>JADQWA010000970.1:47500-217111 GCA_018344505.1 Nebria ingens riversi | reverse complement strand
ATATATAATATATATACATTTTTTTTAAATTAACATTATAATAATTTCTTAATTATATAGTAATTGTCATGTATATAGGTACTAGCATGGTGAACGGATGACAAGATTTCTCGTCTTTATGCAATTATCTATAATTTCTACGATTTTAAACCAATCATCGATATGATAAACTAATTACAATTTTTTTAAATAACGCTTTCTGCAAATCATATAAATTACCACATTATTATTTTTATTAGTTATTTCTTAACCTTAAACAAACAAAAAAGAAGTAATGCTTAATATTGACAAAGTAATTAGTATAATACTATCTAAACCCAGCAATGATTAGCAAGTGTAAATACATACGTCTATAGGTTATATGCGCTAGTCTACATTGAGCGCGTATTATTATTGTAGAAATAGATAATCATCCTATAATTATTACGATAATGAAGACCAAACATATGAGAACAATTCTAACATTCTTAAACCACATTAATATTTATGATTAAAAACAAAAATGAATAAGAAAATTGTCTATGTTTTAGGTAGGCGACGTAAAATACATTTTGAGATTCTAAATAGAATTTTAGAGACATACTTGAATATTGTTTGTAGTTGTTTGGAATTTTTGTTCATATAGGTAAACAAAGACTTTTCTATAACTTAACAATAGATTCTGTGTGGTCATTTAAACTCAATATTTTGTTTCTCGAATAAACTTCATCAAAAAGGAAGCGAGTGATTGTATCATTAATTTAACTTGCAAATTTCAGCAGCCCAAATGTATAATATTAAAACCAAAATAACAATGTTCATTTAAATATGCTAATATAATTCTTCAAGGCCGGCCTTACTTTAATTACCAGTATAACATTAATGGCGAAATACATACATACAAGTTAAACAAAACCGAAGATACCACCTAATTCAAATTTGTGGTCGGTCACGGGTGATGTACAAAATATGAGATTGTTAATTAGAACATGTTATATAAATAATGTAATAATAACAAGTTTGCAAATACTACGTGCACAAATGATTATTACGTAAAACGATAGTAGGTATAGTTGAAAAGAATTTCTTCACTTTTTGCACATCACATACCTATAGCACGCAACGCTTGTTTTCTTTAATTCTTTATCGCATATTGATACACATCACAGATTTGCCCTCAAGCTATTTTATTCTTGTTAACTAACACCGCAATTAGATAATTATTTTTACCATGCTAAAATTGGGCTCGTCGAAAACTAGACTTCATTACTTTATAGAACTATATAACCTAACATATCAGAGTACACATTTTTATTAAATACATTTTGGTTATGAGAAGAAATTATTTTTACTTTCTTATACATGGTAATTATTGTAATTATAAAATAAATCCGAATCGAATATATTAACGGGGACATCCATTTTTAACGTCTTTGAACAAGACTTTCTGTTTGTGAACATTTTATCTCCAAAACAAATCGAGTATACTTTTAATTTGAAAAAGAAAATGTTTTCGTTCTATAATACGTTTAACAATTATGTTATATTTCAAACAATATTTCCGTTTAAATTCACGTTATAGATTCGTGATACGATGTTGTGTAATAGACTGTGAGATATACAGAAAGCTGTAATTGTTTGTATGCAAATTTTTAAGCACTTTCTGTATATCAAATTTTATTTTGATGGAAAACTGAATAAACGATCTGGTTAAATACACATAGACAATAGAATAAAGAATACAAATAATTTGGGGCAGATAATTCGTAAAATCTGTAGCATCATGCAACACTTCGCTAACATACATACATAACATCATACATATTCCCATTAGATGAGGTGACAAAAAACCCTTTACATTAATTAGTATTTGTTTAAAATCTACTTCAATAATGGTGATGTGTATAATATACATTTTTAAATTATAGTATTTAGGACTGATTTCAATATCGAAACTGTGAAAAATAAGACGTTTCATTTTTAATTTTTTGAATTAATAACTTTAGGATGAAATTATTTTCAACCATTTTTAATACTTGTATTATTGGTATAATAAAATTAAAATTGTTTTAATAGGTCTTTGTTAATATTATATGGTTTTTGTTAATATAAATATGCGAATAAATAAACAATGCGATGGAAAAAATAAAGATAATACTAAATCTTATAATCTTAAAATGAACCATCAAGCTCGCTAAAACATCGTGCCTATCAAATGCAAAAAAAAATCCTTCGATGTATATTTGCATAAAAATGCATAGATAAAAATTTCAATTATTTTTTATTTGTATTAACGGAGAAAAAAAAATTAAAACTATGAAAAAGTGCCTATTTTGGGGGTTTTTATTTTTTATCTCCAATAATACTAGTTATAAATAAATGAATTTTTACCATGCATTTTTAATGCAAATACACATTGAATGACATTTTTTTAAAATAAAAACTTCCATATAGGCACTTTTTCATAGTTTTTTTTTTTTCCATTAATACAAATAGAAAATAATTGACATTTTTATCAATGCATTTTTATGCAAATACACATCGAATGGTTTCTTTTTTCATTTGATAGGCACGATGTTTTCCTAAACGAGCCTGATGGTTCAACTTAACCATGTGCACAACACGAAACAGTTATTAAATATAAATATTTTTATCAATTTTTTCAAAATTTATAAATAGTAGTTTATTGATTTGATATTTATCTCTCTTTAATTAAATTATAATAATTATAAAAAAAAAACATAAAATGTAATATGATTGATAATAAAATAAATCATGAACGTATTTTTCAATTTTAATTTAATTGCGTGAATATAACTGATACTAATTAAATAAGAAATAGGTTATATTCTCTGTAGAAAAATTATCACTAGCAGATTTCTAAACTAAATTATTAGTTATGGTGACACTTTAAATAAATAAGAGAAAATGGAGAAAAATACATAAACGAAGAGCACATGGGAAAACCCATCCATGTCAGTTTGAAATAAACGGATTTGAATTGGGGTTTTGCCGTATAATATATACATTTTTTTAGACGAAAAAACACGATTAATTATTTCATTAAATGCATGAAAGAAAAATAATATATCAAAATAATAATTTCATATAATAGTTGAACAATTAATATTTATATAGAATTTATTGTTAACTATAAAAGATTTCTCTAGAATGATAGATGTATGTCGATCAAGATCGAGGTCTGTATAAATATTAACATTAAATTTTAATTAAAATAAGTTCAATTTAAATTAATGTTACGCATTTATCATTCATTAAAATTTCACATTTATTTATTTATTACATTTCCATTTGTCTAGCATTATAATTGACAATTATTTTTCTTAAGATTTTTCTTTTTTTTAAATTTAAACTAACGGTAATCCCACAATTATATTATTAAGTTTTATGACTAAAATTAGAAATAGTAATAATTAAAATAATATTTTCCAAATTAAGTGTATTCTTTTTACAACATATTTTAATCTACCTGCGGTATTCTTAGAATTTATGTAATGTGGACTTGGGTTCAAATTACTTTAAAATTACATTGAGAAAAATGGGTAACTAATAATAATTTTTATCTTCAACTGACTGAAATAGATCATTGCAAAATAGATAGATTCGATAGAACAATGAAAGCATGTTTCAAACGCAAGTTTGGACATTATTTTGTACGTCTAAGAAAATAAAATCATGAATCAGCTTATTGAACGTTTTTTTTTCCAACAAAGTAGATATTCATAAACCAACTTACGCTTTTGTAAATAATAAAAATAAATTTAAACCGTGTAATGGCGAATAAAATGTTTAATAAGCTATTTTTGCTTTGGTTATATAAAAAAAAATTGGTCTAATAACTAAGTCATATGGGAAAAAGTTTTAAAATTGTCTTGTCTCATTCTTAATCTTGCATAAATTCAACATTTTTTATGATTAAGTACATATATTATAAAAATTATTCAAACATTTTAACAGAGCATAAACCTTTGTTTTGTTCTTCAAGAATATTTTCTAGGATGCATGAATAAGATATTTAGAAAATACGTGGCATTAGTTAAAAAAGATTTTAGTTCTCATTTTTCACTAATAAAGTCTTTACGGCAACTAATTTGTAATAACTGAAACAAAATGTTTGTAACTGCAACAAATAAATTGTTGGAAATTTGTTTCCGAAACAGACTTTATTAAAAAAATTAAACAACTAAACGCATAACTATACTAACAGTTTTACCACATATACACACATACATAGGTTTGTCTAAAACAGCGATTCGTTAGCTAAATTTGCAATATACCAAATAATAACTTACCGGACATACAAGAGCAGGATTCTGATACGCAGTCACATAAAAATTCCCTTCGTTGTACGTAAACAAAGGTGCACGACGTAATTTCGATGCCATTTCGAGCAATTCACCACTCAGCAACAATGTTTAATCTCAAATAACCGGACACCGCAAACTCGATTTGTCAAACGCACTTCGCGACAATACAAACTGTTCTAACAAACAAAGAACGACAGAAACGAACGAAGTAAATTACGACAAACTGGTTGAAACCGTACAGCAAATGCAGTTAACTTTTGAAAAACACAGTTAGTTAGATTGTTGCTCGGTTACTTAACGTCGCGTCGGTCACACACTAACGTCTGCCAGCGCACTCGCTAGGTATAAAGTTGAAAGTCTCCCAGAGCCACTCAACCACGTTTTTTAATCTTCCATCTCCAAGAAATAATATTCCAGCGAAAAACTCTCTATTTTTTTAACGTGATGTTTACTCCACAATTGATACGCACTAATTGCGATACTGAGATAGGTTTATTTAAATTCATAATAATGTTTGTATTTTATTAAACTTATATTTAGATATCATAGAAAAATATGTCTAGTAGCTGGATAAAATTTTATTTTTTTCAATAAGTAAATAGATTAGTATCTTTAAGAAATCAGTTTCATGGAATTCGATAATTACCTATATGAATGGTTTATCATAATATATTATTCTGTACGTTTGGACTTAGATCTAAATTGACAATAAAAACAATTTAATTTGATTATTTTTTTTATTACGTCGTGGTTATGATAAAAATAACAGATTTTAATGTGTCTTAAATAGAACACAAGTTGATATATTACACAGTTGTTTCACTAGCATTTAACTTTAACGTAAACTTCTATTTTTTACTTTCTTATACGAATGTATATAAGGAAGTATTGTAATCATGAAAAAAAATCGAGATTTTAACGGAAATACATATTTTGACCTTCCCTGAGTCGAGTCTGACTATTTTCAGAATTCCGTCTGTGTGTGTGAACGCTCTACAGCCAAAACGGCCAATGCAATAACCATCAAACTTTAAACTTAAAACTTGTATATGCTTCGGAAGAAAACTTCCTATTTTTGAAAGGAATATTCAAACCGGAAGTGCATGTTTACTCTTGTAATTTTTCCGAAATTCTGCAATATCTCCAAAACGGCTACACTTGCAGAAAATATACTAGTATTCAAAATGAAAGATATTAATATTATGCACAACTTTCGTTTAAAAAAATTCTTCAAAAAGTCTACCGATTTCAAGAAAATCACTATTTAAATTTTTGAATGTCTTATTTATGTTGCCATGGTTACGTAGGTATAAGAAGTTATACTTATGGTTACTAAAATATTAAAACATTATATATACATATTTTGTTAGGTTTTTAATTCATTTGAGGACTAAAACATATACAGTGTCTTTCTTATACGTAGTAGGTATATATTAATAACCTCTCTATCTAAACAATATATGCCTAATACGTAGAAGAAAGTCCAGTGCAATACACTGCAGATGTTTTTTTCTTGTATTTACGTCAATTACTTTTAATTTTTTTGTTATTGTTTGCTATAAAATAGTATATTTCAAATCCCTATGGCCACCCTTTATCAAAATTTGCGAACTACGTAAATATATATTATTTTTTTCAAAATTGATAACCAATTGTGGAAATCTGCTATATTACGACCAGAAAAGAATTTTCCTGTATCGGTCATTTGAATTACATTGTTAGTTCCTTTAAAATTCGATATTCCATTTATTATCCATTTCACTACCTAATAAACAGTTTATAAAACACTGTTTCCGTCACATAATTCAACTAATTGAACCAGATCCTAATTTAACTTTAAACCATTACTTAAATCGTTCAGATACATCATCTCATATCATTTTAGGATGAATCCAGTTGTCATTATGTTACTACACATTTATTATATAGTTAAAAATTAATTTAAATTTATTGGTGATTGCTGTCAATCAATACTGAACTATTTTAATGGAATCGCTTCTTATAAGATCATACCCAAATATATTAGTAGCTTTCCACTGAACCATTGATAAAAAAATATTACTGTTAGATACCAGTTTCAATCATCTTCAAGCTCAATTAAATATAGATCAGCTTCCGCCTACACGATACCGGATTTGATTCAACAATTGTGAAAATAGTCCCGTTAGATGTTTTAAGATATTTTTAAGGTAAACCCGTGTGGGATGTGACAGTTGACTTAATATGGACACTCGTTTGTTTCAAATAACAATATAAACAATAGTAATCATATTTTTGTAGGAGTTTTGCTAAATAGATCAAATTTTAAATGTAGGTATATTGACCACTAAAAATTGTCTGATTAATGAATAACCGTTTTAATATATTTTTCCCATTTTTTTTACGAAGCAATAAGTGTTCTAATCAAGAAATTTTTTGTATTATTTATGTTTGTTTGTATTGTTACTTCAAAAACGGGCAAAGTCTAAAATTATGATTTTTGTTCAGTGTTTGTTTATTAATTTATTTATTTTGCGATAAAATCATGTGGATTTAATTTGTAATACTTGAATAATTATTGAAAAATTTTTTTTCAAGATAAATAGAGCGCGGTAAAAAGTAAAAAGAAATTATCAGTTTATAAAAATCGATAAAAATTTCAGATATGAGGCATTAAATCGATTAAAAGTATGACTTTTATTAAATTTATTTATAATGATAATTGAATTTTGTTACTCATAGGCCTATTACACGATGTATGTATATAAATAGTTGTGAAATAGAAATAATTTGTACATTTTTATTCAACACCAAATTTTAATGAAACAAATTGCAAAATTGTCTCATTGTATAAATTTTTTTTATTAAGTAATTTAATTGTATTATATAAACTAGCAAGTAATATTTATTTCGGAAATAACTGAATTATTTTGTTCACATGAACAACTTTTAAAAATGTTGTAATTCATAATAATGTTTCAACAAATATATTATTCAGTATATTTGGTTGAATGATCAAGTGGATAAACCTCAAAATAATTTTTAGAACTCTGTGTACTTTGCTATCTTAAGTTAACATTTGTTACTGAAGTACTAATTGACAAATATGATTTATTTTTGTTCTGATATCTTTCACATTTCACAAATATTTTAATAATAATAGATTATTATTTTAGTACTAATTAAGAGCTCTATATGCATCTAGGAGCTATCGAATTTCAATCGCAACCCTTCACATTAAACATATGTGTATTTGTTGCAAGTTACCATGGTTATGATTTGTCTTTTTCGCGAGTAGTTAATGACATTACTTACTAATCATAATAACTAATTAAGTTATCTTCCTCGGAATCATGTTTACTTAGTACCTCAAGAAAATCACGTCATTTATAACTAAAATATGATTCTTAATTAATCGAACACAGGAAAATCGCGTCATTTATGTCGAAAAAGATTCCCAATTGATCTTATAATAAATAGTTTTCAGCGTCTCAGAACTATGACCACGTAACTATGGTTAGATACTGTAATTATTCATAATCATCGCCTCTAATTTGAGAATCAGACACGTGACCAAACACTTACGCTCCTTTTATAGTACGTACGTGAAAAATCACTTACCAATTTTCGGGTACACATTCTTCTTTTTCAACGTGAGAAACAACACAAAACACGTGTAATTAACTAGGTAAAAAATGATCACAAATTTACATACGCACTAAGTATATATAACTATGTAATTATAAACTGAAGATGAGCATTGTTAAACTAATTACTAACTTCTAATTTCTATGGAATTTCAACTTTTACTTCTTCTATAAATTTGCATTCCAACATTAGAAAAGAATGGATGTTAACAACATTATTTGGCTTATTACACAAAACTGCTACAGTTATTATTTTATCGCAAGATTTTCTTATTTTATCTACAAATTTGATTCGACTTTTGATAACTTTTATCAGTACTATTTTACTTATTGATATAAGATGTATGTTCTACCGTAGCAAGAAGATATTACACTGAATCTATAGTTATTTAAGACCGGACAAATGTCATTTAAAATGAGTTCCACTTGAACTAATTTATAAATTACATCTTACACACGTATGTATGTATGTACAAACTTACAATATAAAACACTGTGACGTGTGACAAGTATGTTTATGATGTTACGTACCTATTTGGTATGTCTTCATCTTCACTCGCTATACAGATTACTAAAGTATTATAATAAATTGATTAGATACTAAATGTAATAATTATCAATCCAGTTATTACATAGTGATGAAATAAAACACTATAAAGGTACTGCTCGTCTGATAAACGCATATATCAAATTATGTCGAAAGTAGGTCTATTTTTAAAGCGTTTTATTACGCAATAACTACTGTTTTGTATTTTTAATAGAGGAGTGCTTTTGTGGAAATATTTCTCCCTCAGGAATACTTATTTAATTCAATAATAGAATCAGAATTCAGATTTTAAATCTTTTTCACTATTAATGATTCAGTCAAAAACCACGTAACCTGTATTACTAAAAATATAATTCCTAGACTCATGAGCTGAATTGGTTGCTATAGTTACAGTATTTTAAGCCGATTACGGATTAAATTAATCAATCAGTCAATTAGAACGGAATTTATATTATTTGATTATAACACTATATGTATTGTGTGTTGCAAGAATTTGCTTCTACAATTTTATAGGACAATGCGTTATGCATGCTCGTATGTATATGCTTCTGTGCACATTACACAAGTAATATCCTACTACAATAAAAAAACAAGAAAAATATTTATTAAAATACTAGGAACTTTTACTATAACGTACATCAGAGCATGCCATTAAATGATCATAAGAATCGTGCACAGTGCAACATGGTTCGCGGACAATTAAATTGTGAGGTGCTGTGTCGTCATATTTTAATGAAATATATTTTCGTATTTTGGAAATATATTTGCAAATGTAGCCGATTGTTTATATGTATATGGCAACGAGAAGGTCATGAGGGTACCTATTTTATTTTTAAAGATACATCATTATTCAATTGAGAGCATCCCGTATGTAAACGTAAACAACCGAGGTTATTTTGAAGTCACTAGCATATACGAATACAGTCATCATAGACACAAGGCATATAATTTGAAACAAACACACGCGAAAATGATAATTGATCATTAGTTCTTAATATAATTTCCGATTTCAGTTTGTTTTTATCCCAAGGATGTTGCTCGTTACGGTAAGAAATAGTCAAATGTATATGACCGTGATTTACAGTTTAGTATACACGCGGAAATGTCGGATTCCTGTTAAAACGAAAAATTGTTATATAGCAAAAAGTTCGTATATTTTGCGTAGACAATTGTAGGATATGTTAACAACTTATTCTATGCAGGCAATTAGGTAAAAATGCTTAGGCAATGCGAAAAGAATCCAGTGAAGTGAAATGTAAATCGAGCAGCGTAATATAATATTGAAATATTCGTTGTTCAAATAAATGTTTATTTTACATGTTAAACAAATAAGATGACTATTTATTATTATAAGTTATATAATACAAATAAAATAATATCGATAATAAACAAGCATTGGCTGTGCCAATGCCTAAAGTTTCGTATGGGGTATATATGTAATATAATTAAAGTTATCAACGTTCAGTGCTTGTTATTTTCTTTTACGAAGTAATAAGTAAGTATTGTAATCACGAAAAAAAAATTCTCGAAATTTTAACGGATATACACCTTTTGACCTTCCCTGAATCGAGTCTGACTATTTTTGGAATGATGTCTGTGTGTGTGTGTGTGTGTGCCTGTGTGCGCTCTACAGCCTACACCGTTAAAGATAAAATTATGAAACTTTAAACTTAAGATTTGTATATGCCTGGGAGGAAAACCTCCTATTTTTGAAAAGCGTATTCAAAGCGGAAGTGCATGTTTACTTAAGACTTTTTTTTGCAATTTCTGCAATATCTCCGAAACGGCTATACTTGCAGTAAAAGTAGTTAGAATAAAATTGAAAGATATTAGTATTCTGCACAACTTTTGTTTGAAACATTTCTTCAAAATGTACCAGTTACAAGATCTTATCTTATTGATATTGCCATAGTTACGTCGGTATGGGATATTATATATAATAAATCGCATCTACTATGCATGTCAATTGTTTTAAATATTCAAATATTTTGACGGTAAAAGTGAGGGCCACTGACGTATGTCAAAAAAAAAGCATAACCGCTGGAGGATAGGTCCGGATAGTTCATCAAAAGGGTTTTCTTGATATGTCCCCCCCCCCTCGCGGCCAAAAACCTAATCCTTGCACTGGCTTAAGGGGCAAATCACATCGAAGGGTATACTTTCAGTGTATTTCGTTAACAACTAGTTAGCAACTATCAGTGGCCCTCCTAATACTCACTTTACCCTTAAAATATTATATGAAAATATTTTGTAAGGCTTAAAGTTCATTTGAAAACTAAAAAATGTCCAGCCATAATAATTTTTGATAATAATGTGTAATGGATAATTATATTTTCTTTATATTAAAATACATATGTTTTTTAGAAATCCGACAATAATCTAACTTCACAATTTTACTGGACATAATGAATGAAAATATTTTCTTTTAAATTTAAACATTTTATATTTTAATTTATATACTATCAAATTGAAATATACTGACTACGTAAAAGAAAGTTTAGGGCCAACACATGGCCGATTTTTTTATATATTTTTTCAATACCTATATAAAACCCTGCAACAACTGTTATATAACTACATTTTTGGTAAATGAACTAGTCTAAAGTTAGAATGAAGTTAACAGCGAATAGAGTTATGTCAAATATTTTAAAATAAAATTTAATAATTTTGAATAATTGTTTTTGTCTGTAGGTAGACATTGCAGCCGCTATCAATTCGAATGTCGCACATCGAGCGAATGTATAGCGATTTATAACGCATGCGATGGTATCCCTCAATGTGCGGATGGCAGTGATGAAGCACCAGAACTTGGATGTCCAGCATTAGCGACGACAGCTGCACCATCATCACCGGCGAGGCCACTACAACAACCCGCTCACACCAACAACAACGCATACGAGCAAACGGTAATACGAATACTATTATATATTACATTCACGATTTATAATTTGTATAAATATGAATATATGTGGCGCAGTTAATATTTTATTGAGAGATAAATTAAAAATTCTTATAATTGTTTAATTATTTTTGTCTATTTTTAGAATCAAGTGCGTAAAACATTGCCGCCAATGCTAGCTGATAATGCCTATCGACAGCCATCACTAGTGAATACGAATCAAAGGATTCCGATGTCGGTCGAGGGTCCCCGTGATCCTACTGACTTTTTACGGTCTGTGCCCGATATTAGGGGCCAGGCAGCAGCTTTACCGGCCTCGTATAATGACCAAACACTGGCACAAGCGCAACCCCAGCAGCCGTTTATGCCTGCAAGACCATCGTCGGCCAACAACTGGATGCCACACCAATCGAATCAAATGCCAGTTCTGCCACCGAATTCACAATATGGAGGTAACTACTTTATATCAAATTTAGTAAGATTATTGTTATATTTGATTAATCAACTTGTTTCTAGATAAAAACAGTCACATTTTCAATCACAAGGAGAGCGGACTACAGGTGGTGGAGTCTCCTGACAGGTACAAGTATAAGGGCGCTATGCAGACGCTGCACCGCGCTTTGGCAATGGGCCAATACGTCGATACTACCAGGGGAGGGTGAGGCAAATTAAAACTCGTTGACCACATGTGCTTCTCTAGAAACTAACCTGCTCAATGAAAGTATATTATATCGATACCAATCAAAACTAAATCAATTACTTCATAATTTATTTATAATCATCACCGTTTAGTTTCGTAGCAGACGAGGTTCATATTTGCCATTAGTTTACATTAACTAAAAGTACTTTAAAATTATTACGTTAATACAACTATATATAAACATATGTAAATACATTATTTTGGATTTTATTTATTAACTTAATTATATTTCGTATTTTCTTAATTAATTAATTAATTCAAATAGTTCTTGATAAAACATAAGTACAACATTTTTTTTAGCTTTTATTTGATTGTCATATACCTATCTATTATTAACGGTCTGCTGATTCAGCTCTAGAAGCACAGGTCGTATTGCGTCCAATGCATCACCTTATATGTGCGGTCCTAAAGACCAGTTCTAGTTTATACCCACATATTGCTACGATAAAATGTATGAAGTCACCGTAAACAGTGCCTAGTCGTTTTATTTCTCAATACAATCAAATAATTGTTATATCGCTTGATTTGAATAATACAAAACAAATAGTAAATCTAAATATGTTAAATACATTAAATTATATCGTCATAGATATTGCTAAATCATAAACACCAGTTACTAGTTAATTATTAGAACTAAATATTAACCCAGCCAAACTAATTCCAAAACTCAGCATTAAAAAAGGTGCTTTAGTATAAACTAGTCCAATCATTAGTGTACAATATTAACTTCTTTTTTTTAAATTTATATATATCTTGAAGCATAAATTTAGTAGTAGTACTTTCAGAACTCAGCGTGAATTTAGCATTAATGATTCAAAATCACGTCAACTATTCATCATCATTCAAAGGGAAGAATTACATTCCAAATAAATGAGTTTCATACGCGCCTGACTCATCGTTATAAAATCTAGTATTTCATTTAATAAAACACAAAGTAGAATATACCAAAACGTAATCACTTCTTATTTCGTCGGTATCGATATTTTATTATTTTATTTAATCACTTTTAGCACTGACTTTTCATTCTAGACTAGATATATAGAGGAAGCACTTGTAGATATTGCACTTGGATTGGCTTGATTATGTAGCATAACCAAAACTATATATATATATACTATATATAAATAATGGTAGTATCAAATGTATATAAACAAATAACATGTAAATACTTGATTCTCAAAGATAAATAAAATAAATGAATTATAGAATTACAATCGTTTTAAATTTCAGTGGAACGGGAGCTCAATATGGAGATATGAATACAAGAAACGATTACCAGAAAATACCAAATTATTACGGAGATGGATATAGGCCTCAGTATCCAGTTCCTGATAATTGGCAGCCGAATAGAGTACCAGCAAATGGTAATTTATTTATGTAGTTATTTTTACGAAATCTCAGACTTACGATGTAAAACTAAATTGTAATTTCAGGTGAAGGAAGTCCATTTTTAACTAACGATAACTGGCAGCCAGTTCAAGTTCCTCAAACGCAAACTGCAAATGGTTTGTATTTGAAATGTTGCTGTAATATAGTAAACGATTTAAATAAAAATTAATATATGCATATACTTTGTAGAACAAACAAATCAAATATACACACAAAACGCTGACGCTAAACCAAACTGGAAAACTGATTTAATAAGTAAGCATACTCGAAATAACATAAATGGTATTTAGTGTAACTAAATGAATGGTAATGAATTTTAGATACTCAAGCTGAAGCAAAAGATTATGATCACACAATTATTCGTGAACAAAAACCCGACGCAGAAAAAGTAGTTCATACAGAAATAGTACACGAACAAAAGAAAGCTGATGAACATGTGCAAGACACTACTGAAAAAACTCATAGCGAAAACAGTGTGCATAAGAAAAGTCATGCGCACAGTGCTACGGCTGCGAAATTGAAACAAAATGTTGAAGATTTATTAGATGGCGCAGCTGAGAGACCAGGAGGAGCTGTCTTATCGTTAACTTTAGGTAATATATAGACGTAAAAGTAAACTTAGGAGTCGACACTATTAAGTAAGTTTGGGAAGTTCTGGTCTAATTGTTTCTGTTTCAGGAGTATGCTTAACTTGTATGATGGCAATACTGATCGGTTGTAGACTGAGAGTAGTTAGACGAAGAATGCGTCGTGGTGGTAAGTCACCATATGCACACGACGCCGATTACCTAGTAAATGGAATGTACTTATAAAATTACATAATGTTAAGTTAGTTGATATACTGTTGTTAAAACTGTTAAAAAAAAGAAAAGAAATGCCATTTATGTAACTCTAGTTATATATGACACTTTATTTTCAAAACATTAGTACATAACATATTCATAGAATACATGAATTTTAATATCTTTGGATAATAATGTGAGTTTTAAAGTGGTACACAAATAAATCTATGTATATTAAAAATAAAAATTGAAAAAAAAACATTTAAATTTAATACCCTTCATTCTCATTTAAACATATATACTCACTCACTTTCTACAAAATAAGTAACAAACGTTCTCAGGTAATTAATGATTTGTAACAATCGTTATTAAAGGTAACTATATATCAATATGATACATGGTATAATTGTTGTATAGTTGTTCGTTCGATAGTTTAATTTAGTTTAGTTAGTTAATTAGTTAGGCTTTAATAAAGATATTAAGGCACGGGAAACGTATCTTAACAAAAATACCACATTATTAATTTAATTCGTTTAGAAACACCACCAACGATGTCAAACGGATGTGCTTTCCGAATTGCACTGCACAAGCATATGACACCGGTGTTTCAGTCTTTCATTATTCGCCATCAAATACGTATTTTCCACATACAAATCTTTTATAAACAAGTCGGAACGTGCCAATTTTTCTGAATATGATTTAATTTGTAGTTGCATCTCATTAATTTCAGCTCTGTACTGTTGCCAGCAATCTGTAATAGAACACATCTTAATTACTTATTTTAATATAATAATTATAGAACAAATTAATCTTAAATGGATTAATCCATAATTCAACTAAAATATGAAATGATGTTTCTGAGATATATTTGTGGTGTTTCTAGGAGAGATAGTTATGCATGGGTGTTTCGATTTTGTGTTTACATATAACATACAATGTCTACACGCTGTAGAAAAATCAAACTATAAAAAAAATGCACTCTACTTTTATTAAATACTATGCAGTTAGCGTATAGATGTTTTAGATCTACTATAGATCATCTGTATTTATTGTATTATTATTAGTTTTATAGTTATCAACACCATCATTGCAATATTCATTAACAATTGCAGAGTATAGACGTTAACGAATAGCTATATGACGAACAGGAAATTAGCATGTAAACAAAATAGCTATTTTTATCCAGAAGTGAAAATACTAGGACCTTAAAATATCTAACGGATGAATCGGTCTGACTCGAATTTTGCTCGGGTAATTGTAACCCGTGTATATTAGTTCAAGGCGAATCAAATAAAAAACCAAATACATATAAATAAATACTTACGGTGCATGACGCTCTCTGAATTGCGTTGTTGTTGATTTAAAATACATTTTAAATGTCGACAATGCTGGTCCAAATCACGTAATCGGCCATGTAAATGTTGTAAAGTGTTCAGGGATACAACACAATTTTGATCAGCACCAACATGCATTCCAGGAAAGCTCCACCTTTGGTGTCCATTTAGAAAATGATCAGTGTCACTACCAATAATATGTTTATGCTGTAACAAATCGGGTTCTTTTTTTTGTGTTCGTGCAGTAAAAATACTTCTATCATGTTTCCTTGTTCGTTTCGGACGGCAAGAAGTATTATATTGCTGTTGAGTACTGTCAGGAATATAGTTCAACGAATGAGGTTGAGGAGATGGCACTATGGTTGGTGGATTCCACGATATATTTGGGGGCAACGAAGAACAGGTTTGGCTCTCGATTCTTACATTTATAGAACTGCTTTCCGGCGTAATCGATTCTCCAACCGTCAAGTTTGATTCGAGGCATGGTTTGGTCCAAACAAAAGTGGGATTTGTGTATTCACGATCATTTAAATTTATCACAGATGAATCCAATGATTCTGAATGCGCAGTAATTGGATACTGCCATAAATGCGGAAGGGTCTCCGACGAAAATATATTCGTAGAGACAATTACACTAGATAAATTACTGACTTTTGATTCTTGATTTGGTTTCTTATGACTTTGTTCTTTGATATCAACTTGCACGGACGCGTCATCACTTGACTTATGAACTTGTAGCAAAAGCAATTTCTGTTGCAAATCCGCGATTGCTTTATCCTTATTCTCAATATGAATTTCCATTTTAGATCGAAATTCTTCATATTCTTCTTCAAGCTCAGTAAATTGTTGTTCCAAACAACCTTTTTCCTCGATTGGGGAAAGCCGACCATCCGTTGCATCTTGCGATGCAAATTGTTCTTCATATTCACCCATTTTCACTAACAAATCGGTCAGCTTATCACTACTGATTTTCTGTTCTTGCTCAAACATTTGCCTTTCCTCGTCCAGTTTGTTTGACCAATAATTCTCACAATTCTCAAACTCGTTTCGGAGTAAATCCAGCGCTTGCTCTAGATCTTCGCATCGATCAGTCAACAGTTTATTCTCCTTTAACTTTGTATCTAGCGAGTTTTTCATTTCTAGAAGTTTCTCATCAGTTTCGTTTGTAGACTCAATTTTGGTTGTATCCAAATTGATTATTGTTGTTGCCATACTATTAAGAGATTCGTCTGAAGACACTTCTTTATCAAGTGTTATACCTTGTAGTCTATCACTAAGCAGGGTAATAGGGTTTAAAAGATCACAATTCTCTTTGCAGTCAGTTTTATCACTTATCATCTTAATCACACTGAGTTGCACTTCTTCCAACAAAGATTCTAACTCTTTACATCGTTTTACAAGATGTGCTTTGGTTTGGTCGCCCTACGGGAAAAATTTGTCAAGTGTTTAAAAACAATTAAAAACAAACTATAAAGTATACAGATAATTATTTTGAAGACAATTGAACGACATAAATGTTTCGCAAAACAGTTTTAATGCTTAAATTAAATGTAAAAATGAATAAAGCACAAGAAATGTCGTTGGTGTCATAACAGAATTAGTTTTTATTTATCTCGCAATCAATTTGAGTGTTATGGGAACCGAGCCAACTATTGGTGATAACGATTTAATTGTCTTTAAATAAACATCTGAAAATACTTTTCGTAAAATTACCCTAAATACTCAAGAAACCCAGCTTCTCCGAAAAATAAAATAATACGAAATACAATTCATATGCATTTATTTTATATATAAAAAACAAAATAATACAAAATAAATTAATAAATAAATTCTATGATATTTGATTAACAAAAGCAATAGTAAAGTATAGTATAAGTAAGAATTTTAAAATCTCGGAGAAGCTGTAGGAATGAGAGCACGTGAGCCAAAATTAAATTAGCATAGTTCTAAGTAGAGATAGTAAAATTGAAAGCAAGATTAAAAATATTTATTACGTTCAATCTTTAAAAAAAAAACTTCCTAGAGCTTCTCCGTTCTACAAATAAAATATAAAATGTATACAAAAATAATAAATACCCTTTTTAGCGCTCAGTGCTTCAATTCCAGGACACAAAATAAAATATAAAATCAAGACGTACAAAAATAATACTGATTCGCACATAAACGTAACATCATTATCGGCCATTTAAAATCAAAACTAATCTTATCAGAACACCAATATAAAAAAAAGTCTAAAACTGACGTATCATTCCAAAGTATAAAAGAATCAAATTAAAATAAGAACAGCGTTCAAGTGAGTCACACATTAAAATTAACTTACCACATTTTTTGAACTAGTTGAGTTGCCGGGAAATTTAATGGAATTCTTCAACAACAATTGTTCCAAAAATGCAATACGCGCATGTAAATTGTGCACTTCGTCACTACTGTAACTCTCACTGCCCGTAAACGATAACGACAAATCCAAACAATCCAGTTCCGCTTCGAAACCGCTTTCGCTTGAATTGAAGGGCAGTTGCGTTCCTAACGCGTCCAATAACACTTCTCCAGATTGGTTCTTTTGGTAGCATCGCCGTACTTTGCCTAGCCGCGGACTTTCCGTCTCCATACTGCAGTCATTCGATTTCGATGGCGAGTCTACACGCCTTTTTATGGCACCAAGGCCAACTCCTTCGCAAATAACAGACACATTCTCTTCGTAACTCGACTGATTGCTTACATTTAACGTGGGCGTACTCGAGATTTTCGAACGCATCGCGGCCACCTGTGAATTTAGTGTCTCAACCTCGGTGCACAATTCATCGTTTTTGTCCCGCAAATCGGCATTCTCCACTTGTAGTATTGATAGTTTCTCGAGTAGCGGTGCTAGCTGGTCTCGTTCGCGTTCCATATCAGATATTTTCTGACACTCAGTCTCGAGTAAATTCACTTTCTCCACCAACGACACCCGAGTTTGTTCTAATGTAGTTAGCTGATTCGTTAAAGAACTATTTTCTTTTTCCAGCGATGTGTTGTAACTTTGTAACGCCATCAAATCAGTTCGCAATTTTGCTTCTTCATTTTCGAGTGTGTATATTTTATGTTCTAATGTATTGTTTATAGAAGAGGATTGTTCTTTTTCACCCACAAATTGTGTCGTTAATTCTTTAATTATCTCTGAGTGTCGTTGTTCTAAAGCTCGGACTTGATTTTGTGTACTTAGCTCCATTTTCGCGTGATTATCGTCAACTTCTTGTGCTAAAAGCGAAGCCCTGTGATTTGCATCCCCGATGTCCGTTCTTAATTTATCCCGTTCTGCACTCAGTTGTTCTAAAATGGATTTTAAATATTTGACTTCAGATTGATATAACGCAATGGAGGCTTGTAAGAGGACGATATGAGGGTTTAAATTCGTGAATGATATGTCTGTGCGAGCTTCGGTCAAGGAGCGTAATTCATCTTCGAGAATCATTGCTAAATCGATAACGCCAATTATGCTCTCTGTGAAACCTAACTCTTGTAATAATGTAGTTGCTGATGCAATCCCTGCATTCTCCCACAATTCTATAATCGCCTGTGATGAAACTAGCCCAGAACCATTCGGCCCTAATGTGATATATTGGAGCGACTTATTTATGGGGAATATAACGGAATCTTCAGTTATACAACTACTATTTAATGTACTATCTAATGTGTGTGTGGGAGATGTGATTTCGTATAAACAGTCATCTTTTTGCATCACATCCAAAAACTCTTCGATGGAGATTCGTCGCGCTCGGTCTGTATCATGCTTACTTGCTAATTGTTGTAAAATGTCTTTAGCTAATTTGTGCATTCCAATATACTCGCAAACTCGCACTAGTTCTAAATGGCTTAAATACCCATCCATTCCGACGCCTAATTGATCCAAAGCTGAATGTAATAAATTACTGTTGTACTCTTGCGTTTTTAGTGGCTGGATCTCTTTGTCTTGATGCATCTCTTGATTCCAGTTTTTAAATTGTTTTTCCATTTCGTGGTTTCCAGGAAATGACGTGCACCTTTTTAATTTTCCATTTGTTTTGCGTTTGCGCGAATGTGTAACATCACTTTGCGAATTGGATCTTTGTACTTTATTCAAATTTTTCAATGATTTATTCTCATAATTGCCAATAAAAACCTCTGAATGTTTCTCTAATTCTATCTGCTCAGTACTCTCTGGTCGAGATCTCCGTCCGTATTTCTTCGACCCATATACAAATTTCGGTGAAACTTCCCTATCTGGTGATTCTCCCTCACTATCTGATGTGCCACCATCAAAATCGAGTTTCTGTCGGGTGTTTTGGATTTTGCCGAGCAGCGCTAATAGGCCTTCTTTAAATTCGTTGAATGTCACCTGTAGTTTTGTGTCAGTGAGTAAACATTTGATCAACTCGACACCTTGTTCCTCCAACTGTAGGGAATTGCACAGTTGCACCAATCCCTCGCGATCAAGGCTACCGCGATGTGTAATGTCGTAATTGTTGAATACTGAGAGCAATTGTTGCTCATATGGGTCCATAGAATGCTCCATCTAATTACAGAATAGAAATTAATTAGCCATTAACAAATACTAACGCAGGCAACAAAATTAAAATAAACCAAACAATTATCAGAGCACGAAGATTTTCATTTTTACTTATAATAATAATGTATCATTTACGTGGATAATGAAGTTTCTGAGGTGTATTTGGGGTGTCTCCAGAAGAGATAGAGTGTGAAATGCATGCAGGTATAATTAGTGACATTGGATGTTATGTCGGTTAAATTGCATTATAACACAGCTTTGACCTTGAACATGAAATAACAATTACATATCTCTTCTTATTGTCATAAAACAAAAATAGATTTACAATAATCAAATTGTAGAAAACCATGCGTTTGTTTAATTTTTTAAATAGAACACATTTATAATTGTGTATTCATGACAATCTTAGAGATACACATTGCGCTATATGATTAATCATTTTTAAATTTAAACGAGCCGTTTTCGAGAAAATTACTTTCTAGTTTTTTTAATGCGGAAAAATACCGACCATAATAATTTTTATTTAATAAAATAATTGGGCCAACTAGGAGTCACGGCCCTCCAGTAGTAGATCCACCATCCGCTACTTAGTACTTACTAGGAATAAACGATGGTGTTGCTATAAAAATTATTTAACATCAAACATTATATTGGTCGCGCCGCCGTCGCTAAATTTAAAAGAGCGCCAAATTTTTGTTTAGTACCTAACCAACCACGAAGACAACTCGTTTTTTTTTCTCTCGCTAAATTATGAGGCACTAACAATATTTTTATTTATGGCGTCATAAAATCTAACAACGGCGCTAATCTTTGAGTTTAGAATAGGTATACGTTTGTATGTTAATTTGCCCATAGGTAAATTTTTTTATTTAATATCTGGTGAATTTCTTGTATGGAAATGTGCGTAGGGTATTTACATTAGAAGCTAATTAAATTTAGGTTTTAAAATAAACTGATGAAATGTATAAAGTAGTTATCGTAAGTAGAGGTTGAGTAAAAATTATCAGTACTCAAGTAGTAAATTAATAAAATGGGGTTGCCCCCCGTCGCATTTAATGGTAAAATTACGAATGATGTGTATACAAATACAATCACTATTATTGGTAAAATCATTATTTATTAAAAGTTTATTTGAATTTATTTAAACTCGGCCATAATTTAGTACTACTGAATCATGCACAATCATGTCATTAACATAAAACCTGGGAAGGTGTCCAATTTTTCAATAATTTTCATAAAATAAACGAATCTATTCGAACAAGAACTAATCTATAGTATTAATAATACTTTAATTACCATACTACGCATGCCATTTTATTTTCCACTCCATTATCATTGTGCAATATAAACAAAATACACAAACAAGATAGTTATCTATCATTTTGTTAATCACTCACCTGATCGCAATTATCGTTTCGAAGATCAATATTAAATATTCTAAAACATGTAACAAGTTTTTGCCTAAGATATCATGACAACAATGCAAACAATTTATAACATAACGGATAAAGAAATTACAAGAAAACGTCACAAATGACAACAACTCCCTCCATGTTGACATTTAACGGACTGATCCGCAAAAAAAATTATCCATTAACTGACGTTAACGTTCACCACCACAAACAACTGTTCTTTCAGTTACAAAAAAATCGTTCAGTTTGACAACCAATCACAAACTATACGTTGTGTTCACGTGACAACCATATGACTTCGGATTAGTGGTATCAACTGAAGTGCTTTTTATTCGGCGCTGAAAGAACAAATTTAATAGTTTGCGTTCATTACAAGTTTCACCAACCACTATTAAAATAAAATCCCTGTAGTTGGTAAAATGATTTACTTTATAATTAAAATAAATGCAATACTAGGTATTTTTTAATAGTTTTACATGTTTTTAAAATACAAGCTATAATGTAACAATATATGCATTAAATATAATTATTGTTTAAAGCTATTATTTGATGATTATGATTGTTGTATTTATTGAAAGAAGTTGGTGCAACTGATTGTCATTAGAAGTGATGTGGCTCCTGTCGTGGTGTTTTGAGGTGCTTCAAGTATGACACAATGACAAATTTTAAAATATTTTTATTTATTTACCTTAATATCATTGTGGCGTATGCTGTAATATCTGATAAACGACTATGTGCAAATGAAGATTGCTCAGGTAAATTGATTGATTTCATGACCTATTTAAAAACCAGAATATTTTTTACTTTAACCCTATTATTTAGATTATTATGCATAACTTTATCCAGTTTATTATAGCAATAAATCACATTTAAATGTCTTTAAATACTTGACATATTTAAATTAGTTTTGAAACTTTATGTTTGTATCTATAGTTGCATTATATTTATATTATTTTTTTTTGGTTTAATTTTACTTTTTAGACATTTGATATGCTTAATTTAATCTTTTCTATTATTTCTTTGAAAAAGTATTCTTTTGTGAGTCATAATGACGAAGAAAACTTAATCTGGGCTATAAAAGTTATTTGTTTATTAGGTAGGGTTAGGTAAAGTGTATATAGTTACTGCCTGATTAGCAAGTTCAACACATTTTTTTTATATGAATAATGTGTTTTTTATACAACTATGCGCAAAAGTACCTATGAATATTTGCTTTATATATGTAGTTCTAACAGAATTTTATATTTCAAAGTGTATTCAATTATTTTAAAACCTGTTTTTCCTTTGTGATTAAATGTACCCTATTCATATATACACTCTTATAAAGTGCACACAGGCACTACAATTGCATTATTCACATTTGCTACATTTGTAGTCGCTTTAATTTCTTTCGATGCATTCGCTACAACTCCTGTTTATAAATTAGAATTTATAACAATTTGAACCCACGAAAAATAAATTACAGGACTGTTCCTTTGTTCTGCACTATTTTATTCAGTGTTACATTAAATGTATACATTTAAATAACAAATACAAATATAAGAAAATATTTAGATAATAGTATCAAAATATTTTCGATTATTGCTTCAAAAATGTATAGAAGACATTTTTAAATCAATCTATTACATATATTTACACCGACCAGAAAGTAAAAATTAACGATAAGATCTGTGCTTTAACTTGTTTTTTTTTTAGTAATATTACATATGTAGTATTGCATTTTTAAAATCGTGCAAGAAATGGTTAAAATAAAAATATATAATTATTAAATAACTAGGTTTTGCTTTTAACAATAACGATCATTTATGATAGTTTTTAGCAGAGGAATTTTATTAAAACTACGTTTCATGATGAAAATTATACTTGATATTTTATTATAATGAACAAACGTAATTTTAAGTTCAAAAATTAAAATAATATTAAAACATTCAAAAATTACTGGTCTCTGGATAGTATTACTGTTAAAAATTAAAGTATTATACTGTCCTGCTTTGAATAATAAATGTGAAATCGTTGACTTAAAAAAAGTATTTTGTCAACATTGGTGCGGTCAAAGTTTTTGATATATATGTTGACGTATTTAAGGTTACTGAACCCAATCTTCAAATTAATATAATTTCTGTCGTAATTGATTGATTACGAGATTATATGAACCCCGTCAAACAAATGTAATTACAACAACCAATTCAGCTATCAACCACCGCGGGTTGCATATGCCTAGGTGTTTATATGGTATATTAAAAGTGCTAAGTTTCTAGTCAGTTATAATCAACTAATGATGATTTTTGATTGTATTAAAAAAACATCCTTTCATTCTTATAAGTTTATTATTAACTAGGTTACTTTTAAAAACTAATCGTAAATTAAATATAGTTGCTTATTATTTTATAGTGAAATTGCGCATTAAATAACGTTAAATATATTTTGGACAATCATATTTTAATCAATATTTTGAATATCACCTCTTTACAATCAAAATAGAACAAAAATATACTTAGATTAAGATTTGTTCGTGTTGGATTGCACGAATTATAGATCAGTATAATAAATTATTCTGTTTAATAATATGGAAATTAGCCATTTAGAATGTATGCGTTTATTTTTCATTTTTCAGAACCAATTTCTCTAGCGAAAACAATCATCTCCTACACAAGCGATGATGCACGAATATTATCTTTTAAGCCTAATATGGTGGTCACAATATTAAGCAAATCGGCAGGTTCTAGAACTGATTTATGGGGGGCAAAGATAAATGGACGCAGAGGATATGTTCCTGTTGAATTTGTAAAAGAAACACACATATTTAAACAAACACCTACATTTATAAAATCAACTGATGAAGCACCTAGTAATACACCACCTACAACAAGACCAGTGGATAGTGTACCCATAAGTAGTGAAAATAAAGAAACTCCCGTTCAAGATGGAATCAAACCCAATTCTGTTAGTCCACCGTATGAAGTTTTAGATGGTACCACTATCTACTCAAATCCAACCAATGAGAGTTACTCTACGTCGACTATAACGCCTGAAAGTACTGATGACGTCAACATACAACAATCTAAATCCGTTTCATCTGAAAGTAGAGTAGAACAAACTGAAGCCGTAACACCTGATCCAAAAGCAGTTGTTGATAATTTAAACAATCAAAAAACTCTAAATTATCTCGAACAGGTAAAAATTTCTCAAGAAACTCAAAATCCAATTAGTACTGAAAGTACGAACTTTTCGAAAGAAGATGGTACAGAAATGGAAGAAGATGATACAGAAACGGAAGAAGATGATACAGAAACGGAAGAAGATGAGGTAGATTTTGAAGAAGAAGAAGAAGATGATGATAAGTTAGATGACAATGAAGAGGCCAGTGTAGAAACAGTAAAAGAAAATTCGGTAGATATTGCGCTTGAAAATGAGGTGAATATTTCGAAACAAAATTCGAATTCTTCAGATAATGTTGTAAGTCCTAATGCACATATTGTAACTAGTAATGCAACTGTGATACCTGATCCTAAAGAAATACACCAGCCTGAAGTTGGAAAATCTCCTGAAATTGCTGAAAAGATCGATAACGCAAAGCCAATTGAAGACGCCGCAAACAAAGTTGAAAATTCTGAGAATATAAAATTTAGCGAAGTTCCCGGTAACACAGTTGTCACAAACCAATCAACTGAAGCTGTAGATTATAATTTTAAAAAATCTACTGAATCTTCTGAAAACTTAAAAAAATCAGATGAGGTCACCAACAATACAGTAGAAGGTACATCTAACAACTCTCAAACACCTGAAGTAGCTCCTGGCACCAATCAAACACCTGAAGTTGCTCCTAACATGATTACACCTGAAACTGCACCTAATATAAATACTGAGGTATCTCCTGAAGGTGTACCTAACACCTTTGAACCAGAATTAGCTCCAGGCACCAATCAAACATCTGAAGCTGCATCTAACATGAATCAATCAACTGAAGATGTGCTTAATACCGTAAAATCAGTTGAAGTTGTACCTAGCACGAATACACCTGAAAATGCCAACACCTTGAAATCAGATGGAAAAATACATGAAGATAACCAGAGTACTCAATTACCAACTGTCGAAAATAACACATCTAGTGATACGGTTTTAGTTGAAAATGAAGCAATAGCAAATGCCGATGTTGATGAATCACAACAGGTTGCTAAACCAACTGACTATAATAATAATAACTTTTACACGGGCGTGCCTTCTGGATTCCAAAATTCTTTAAATCGTTTATCTAAAGTATCAGAAGACGTTTTAAATATCGAACAAAGGGATAATTCTCAAGTGCCTTCTTCCAATCCCTATCAACAATTAAATCCTACTACAGAATCAACAATTCATGAAGATTCATTTCCGCTTGATACTGAAACAACCTTTACTGAAAATCCTCTTAGTGCCAATCAAGAAATTCAAGATGATAATAAAGAAATTGAATCAGTTAGTGAGGCAATTAAAAGTAAGGAGTTAATAAACGAATCAGTGAATTTTGATGATTCAACTCAAGTATCCGGCAATCTAAGTTATACCGAAGAAGTTAATAACGATCTTGTATTTGATGAAATACAACCCGAAGAAAACATGACTATGGCAAAAAATGAAGATCAAACTGAAATGAATTATGAAAATGATGAGATATCTACCACTGAACCAACTGATGAAATCGTTTCTGATGAACCAGGAATATTTTCTAAAATTTATTCTTCTTTATTTGGTGCGAGTAGTGAAACTGTTACAGTTGAAGAATCAATAAATTCAGATGAAAAACAAGTTGAAAATAATGTTGAAGAAATGAAAGAAGAGATACAGGTATCAGTATTGGAAAAAAAAATAGAAGATCCAAAAAATATGCATTCGTATTCACCATTTTGGAAGCATCCGGAAGAGAAACCGGCTGAAAAATATTTGCCACCATCTAATGAGGCGTTCATAGCTGACAAAATACCCATAGGTAAGTCAAATATTGTCTATTAGATTTTATCAGATATATTTTAAATAATTGAATCCTTTTCTAATGATATCCGGTTGATAAATACTA
The DNA here is from genome assembly GCA_018344505.1 of Nebria ingens riversi. Lineage (NCBI taxonomy): Eukaryota > Metazoa > Arthropoda > Insecta > Coleoptera > Carabidae > Nebria > Nebria ingens. The sequence continues at coordinate 190,537 of JADQWA010000970.1, read as the reverse complement.
TTGAACGTGCGATAATTTTTCAAAAAGTATTTTTTTTAATTATTCTAATAATTCCCTACATATATGAAAATCTATAGCTCAGAAAATTATATACATACCTTTTCCCATGATAGGGTGGCAGACAACCTTTTTCAAGTATTCATATATTTATTATCTTGCAGCATTAAACTTAGTTTTACACACCTCGCGCATTTCATTTATATTTATTAAATTCATGCGCTTTTATTTCGCTTGCACACGATTTGTCTTTCAAACATATTCAACGATTTATTCTAACTCTATTTACAATGCCCTTCTAAATTATTTTAGTCTATTTTTCATTCGACACTCTTCAGATCTGAAAATTTACATTCAAATTTATATCTATTTGAACATATTCTTCATATTATTTTCAAACCAAATTTTAAGTAAACTTCTATTAAAACACTTTTTATATATTGTTTATCAAACATGTAAATTATATAAATAATAGGAACAGATATAATGAAAGAAATACATTGTTTTAGCTCATCATTAAGAATTTATCAAATTATAATACATTAGAAAATTCTTATGTAATCCGGTAAAAAAATTTTTAAACTATTGAATTCTAAATTGTGAAAAAGTATCTGACGCGCCAATTGGGTCAATATAATTACCATAATTAATTCATGCATTATATGTAAATACAACCTACTATTACTTATCGTACTTGGAATTCAATTACAATATTAAAATATATTTTTGAGTGTAAACCTTGAAGTTATTAAACTACAGAATTTGGTAAAGAGTTGATGAATAGAGAAAAAATAGCATGTATACAATTCTTAATTAGATTTCTTTATATTTTGAATGACTTGCAATTCTTAATAATAAATTATCTCACATATTATACATACCAAAGATAATGAAATATAGTTAGTTAATTGTGCATTTTAAGTATATGCATTTGTAAGAATTTATGTGGTAAGCGGTAAAATATGGTATCATAACTTACAAAAGTTTGTAGAAGAAACAAGATTTATCAAAATTAAACTAGCTTAAAAGAAAATAACACTTGCGTTTAACTTTTACCGTGTAAGTTACACCATAAGTTACCGCAGAATATTACCGTGGGTTAATTTTCAAACATCATTAAATATAATTTTAATCAAGGCCTCTTTTATTAGCTTATTTAAATTAATATTAAGTCTCGATTGGATTTAATTAAGATGGTCAGTCTACAAAAAAAAAGTTTCAGTAATTATAATGTTTAACGTTAGTGAGCCGACAAATATATTTTTTTACATAGAATAAACAGTTTAACAAAATATACATTCTATAATTTGGTAAATTATTTATAAATGTAAATTATCACAAAAAGTAAAATCAACTAATTTTATAGAATACATAGCGCATTATTTAAGAACGTATTAAATGTATCTGTAAAAATATTACTTTGTTTAAAAGTTTTGCGTTACGGTAGCATTTTGACTTTTTTATGTATTTGATTACTTGTGTGTGTGTGTATATATATATATATATATATATATATATATATATATATATATATATATATATATATATATTAATTAAATAATATTAATCATTTCTAATGGTTGGCATTGACCGCCATAAAAATACAATGAGTGAACTTCATTACCGATTGTAATTTTTAAATAGCTTCCGTTGTTATTATTTATAGAAATGCAGAGTTGTGACGCTACTCAAAATCCGTCCGGGTGTTCGATTCAAAATGATAATACAGTTACCGAACAACAAAATTCAGAAAATATTGCAATCGAATTTCCCGAAAATGTGTACAGTATATTTTTATATCTATCATTAACAGCAGTTACAGTGTTGCTATTTTCATTGGGTCATTATTACATCGAGAGAAAACGCAAAGATGGTACTTTAATAGCAAGTATAAATAACCTTGAAAAGAAGTTATTAATTACAACCAAAGAATGTTTATTGGCGCAAGATGAGTTGAAGATCACAAAAGATAGATTAACATCGATTGAAGATTCGAGTTTTGGGTCAAATGAAATGGTAACTGCATTAAAAGATGAAATTGAAGAATTCAAAACTATACGGACTGAATTAGAAGAACAAAATTCTAATTTAGAAAAAGAGCTTGAAAATGCAACTGAAGCTGGAATGGAACTCAATATAATGCTGAGAGAAATATTGAGTACACAATCTGGAAATGAGCATTTGATGCAAAATATAGATCATTTACAAAAACAATTAAATGAACAACAGCTTACTATTAATACGATGAATACATCTTTAGGTGTCAAAAATACAGAAAATGAATTATTACAAACTGAATTGAGCTTAGCTAGTGAAAAAATAGTACAGTTACAAGCCGAATTAAACAAAATGGTCGTGAATGTACTGTCAGTTCAAGAAGATAAAACAAAAAGTGAAACCGATTACGAAAACCAAATACAAAAGATAAAATCTGAATTTGGATTAACATCTAAAAATCTAAATAGCGAGTTAAACGTTTTGAAAAATGATAATAAACAACTCAAATCAAAAATAGAAGAAATTCAAAGGTCTTTAGATCTTAAAATGAATGAGTACCAATTATTAAAAGAAGGAATGAAAGATGTTCAAGCTGTTCAGAGTAATAAAGATTCATTAAAAGCATTGTTAAGTGTCTCTAAAGTTAAAGCGGAAGTGCAACAGTTACGGGGAGAAAAGCATAAATTGTCTGAGAAATTACAAGAAGAAGCTGAGGCTAAACAGGTGTTTGAGAAAGAGGTCCAAGTCATGATGCAAGAAGTCCAGATATTGAAGGATAAATTCGATGAAGCTGAACGAGATAAGATTGAGGCTCAAACGAGATTAGAGGTTCTTTCTTCTTATTTCAATGACAAAGAAGCACAGCTTCAAAAGTAAGCAATTTAAATTTTAATAATTCCAATACATTAATTGATTAGTCAAATAATAAACTATTTAATTAATGTCTGCAGCACTAAACCTAACTATATCATTACCTGGTAGCGGTTAACATTAGTTAACATTTCTCTTTAATAAAAGAAAAATAAATACTGATTTAAAAAATAATAAAAATTTGTCACTATATCGCTGACATTGGAAATTTATTTTAGGTTTTATATTTTTTTGTTGTCTTGGTCAAATAAATCTTAACTGCAAATGTTTCAAAAATATACGAAACCGTGAAAATTTAAGTAACGATTCAGAGACTTTTTTGGTATTTTATTTCTAATTATTTAATAAATTTTATACTACTATTTTTAAGATGATTATGCATCGTTGATTATGTTTTTTTTTATTAGGGAAATAAATGAAAATGAATCAAAATGGATACAAAAAGAAGGAGAAGCTACATCAACGATCGAACGAATCAAATGGATTCAAGAAGAACTTCAGAATTACAAGTAATTTACAAAACATGTTTCTTTTTAATTAATACATTTTCTATTTTGATTAGGTCACAGAACGAATTATTGAAGAAAGAAATTTTAGACCAAGAAGTTAGTTTGAAGAGTCAGATCTCAATGTTAGAGAAAAAATCGCACGATAATTGGCTGCTAGCTAGACAATCCGAACGCAGAGTGGAAGAATCAAAACAAGAAGCCAGTCAGTTGCGAAATCGATTGACAATCGTCGAGAAAAATTTGAATAACAGCAGCCAACTAGCTGATGAAACGAAACTACAAAATCGTAAGTTTATTTGTTATTATTCAGAATGGGCCAGTTATGAAGATATTCTTTTTATATTTCAGGTATATTGTTACCGTTAGAATCCAATGGAGAATTGCCAGTTTCGCCGCTACATTTGAGCAACGTAGATAATGCTGGATCACCTCCTTTGCTTTATCCACATAGAGATCATATGACGACGTCACCACCAATACCGGGTTTACCTCTACCACCATTTCTGCCACCACCTCTTGGTGGATTCATGCCTCCACCAATGCCAGGTAAAGTTTATTTTTATTATTTATTGCACTAATACACTTAAATAAATATATATCAAAAGATAAAACGACCATTCTGAAAACGTCTGATATCACGGCGGGCATAAAATACTATTGCGGTGTTCTATTTCAAACCAAAAGTTATTATTACGATACTGATATATTAAAGTATGAATGTTTCTTCTTATCTTGGCTGAAGAATAACCCAGTCTTCCAATGATCGTCCAACTTTAATGCTTAATTCTTATTTAATCTTCTGACCTAGGTGTACCTCCATTTATGCCGCCGCCACCTGCGCTTTTCCCCGGCGATCACAGACCCCCGCCACTAGGCCGTATGTCGTCGCCGCCTCTACATGGTAGATATTCTCCCGATTCGCGTGCCTACTCGCCGTATGATCGTGATGATAGTCCACCTATGTCGCCCACCTATCCAGACAGTGATTATCGCCGACGATCACCGCCTCCACCATCACACATGCAACGCAACTATAGTCCATACCATAGCAAAGGACGTTCGTCACAGTGGGACGAAGATAGGGATTATCGAGGGCCACCGCAACATCGAAATAAAATTCGCAATCGTAAAGGTTGGTTATAGTTTTATTATTTCGATATTCTTGAATTTAAATCCAGTTATTTAAAATATGGCATGGTGATTAATCAAAATTTGAAAGCATTATTGATGAAATGCGCTTAACTGCATGAGTATTATTTTTTGCATTAAGGATGTTTAAAAGAATTTGTTATTTATCACAATTAAACTTATGAGAGTGAAAATATCTCTGAATTAATTTTGAATGTACAAATGACATTATTTATTGGTACAAAGTAATAAATGATGTTTAAATATGAATAAAAAGTAAGTGTATTGTATCTACAACAGTTATGTGAATTTATTCATATATTCCTGCTAAATTAAAAACATAACTTTTAAACTATTCAAGGAAATGTTTTTAAATTTTGCAGTATTTATAAAGAGTTTCAACAGCCATTTTTTTTATATATCTCTTGAACGTCCTTAATTATTTAGTGAACATTTATATAATTCAATTAGAATATAAATTTATGGTGTTCGTAGGATTTACAGTTAAATACTAATTTTCAGGTCCAGGAATGAGTTCGGGATCAGGAAATTCAAATGAATCATTAGAAAACAGTGGCCGACATTCAGGCAGAGTATAGATAAGGTAACTTCTTTTTTAGTTTTCGTATTCATTTTTAAAACATTTTTTAAAATCAATTTTTTATAAAAAAAAATGTTATTACACTAAATAAAGCCAACATTTTTCCGAAAGACAACAGAATGTCAACACAAGTAACTGTGATTGGTTGTTGTTAAAAGTTCCTTTATTTAATTGGACACTAGTCTTGAAGGGGCATGAATAATAATAAAAGTAAACAAATCAAAATGAAGTATTTTTGTTTTGATGTACTGTCGACTTTCATACGTACTTTTTAATGAGGACATTTTTATACATACATTATTGCCTATTAAGATTTAAAACACTACAAAAGAAATCCAATTTATAATATATACGCTGTAGGTACTGAGTTGTAATATTTTAAAATTTAATTTATGTAATATAAATACTGTTATTGTTTTCATATCAATCGCTTGTTTATTATTCGTTGTTCGGCGTTGTTGAATTTTAGATTCTAAAATTAAGGCTATAGCTCTCCACAATGAAGTTGGTTTTCTGGTGATACAATGGCGATAGTTCAAGTCTGTGGTACGTTTGTTATAAATAAATATGTGCTTTTTTGTATATATATAAACCGGGGAAAATAACAAACATCAATTTATGAATGTATAAAATCGTAATGTACAAAATATGTTAATATATTACCATATAAAAATATCAACGTTCTATTTCTTAATATCTCATTTATGAAAGAACACAGCATTAGGTGCATTATTCGTAACTTAGTATACTTTCGCAAATAATATATCATTTTTTAAAAGGAAGTATTTGATTTGAAAATATGATAAATGAATTATATTTATTTACTATTATCAAAACCAATCAAATAAATGTAATATGCTTTTATTAATATGATCAAGTAGTTACCATAAATTTGTAAACAATTGCAAAATGTTGTGTCAGTGCTAGTGACATTTATAGGAGTTCATTCAAATTTCAGTACGTCCTTTTGTTGTGCTTCCAAAAACTTTAAGTGAATATTATTTATAAGTGTGGTCATGTCTTATTTACCTGTTTTTACATCGAAAAGTGAACATCAGAAATCAAAAGTAAATTTATCATAAGAAATGTCATCACACAACACTCCCAAAGAATCATCAAATGCGTCTGTGTGCCAATCAAAGGCCAGCGATTTACTCATCAATATTGATTATTGTGCAACCAATGAAAAAATCTCATTTGAAATATTCAGACCAGAAATGGAACAAAATAGTATACTAAAACATGATATTCTATTGGGAAAAAATCGGAGCAAATTTAAAAATACTGCAGAAATCAACAAATTTTTAGCTTCTTTAACAGATCCTCGTTTTAAAAATATCAAACTTGATGGTCAGACATCTAAAGATGAGATAGATTTACGAACGACACATAATCATTTTCTTACTTCTACTACAAATCATATAAATGAGATTCCAGAAAGAGACAATTCAATAAAACCAAAAGAGAAAAGAAGTCATACTGTTATACAGTCTATGTCACAAGAAAATGATACAATAGATCATTTTTATGAAACGCTGTTTGACTCTAATACACCAAAGAAATATAAAAAATTAAAAAATAGAATGTTAAAGCGTGTGAAGAGTGATACGAATATCGCGTTAAGGTATCAGTACTTAAGAAAAAATGAAACAGAACGATCAAGAAAATTAAGGAATGACCATTGGCAACAGAAACATCGAGAAAAAAAGGAACATGCTTCAGTGAATACAAGAAGTCGCGGTGAACCATCGAACTACACAGAACATAATCGAACACAATTTGCAGTTATTCTTTCTCCTAGAAATCGATCCCCACACGTTAAATCGCCTGATCGAGATAAATCAAAAAGTCCAAGTCCGACAAGAAATCGACAAATTATCGTAAAATCAAATACGTTAGGATTAGTTAAGCCTGCAATGAAAACTGTTGGTCAACAAACGAATATAACAACATTACACGATAAAGAAATTATTCCTGACGTATCAATTCAAAGTAGTGTTCAGGTATCGACGCATGATTTAAAAACTGCAAAACAAAATTCGTCATGTATTAATATAAAAATGCTTAATAAACCATGGAATGAAAATGTAACTGCGAGGAAACAATCGAAACATAATTTAACTATTGTAACTCAAGATTTGAATATATCAGCCAAACAATCAAATGAAAATGTAAAAATACTGTCCAAAAAATCACATCTCAATTTAAAAACACTCACCAAACAATCATTACAACATTTATCAATGTCGATTTACGATTGTGTTGATATCAAAAGCTCACATTCGAATACTAAACTGAGTAATCATGTAAAACCAACTATACCCCGTCGACCACGAAACGAATCCCCTTCACCCATTACGCCAAGATACTCGTCGCCGCAACGATACGAAGATAGACGACCGCAAATACCACGTAGATTCATCAATGAAAAAGTTAAACAAGAATCTAACATCATTGACGATAACGATCTACTGAAAATGAAAATGGGCGATTGTTTAAATCCGAATCAAGTCGAGCAAACTGTTGACCAATCAAACAAGCAAATTGAACATCTATGCGCATATTTTAAAAATTTATTAGAAGAAACTGTAAAAACTCATTTAAATCCTGATACTAAGAATGACGAATATAATATGAACCCTTCTCCCACGTTTAGATATTCTCGTAACAAAACAAAAACAGGGACAGCTGTAAACGAAAAAGATTTGAAAAGAAAACTTGATTTATTTTGCAACTATTCATCTCCTGATAACATAAATGATATAAATAATGCTGCTCTTCCAAAAAATCTCAAAAGAACGACATCAGCCACTAATAGTAAAATATACCAATGCTCGTTTAATGAGCACGTTCCTATCGAAACAGAGCAACCAGATTTTTTTCCTACAAAAAACGATAATACTGAACCACAAACTAAAAAAGTTATTGATGGTACTGGTAAAGTTGTAATGAAACAAGTTGTAATAGATAACTTAGACAAGGTTCATATGTATGGCGCAATAAATGCATTACAATATGTAAAACGGAAGCAACAAGAAGGTAATTTGGGCAGTTCGGTAAGATTTAATTCACAAGTTGATATACTTGACGATCAAAATAAACATAACATTGGTCATTTAGGAGATTCTATGCATGCTCATAATTTGATATTGCCCGTAGCAAATAAAATGCAACGATCATTTACTTCGCCAAACAAAAAGGACTTCTACAAAAATGCCAAAAAATCTGCATCAGTAATGTCAATTGCCAGAAGCTCTAATAAACAACTATCTAAATCTAGTATTGATCTAAATTCTTCGACAGTCACTCTAACTAGCATTCAGAAGTCGGTAGCCATAAAATCTAATACATCTGGATCGTTTAATAATTCAACGCTATTGTTTACGAAATCGGAATATTCTGGTGATACTTGTTTCAAGCGACGGTATAACTATTTTAAACTTTTAAAATCAAAAATGGCCCTAAGAGCTCTTCGCCCAGCAAAAGGTAAAATGATAGCTGATTTACTTGCTTTGACTTTTTAAAGCGGGATTCAAAATTTCACTTTGTGCTGATTAATATTTAGACTGTTAAAAATTAACTGCGATGCTTTGCAATCTTATTCCTATGAGTTTCTGCTTTAAAAAGTCAAGCTCTAGAGTATTTAATAATTTTTAAGTCAAATTAAACTAATTAAGCATTACAGATATGCGACCAAGAGCAAGCGAATTAAAAAAAATCTGTCCACGTCCAACTGCACTTGCTTGTCCATTGGAATGTTTGATTGGTACACGGAAAAAGAAATTTACATCAGATCAATTAAACATTTTCGCCGACTCTTGCAATAATGAAAAACGCGTATGTAATCCTAGAAGAAAACCATCACGAAATACACTCATTGATACCAAAGACCGGTTAGCAGGTTCATTTAAAAGTACCGCAGCCCACACAAAATTGTCAATACCATACCGGGAAACCAATACTACACAATATTTAAAAAATACACGTCCAAATCCTAGAAAATATTTAAGAAAATGTCAGCACGAAGAAAAACCGATCAATGTACAAGGCTATAATATACAACCTGAATCTAAAACTATTAAAAATAGATATTGTGCTAACAATAAATTACAGAGAACACTTCCAAAAAACCAAAATCCCGCTAGCAATAAAAATGCACCTAATACATTAGTTGCAAACAAAATTAAACTGAAACCTAATATATTAGGTAATGAAAATAAAAGTCGTACACTTGCAAATAAACAGTTTGAAAACAAAATAAAATTTGAAGAAAAACATACTAAATTACAGTCTCAGAATAAGCAAACATCTAAGACTCCTCCTAGTGCAAAACCAGCACATTTAGCTACTAAAGATATAACATCAACACAATTTGGCTCTACCAAAAAAAATAGTACATTATTAGATGACATTATTACTAATATTTCTAACGATGTAATAACTACGGAAAAAATACCTCAAACTAAATCAAATAAATTGATACCTGGAGAAATAACATCAGACGTAAATGGCACGATCTATATCGGTTTTACTCCATCTGATAAAATCGCAAATAAATTAAACGTTTTGATACCTCTCGAACAGAAAATTTCTGACACCAGTAGCAAAACTAATTCATCCTCTTCTGGTAGCACTACAAGTTTGATATCTTTAAACAGAAAAAAACAATCTTCAATTTTGAATACAGTAATAAACAAAGCACCAGTAGAACTTAAAAGTGGTACAAATACAAATAATGCCATTAAAAAAATGATTCCTTGTGAAGTGAAAAAAGAAAATGAAGCAATCAATTTATCTAAACCTATCAATGTAGGAGGGTCTACTGCTACTGTGAATACATTAATTGAATTTGAAAATAAAGCATTTAAAATTGAAGGAACATCTACGGAAAATTGTAAAGCTGAGCTACTGAAATATCTTATTGACCAAACAATTATTTCTACTAAAACTGATGTCATACCTAAACAAACCACTACTACTGTAAAAAAATCAGGAATACCTGTTGCAATAAATAGACCAAAACCATTGTTACCTAAAAAGATAAATGAACCAAGAATGTTGTGTAATACTGGTAAAGAAAAAAGTTGTTTAAATAAAGAAAACTTGAAAAGCAAAACTGTTGGTAACGTAGCATTAAAGAAATGTGCTGCCAAAACGGAAGGCAAAAACTTTGAAACAAAGCAATTAAATGACGTTACTAAAAGAAGACAAGAACAAAATTCAGCAAATAAAATAAAACATGTGTCGCGACAAAACAGTTTTGTAACTACAAATAAGATATATCCTACTGTGAAAGAAATTCCTTTTACTGATAATAAAATTGGATCTAACTTATTAAATAAAAATACCTGTAAAACAAATTTTAATCGACAAAAGAGTTTACCATGGACATTTAACATGACGACAATTGAAGAAACTAGTAAAATCTTTGCTAAACCGAAATCTTCTATTACAGACATTACGAGAATTGGAGCATATAAAAAAGAATCTAACTGTAAAACTAATTTTAATCGACAAAACAGCTTACCAGGGACATTTGGCAAAAAGACAATTGAAGAAAATAAAATCTTTGCCAAACCAAAATCTTCTATTACCGATATGTTTAGAAATGGATCACATATGCAAAGAACAACAACAGCATCTTCACAGAATAAAAGATGTACATCACATGATAGATATTTTTCCATGAAGCCAAATGCCAAAAAACCAATTGTACCAAATGAAATAGTAGGTTCCAAGAAACCTAATAATGACAATAATAATGCGACTTATAGTCAAATACATGCACGGAAAACAGATATTTCGCCTATTAATAGATCAACATTAAATACTAACAATAAAACTATAATAGATAAGAAACTAGAAGATAAACCAAAAATACGTTCAATCTTAAAATCACCGCGGGCATCTTCAGTCCCAAAACAAAATATAATACAAAAACAAAATGAAAATTCAAATAAAAATAAAACTGCTACTCAGGCAAATAAAAAACCATTAGATGAGTCTTCTGATGATGAACTCTATGCCCAAAAAGATGATAAATCTAATATTTACAAACCGATGACAAAGCAAACTATTTCCGCAACAGATGAGAGTCCTACTTGTGCTAATAATGCGCAATTTGATAAAATGGCAAATCAATGCAATGCTTTACGATTATTAGAATCGCTTACAACTGCAGATCAAGATCAAAGTTGGTTATTAGGTAAAGGGGATATATTACCAGTCAATTTTGTTTTACTTGATTACAAACATCCATTAGATGTGACTAGGTATTCAATGAATAAAATAACAAAAGAATTGTGTGAACCATTTGCAAATATAAGTGAAGTTGTTAAAGAAGCTCCTCCACGAAAACCAAAATTACGTGGTGTGCATACAATACCAGCAAGTATCAAAAAGTATTTTAATTTTAAAAGCAAGAAATTAAAAGAAAAAGTGTCAAATGTGAACACTGATAAATAAAATATTTTTACAATTAATTCCAAATCTGTATTTTTTTGTACAACAGATTTATTTTCAAATAATAGTAATAAAATATATTTTGTTCTTAATTAATGTGTTCACATAATTTTCCACTAAACATACAAAATTATAACTAGAAAAATGTATCTACAAAATAACTAACAATTTTGTATTTTATTTTTGTTATGGAATAACATTCCATGGTGGATATGTTGCTGGGTCTGGCACACAGAACTGAAAATACAGAAACAAATTTAAATGTTATAAATATTATAATTTAAATAGATATAGAAATTTATTCTAGTCTTATTTCTAAAATTAGTTTAAAAATGAGATAACATCTTAAAATACAGTCATTAGTAAAATCAATTGTTTGTGCGGTTGGCACTTGGTGAAACATAGTTAACTTAAATAATTATAACACTTGGTAGTTTACACAAAAAAAATGTTGTGTCCTCATGATGACTGAAAAGTCGAAACGCGTCGATAAATAATTTTTTTTTGTGAAAACTACCAACAGTCATTAGTATATAGTAGAATTAAAAAAAAACTATTAGCGATATGTTAGTAAAATTGAAAATTTACCGTTAAAATCTCAAGCTATCTTTATTTAGCTGAGCCGTTTATCTTATTGCGCAATAACAAATTTTTTACGCGACTCTGAATTTTCTTAAATTCTATTAAATTACCGAGGAAATATTGTTCGGTAATGGTCATTTAGTGTAACTCTTCGTATTTTTAAACTAAATATACGTATTAGGAAATATGTCATGAATTATCGGAAAATGTGTTCCAATATTAAAGTATATAAATACTCACTTTTCCAGTTAAGTGATCTGCACAAAGCGTGCGAATTTTTGCGGAAGTAGCCGGAGCATTTAATCTAAACAGCTCTTTGTTGCCAGCATCACAACGAGCGGAAGTAATAGCTTCTTTCATAGCGAATAAAATAGAGCTAGACAAGAATAAAGGAGGTTCACCAACAGCCTAAAACATACACCAAAAGTTATTAAACCAAAAACATTTAAAACATAATTAGAATGACCTTTGATGAAAATACAGCTCTTGCATTTGGTGCTCCTTTCAACAAAGCAACGTTGAACTGGAGAGGAATATCGCCAAAACCAGGTAACTTATAAGCGCCAGGTCCTTTAGTAAAAATATCCCCCTGAGGCGAATAAACCATTTCTTCCATCGCGAACAATCCATAACCTTGCACGAAACCTCCTTCTATTTGTCCAATGTCGATGGCAGGATTTAAACTCTCACCCAAGTCCATAACGATATCAGTTCGTAGCACTTGATGGTCGCCTGTTAAACAATCTATTTCCACCTCGCTGCACGCTGCACCATATGTGAAATAGTTAAATGGTTTTCCCGAGTTGGTTTCGAATGAGTAACCAATATCAGGAGTTGCATGGAAACCAGTCGCTGATAAGCTTACACGATCCATATACGCTGCACTTACCCACTCTTTCCATGTGCCATTTGGTTTTTGTTTCTTGTACGGTTTTAGACGTTCCATTATTTTTTCACATGCTTCCTGAAAGTGAAATACCGAATAGACGTTTATATTTTTGTTGCATTCAAAACTAAAATTTAAAAAGTAGAAAAGTATTTGTTTTGAAAAATCAAGCTCCATAGCCTGGTAACTTGAACTATTGTATCATTTATTCGGCCTCATAGTTCTTATAGTTTCCGAAGTGAAAATACCGATTCGAATTGTTTCATGTTCCATTTTGAGAAGAACCAATAAAATTTGAATGTAAAATGTAAAACAAACCAAATATACTTACTTTAACTGCCATACCATTCAAATCTGAACCAGCACTGGCAGCAGTTGCAGATGTATTCGGTACTTTGTCAGTAGATGTTTCAGTTATATGAATTTCATTTACTGGTATACCCAAAACACGACTGGCAACTTGAATCATTTTCGTGTGTAATCCTTGGCCCATTTCCACTCCACCATGGGACAACAACACCGAACCGTCCGTGTAAACTATCACTAATGCACCAGCTTGGTTCAAAAACAGCACAGTGAACGCAATACCAAATTTTGTAGGTACCACAGCGATACCACGTTTCTTCCAACGGTTTTCACTATATCAAAGAAAAAAATCAGTCATTTCCTATATAAAGATTCAGAAGTAAGCACCAGTGAGTATACATACTCATTATACGTGATAATCATTTTAGAATTAGATAATCATACTATAATTATTACTTAATGAAGACTAAGCATAATTCTGGTAAAAAAACTTACCAATTGAACTTTTCAATTTCTTCTTTTCGTGTGCAATAATCAGCCATTTTCAAACATTCACTCCAACAACGTTCCATTGTACAGTATTCCAGTTTCTGATTGTAGTGAGTCAAATCCCCTTCTTTGTACAAATTCATTTGTTGAATTTCAATAGGATCCTTGCCTAATTTATCGGCGATATCCCGAATCATATTCTCACCAGCAAACATACCTTGGGGCCCTCCGAATCCTCGAAAAGCGGTATTCGAGGGTAAATTAGTTTTGCATACATATCCTCTTACTTCAACATTTGGAATTAGATATGCATTTTCGAAATGGAACATTGCACGCTCGCAAACCTAAAAAGCAAAGTGTTTTTTCAATTTTTCAAACGAAGACAATATGCAGCAATTTTAGCATAATTATTTACCGCAAATGATAAGTCTGTTGAATACCCAGCGTTATTATAAATATCAATTTGGCATGCTTCCATTTTTCCTTCAGCATTAAATGCTGTTTTATATTTCATTAAAAACGGATGTCTAGAGCCAGAAATCATCATATCTTCATCCCTATCCAGCATACAACGGATTGGTTTTCTTAGTTTATTTGCAGCAAAAGCAGCTGGAAGGCTGACTAACATTGAGCGGGATTCTTTTCCACCGAATCCACCCCCTAAACGTTTTGTTTTCGTTACTACTCGATTTATCGGTATTCCTAATACATGGGCCACCAATTTCTGCAATGAAATTTTAATAGAAAATAACACAACATTATAAAATCGATTCCATTACGTTGATTTCCGATGGATGTTGCGTAGAACTAATAATTTCAATTTCGCATTCTTCTTTTGGATTAGCGATTGTGCAATGTGTTTCCAAATAAAAGTGTTCTTGAGCTCCTGTTCTACATTCTCCTTCAATAATATGACAAGCGTTTTTAAACGCTTCATTTACATCTCCTTTTTTGATGATGGTTGGTGTTTTATTGAAAAATGATTTATGTTTGATAGCATCTTCTATAGTTACAATGACTGGGGTGAGCTTTTTATATTCTATTTTAACTTTTTTAGTTGCAAGTTGGGCAATGTGTTGATTCTCTGCTATAATAGCACCAATGATTTGTCCTTTACTAGTAACAGTTCTTGAAATAAACATTTCTTCATCGTGAAATACTGGTCCCACATGGTTGCGCATTGGATCTACATCTTTGGCGGAATAAAATGCGTGTACACCTTCGGTGCACAGTGCATCATCAGCATTGATTGATACAATATCCGCATGAGCTTCTGTGCTTAAAACTAAAGCCATGTAAAGTTCGCCATAATAGCTGGGAGTATCATCGCAATAAAGGGCTTCGCCACAGGTTTGTTGAAAAGCTGCAACATGTACTATTGGTCGTCCTACACCATCGGATTTTTTTTGTGTTCCTGGAATTATTTGGAAATATTGGGAACTTTCAGGTACTTTATGATGAAAACCTGTTATTCCGCTGACGTGAGAATCAGGCAAACACACATTACAACCTTTCAGCTGTAATTGTTGTGATATTGCTAAATACGCCCTGTAGAACAAGCTCAAGGTTAAAGATTGTCTGTAATGTACATTTCCTCCTGGTGCACTTAGTGAAATTGGAAGATCACACACAAGAGTCTGGTAAGCCTCTTCTAAAGTGTTTTCGTCCCAGGTTTTATCAATAAGCAACCTTTGTGTGTTTAGTGCCATGACTGTTGTGGGAGCCATACCACCATACGCTATTTTAGCATCTTTAATCGTAGTTGTATCAGGTACGAATGTGATATTAACCGCTGCATTAACAATAGCAATGTCGTCGTCTCTTCGCTTAGCTTGTTTGTATGCGTAGAAATATTGGTCTTCTGTGGTATACGGAATATTGATAGCCACCAGAACGTCTTTGTTCTGTACTTGATTCTTTCTGTAACCCGTAAAAAAGTCTTCGTCCATCGTAATCTTGTGGTAGCCATGTTCTAAATTACAAACATCCAACACACAATTGGCTGCAGTGAAAATTGGATTGAGATCAGATATAGGACTGCTTGTCATTATATTTCCTCCTACAGCTGCTACATTTCGGATCTGTTTTCCAGCGAAATAGTACAGCATATCAACGATTGAAGCAAAAATTCGAGTCATATGAGGATCTTTGGTTTTCATCTGATTTCTCAATGCGGCCTCCATATTTTCTAAAGTGACTGCAGCACCTACTTTTAACCCTGTCTCAGTTTCAATAATATTATGCAATTCAGGAATTCTAGTAGGTTGTACTAAAATAGGGTAGATGATACGTCGAAATTTAGTTTCAACGCCTGCTTCTGTATTTCCAACAATTATTTTCGCATCTGGATGTTTATGTTTAATTTCTAGTAACTCTTCCAAGGTGTTCGGTCGAATCCACTTAACATTTTTCCCACAAATAACTAACCTTTGGTTATCGTATTGAGCATTTATTAACAATTCCGGCGGAAAAATTGCTTCTTGTGTTGAATCATATGCTTTAAATTCACTTTTATCAAATAACTTCTCTTCGTCAGCATTATTCTTTTTGACTTTACAGCATTGGTCGCCCATCCCGCAAACGTTACCATTCATTTTCTGGCCTTGTTGTGCCATTTCCCATTCTTCTGTGAATCTTTTGTAACCTTCGATAATTGGTCGGTAGCCCGTGCAGCGACATAAGTTACCTTGGAATGTTGTATCGAAAGATGTTGCCGAGGGTTTTGCATTATTTCGCAATAAAGTATACATTGACATTACAATTCCCGGGGTACAAAATCCACATTGTGAGCCATGTGCTTTTGCAATTGCTTCTTGGACTGGATGTAACTTTGTTCTCATATTTCCGATTCCTTCAACTGTTGTAACTGCTGCACCATGCATAGCACATACTGGTACCAAACAAGCGTTCACTGCCAAATGACTGTTATTTTTTAAGGAAACAAATGTTTAAATTGTTATTCTTCATTTTAAATACTCATCTATTTATTTAGATATGAACAGGTCCGTAAAAACAAGTTGGTGAAATTGTTTGATTTGTTTTGGCCATTTTTTTAATATTCAATATTTAGTTTAAAATGCAAATGAAGTAATTTATAGAAATACGATGATGAATAAAATCAAAATTTTAGTAATGTGATAAAGAACTGAAACTTAAAATGTTATGATAGACGACCAGCACAAAAATAATAAACTGGATAGTAATATAGTTTTAAATAAATGTTTTACAATTTAGGACAAGTGTTTTTAAAAAATATATTACTTAGTGGTAATTCGTAAAAGGATACTTGATCTTATCATTGAGTCGGTCATATTTGGAAACCATTACCGTACAGGCACCACAACCTCCTTCTCCACATCCCAATTTTGTCCCAGATAATTTTACTGTGCGACTATATTAAGGAAGTGTATTTATTATAAATTAGTTCGATGTTTTATAACCAGCAAGAACAATATACAAAATGACCATACAAAAACATATTTCTGTTAGTGGCAATATAAAAATGCAGACAAATATAAGAAAATAAAAAGGGTCTATTTTCTAGTCTTTTTTTTAGCTGCTTTTTTACGAGACTGCCATATGCGCTGTTGTATTTCTTTTAATATAATTTTTTGTGCATAGTTAATCTTCACAAAGATGCAGAACATAGGAATGATAGAATTTTAAATACGTTTGTAACTTCTAAAAAAAAGCAAATAGTCAAGAAAAAAAATATTTTGTTTTGAATCAATTAAAATTTATTGTAATATTAATCAGTAAAATATTTGCAAAAAAATATAAAGCGAAAGAGTATATAATTCATATTTAAAATGCCATACTTATTTCTTTATTTCAAACAACTTTATTGTGCTAATAAATTGTGATGAAGAAAGAACAGATAAGTAGAAAGAAGAAAGAGATGGGCATCTGCATTTTATAAATGCGCAAAACTCAATGTCGACTCACAAGCTGCAATTTTCTTACAAATAGAAACATTAAAAGGATACATTTATGTCTTAAATAATACAGCAACGTCCATTCTGGTTCTATTAGGTTATCTTCTACCTAGAATCAATTCGAAAAAGAAACAAATAGTAAAACAAATACAAAGATACAAATGTGCGCAACAGATTTTTTCTAGATGAAATCTTATCTATAGCTTATAATAATATATGTTGTAATTTATACAGTAACAACTGTTATCAAAACTAAAACATTCGCTAATAATTTACAATAATATTCATATAATACAACTAGAAAATGTTCGTATTTAATTTTAATTCCGTTGAAAGATGCCATTTCGTTTTATCTTTTTCAATATTAAAAGGAATGATTAAAATAAGATTGCATATGTTAATTATGACCAACTATAATAGCTATTGTTTTTAAATTTTCATTTCCAGAAAATAAATAAAAATATTCTAAATGTTTTTCTCATAATTAAATATCTTAATTGTTCCTATCTGCATTAAATAGATATCAATGTAATTAACAGAAATTTATTATTTAAAAATTATAATGAAAAAAGATTTATTTTGAAGTGAAAACACTTATGCAATATAATTATATATATATATATATATATATATATATATATATATATATATATATATATATATATATATATATATATATATATATATATATATATATATATATATATATATATATATATATATATATATATATATATATATATATATATATATATATATATATATATATATATATATATATATATATATATATATATATATATATATATATATATATATATATATATATATATATATATATATATATATATATAATATATATATATATATATATATATATATATATATATATATATATATATATATATATATATATATATATATATATATATATATATATATATATATATATATATATATATATATATATATATATAATATATATATATATATATATATATATATATATATATATATATATATATATATATATATATATATATATATATATATATATATATATATATATATATATATATATATATATATATATATATATATATATATATATATATATATATATATATATATATATATATATATATATATATATATATATATATATATATATATATATATATATATATATATATATATATATATATATATATATATATATATATATATATATATATATATATATATATATATATATATATATATATATATATATATATATATATATATATATATATATATATATATATATATATATATATATATATATATATATATATATATATATATATATATATATATATATATATATATATATATATATATATATATATATATATATATATATATATATATATATATATATAATATATATATATATATATATATATATATATATATATATATATATATATATATATATATATAAAAGTTGTACACGTTTTATAGAATATATATATATATATATATATATATATATATATATATATATATATATATATATATATATATGTATATATATATATATATATATATATATATATATATATATATATATATATATATATATATATATATATATATATATATATATATATATATATATATATATATATATATATATATATATATATATATATATATATATATATATATATATTCTATAAAACGTGTACAACTTTTACTTTTTCCATGATAAATAAATCATTATTTATGTTTTATTAACAATATAACGTATTCAAAAAGCTAAAACACTGATATTTAAATGTTTTATTAAAATATAAATAACAACAAGAAGAGTCTAGATGCTTAAAACGCAGTTTCGAAAAATACTTTGTACTGTCGGTCAGAAGAAGCAAGCTAATTTTACCGAGTATTTACAATTTTTCAAGGTTTTCTGTTGTAAAGCAGTAAATGAACTAATTACCATAAGTACACAATATATTTGAGATTTATTTACCTTTTTCCCATTAACAAAAAACACCAATGTTGATTGTTTATCTTGCTTAGACATCGTGCTAACAAATCTTGAAATCAAACAATGTACTTCTCTAACGCGAGCTAACCAGAGACTGAAAATAATTCTCTTCTATAGTAGTTTAATTATCATATCATGAGTGGCCTGCATGACCTCATGAAAACAAGATAATGCTGTTTAGTGTTAACTTATAATTATTATCTAGCGTATTGCAATTTATGAGCTGCAATTTTCAGGTGCTAAATTTATATCGCACTCCTTATCAAAATATTCTGAAATAGTACTTATTAAATTAATCTTAAATTATTAAATTGACATTATCCTGGCACATCCATATATCAATGACATGTGTCAATTTTGATATTTTTCTAATGATTATATTTATCAGAATTTCATCATTTTTGCTACCAGTATCTTAAAGTTCCTAATAAATATATTTGTTCTATTAAATAATAATTACCTCATAGTACAAAAAAAGTTTAATAATTTTTGCTTAACATTTTTAAATAAGTACAGAAAATTTTGAATCTTTTTAAACGTTTTTCAATTGTTTTAGCAGTGTATATTCGTATATATCAACCTTGAACATGATATTTTTATGGAAAAATACGGCAGTTGATATAATTTATTTATATAATTATGAGCCGCTACAAAAAATATGTAAAGTAGTTAAATAAATTATTATGCCTAAATTTCACTCGTATGAGCTTTCGTATAAAAAAATACTTAGCACTAAAATGAAATTAATTTATATTCCACAACAAAAATAATTCTTTTTTAATCTATGCATTTTAGACTAGTCAACCAGTTATACATTTATGTTTGTATAACTTATTTTTAAATTGAATTACAAACATATGTAATAGCACATAATTTTTTCTTATGATCATTTGGTATTGAAGGTAAAATAATTACAGTTTGCTAAAAGTGAAATAAAACGCATTCAAGTTGTATTCTATAAACATTTTTTTTGTTACTTAAATACGTATTTCAGCGTGTTCAAATTTGGTTCCATAATAGAAATTCAAACCCAATTAATTATATATTTTAGTGTTGATAATAATTAAAAGAAACAACTGAATAAAATAAGTTAAATAATAACTTTATTGTATCTATTAAATAAAACTATTTTATAACTAGATAAGCTTATATACATGTTGCACACAAATTTGCCGTTATTAACAATCTTTAGCCGTTCCACTTTTCAATTCCTTTTCAATATCTGTGCCTTCATACATGACATGCTGTTGCATTCCGGCTTTTATTTGAGCTAATTTGAATTTTGTTTCAGAATAACGGTATCTACATTGCGTCCAATATGCTAAAGTAATGATTGTAAATGATGTCATTGCGGCATGACAGGCTATCCTCGGTCTGCTAGTGAACATAAAAGTGGCTAACCCTACGCCAATGCCACCTTCGATTCCATACAGAAAACTATTGCGAAAACATGGAATTTTCGATATATCTCTTCCAAATAGCATAACAGTCTGAAAACAACACATTCATTCATAGCAATAGTGGACTCTTTATAAAAATTGAAATATATCCATATAAAAATCTTCAACGCATTACCAATCACTAAAGTTCTTGTTCTATGCGTACCTTATCATTATTATCTATAATTTCCTCGGTTTTATCTTCCATTATGAAGATTTAAAAATACTTTATAAAATATATTTTTGGTTAATAATACTTAAGCATTAAGCAGTAACTGACAATTGTCACGTGATACTTTTAGAAAATGCTAATCAGTTAGGCTGCGTTCGGAATTTAATTCTTGAGTTTGAGTTAAAAATATTCAAATCCAAATAACGAAATAATTTTGATTATTTTTACTGTATATATCAAGCTATATTGTCACAAATGATGCTTGCAAACATAAAAAATTATAACACCAACTTTCGTGGGGTTGGAAAGAGCATAACGCGCGGCCAATAGCATTGAACAATACTTAGAAGTAACACGGAGTAACTTTAGTCGCTAATGAAATTCACTCAATCAATAGTTTATTGAGGAATTGGCTCAAACAAACGAACTGAAATTATATTGACAATATTTATTAAAAATTAAATACATTTTATATTTATATATAATATAGTTTTTCTTAAATTAACGTAAATGTATAATTAAAATAATACGTCACTTCTTCAATTGCCTTCAAAATTAATATAATTATAAAATATCTTTGGCATTTTGTAAAATTTACAAAAAAAAAACAAACAAACAAACTGGCTAGTCCGTAAATTTGGCGTGTGTTTCAACGCTTTGGTGAAGATCACATTTGTATAAAATCGATACTGCGTGTTCGATGTTTCAATCACTTAGTGAGGTGCTGTGGCGGGCAAGAATTGGAGCCAACTCCCCAATTGTAGAGTTGTGTCTAGTCTTTCGAGAACCTTCATTATCCAGATCCAAACACGGATTCACAGAATGAGACAAAGCAACCGTTTTATTAAAATCAATCGTTGCATAGCCTTTGGCAGGACGCCGAGGACTTTCCGGCGGTTGAGGATTATTCATTCCACCACCTTGATCAGGTTTGGACTTTTCCAAATCCAGTACAATGTAGTTTACTTTACGTATGAATTCGGATGAGGCGATGGTAGAATGTTGATGATGCAGGTGTTGTTGCAGTGGCACTCTTGGCGGTTCGATTTCACCGGGGTTTAAATTCGCGTAGCAATGTCTGGGGTCTTCTTTTTCTTCGTCTCGCTCTATTAGTGTCGGTGATTCGAAAACGCTTCTTTGCACGAGGGCAGTTGATTCGCCTGGAGTTATGTTCATGTAGACATGGCAGCATTCGGCCTCTGAATCCATATTGAGTTGTGCATAAGGCTCGCTGCTTGAGCTTAATGTCGGAGATGATGTCGGCTCTAAGTTCATATATGGTTGATTTGTACTGCCTGCAACTGGTGATTTAAAATAATTGATAATTATTATTATAATTATGTAAAAATTAAGTATCGTTGAATTTGATATAACATTTTCTAATTACCTGCAGCACTATCCGTTTCCAGTAGTGGCGCTGTGTTGCTGTAAGAGTGCTGTGTGCGTTTGTTGTTGTTGTGCTCGGCGGTGGGAGCCGTTGAATCGGACGTAACCGGTGTCGGTGAGGAAGCGGATGGTGGACTGGCAGGACCATTACTTGTCACCGAACCCGGTCGACTACTCAATCTATTGTTCTGTGCTCTTGGTAATCCTGTTCTATTCACAGAATCCAAAAAACTTTGTTCGGAGGGCAAACGGGCTGAAACCGGCGGCCCAGATGACACAACAGGAATGGATAATTCGTTAGCAGCCGATACTAATTCATCATGGCCAAGATTACGCTGCTGGATATTTTGTTGGACTAGATTAAATAATTGTTCGGCTCTTCGACATCGAAACGCGTATATTCCGGGGCCGGTAGGGCATCGTCGTCCAGATTCAAAACTGAATATTTCTGCCTCGAAACCATACCTTCTCAAAGATCGTAGTGGCCAACGTGTCGCTGCCTTACCGCGTTGGTATAAAACTAATTCAGATTCGGTTAATTCTAGCTGCCCAGGACTTACATGTTGTCCTTGTTCATCAACATTCATTACTTGAAAGATATTCGGATGAATATCATTTATATCTCGCCTGCTGCTAACACAACCCATACTGGTAAATCCCGAATTTCCTAAACAAAAAAAGTTGTACAAATGAATGTATACCACGGGCGAAGTAAAAATGTTAAGCGATTGATTTGTATTTTTATTATTATTAATAAATGCTAACTTAATTGGAATTTATAGGCTTATATATTCGATATAATAACAATAGATAAACCTCTTTTAGAATCTTTTTGCTAAGTTCAAATAAAATACTGGTGTGTGAATTACATTTATTATTTCAAACTAAAAATATTGTTTTGCAATATTTCGAACCATGTTACAGGTTTTTATTTCATTAATACATCCTACTAAATATGTTCTTTTTTTAATAATTCCATTATTAGCAGTGTAGGGAAATTAAAATGTATCCTAAATGTTCACTAATGGAAACATTTAACATTATAGCAGCTAGTATTGCGTTAGTGAAGTAAGTTAAACATGGAGAGTTAAGTTGAGCCAGAGGAGTTAACATGTCTAAAAAGACGCAAGCGTCTGTATCAATGATAGAATATATACATTCAGTTAAAGATTGACTAATTCCGATACAAATTCCAGCTTTACCAGATTTAATTTTCATATTTCCGTTTAAGTCTAATACAAAAATCAATTAATTCTGAGCTATATTAATTTTAATTGAGAATTTGCGTATGTTTACTACACAGAGAAGCGAATTATAGAATTAAAATTATAATTGATTGAATCGATAGGTAGTACATATTATTATACCATATTTTAAACATATTGAATATTGAAGAGCAAGTTTATGTCAAAACAAACTAATTAAGAATAATTAAGAACCAACAGAGCGTAAGCTTTTATGAGTAATAATATAAAGCACTTTTTTTCTTGATGGTATGATAAAACTAGAGTTAAAATATTTTACTTACCATACAATGCATAGCATTAATTTTAGTCTCAGAAGAAACAATATTGTAAACTACTTTTCTTTGACATCTTTAATTACTGTATTTACTTGATCTTTTCGAGATTTTGTTATCCTTTGAGATGAGATGTTTGTGGAAGAAATGATGGGTAGTCCAAGGCCATTCATTTAACAGAAATAGGCACAATCCTATTATGGTATGAATGAATTTTTAATATAATTTTGAACCAAACTAAATGTTTTCTTATGAAAACTCATAGGATTTTTATATTAGAATTATGAGTACACAAAAATATTATCACATGTCAGTCAGAGATTAGAAATAAAAAAAATATATCAGTTGGAATTTATTATTTGCAACATGTAGTTCGGATTAGTGGGCTCTTTTATTCAAGCTTTATTACGCATGCGTAGTATATAGATATATAACCTCTAATAATTTATATTTAAAATAAATAATAACAGATTTTTTTTAAATATAAATGTTTAAGTAAAAATGAGACGCGTTGTAATTACGGGAGTAGGTATTCTATCACCTTTGGGATTAAGTGTACGGGAGTCTTGGCTAAATCTTTTGGATGGACGTTCTGGAATAGCTAAACTTGAAGGATTAGAATTTAGTAAACTCCCATGCCAAGTAGCAGGATTGTTAAAAAATAAAAATAAACCGATAGATTTAAATGACTTCTTTTCTAAAAGTGAACTACGAACAATGGCCCCAGCCACGGCGTATGCTTTAATAGCTACGAAAGAGGCATTGGATGATGCAAAGTGGCACCCAGAAGATGAACTAGAGAAACAAAACACTGGCGTTGCTATTGGCATGGGAATGGTTGATTTGAAAGATATTTGCGAAACAAATGATGCACTTAAAAAAAGTTATAATCGGGTAAGAATAAACAAATGACTTGCTATGCAGCGGTGAACGATTTAATATTCTAACTAGTTACAATAAAGTTAGTACCTATTTTGTATAACTAGTTACAATTAAAAATAAGTACTACAGTTGTATGTTTAAGTAGCCATCATATCCCAAAAATTATATATATATATATATTATATATATATATATATATATATAATATATATTTAAATATATATATATATATATATATATATATATATATATATATATATATATATATATATATATATATATATATATATATATATATATATATATATATATATATATATATATATATATATATATATATATATATATAATATATATATAAATTGCTTAATACAAATTTAAATCGGCCAAAACTTATTTTATTTCTTATGTTGAGAACGCTTAGGAATAAGCTTATCTATAAAAAAAGAGCGCAAAATTATAAAGGCGGATACTTATCGTTTTGCGGTTCGTTATTAAAAAAATATCGCGCTACAAAAATTAAGAAATGTTCAGCTTTTTTGTATCTGTATATCAATCTATCTTGGTCGCATTCCACCTTCTTTTCTCAGTTTCTTTGTTCAATACATCAATTTACACACAATGCTCCAGTTTAGATACTATAGAACTTTCATATCATATAGGTAAGCCCATATTTTGTACCGCGTATTTTACCAAATATGGCAGCTGGTCATATAAGTATCAAATACGAATTTCGTGGGCCAAATCATTCGGTATCTACTGCCTGTGCAACTGGGGCACATGCTATTGGCGATGCATTTCGTTTCATTCAACGAGGCGATGCTAACGTGATGGTTTGTGGCGGTGCTGAAGCCTGCGTATCACCACTTTCAATTGCAGCCTTCTGCAGATTACGTGCATTGAGCGTTTCCTTTAATGATAAACCTGAAAAAGCCTCGAGACCATTTGACAAAAAACGAGATGGTTTCGTTATGGGTGAAGGATCAGCGGTTTTCATACTGGAAGAATTAGACCATGCACTTAAACGATCGGCTGAAATTCATGCAGAAATATTAGGGTAAGAATTATTTATATGTGTTTTGCTCTGGACTTTCTTACACGCAGTTTATAAATACAAGGAAATATACATTATATATTCAGTAAATTAGCACTTCCGATTTAAATATCCTTTTGAAAAAAAAAAAAACTTCCGAGGGATAAACAAAAACATTTTTTCCTTTGCATTTGTTGCTATTGCAGTCGCTTAGTCTTTATAATAATGCTTGTCTAGGTATGGGCTATCAGGGGACGCAAGTCATTTAACAGCACCTAGGTCTGACGGGTTAGGTGCTATTTTGGCAATGAAACGAGCTCTATACGATGCAAAATTAGATAAATCTGAAGTAGGATATATAAACGCTCACGCTACTTCTACCCCGCTAGGAGACGCAATAGAAACTCGAGCAATAAAAACATTATTCGAAGACCACTGTAAAAATCTTGCAGTGTCTTCTACAAAAGGAGCGCACGGACATCTTTTAGGTTCTGCAGGAAATTTGGAAGCTGCATTCACTGTGCTAAGTTGTAAAGAAGGTATTGTGCCGCCAACTATCAATGTTGAAGAACTGGCCGATGAGATGGATTTGAATTATGTAGCAAATGTTAAACAAGATTGGAAGTCGAAGGGACGTAGAATTGCGCTTAAGAACGCGTTTGGATTTGGTGGTACAAATGCATCGTTGTGTTTTGCAGAATATCGGTAAATACTAGAAATTGTTCAATTTTTATTATTTCGACTTGGGAATATCTGTAAACTGTGATACAACTTGAAATGTAAAAAATAACTTATTTTGTAAATAAAAATTATTACTGTTGTTATTTTAATATTTTATTTAAAATCAGCATATTGCTTACAAGTGGATCTTATGATTCTTGGTTTACGAATGTTGATGAAATCTTGATATAGTGCGCTTAACAAAGAGATAATAAAAACATAGTTATAATAGCGTTTGAATTACTCTCTCAAATCTAATTATTAGAAGGATTAAGTTCCATAAGGGTAAAATCTGTTGTAACTATAGTTAACCACTAGCAACTTGGACATTAGCACTTTATAGAATAAAACATGCTAAAAGAAATACTTAGGTGTGAAAGAAATATAATTCGTAGAGTGGCTGATATTGAAAGAATTCCGAACGAAATCGTTGGAAAAAATATGATTAAAAGTGGTAAGCAAATGGAATAACAGATCATGTACGCCACCCCATTTATGTGAAAAAGTGTAAGTATGTTTTATTAATTTAATTTGTAAACAATTTATAAAATGACACAAGGACTTCAAATATAACCAGGGTTATAATTAAAGTTGTATTCGCAAGTAGCGTGAACGCTTGCAGTAACATCATAATTTTTCGGCGCGTTATTCACAAAGTCTCCTTGTTAGACATACACCGAGGTCTCTTTCTCTTCGAATAATGGCGTTTAACCAGTTTCGAAATGAAAAGGACGTTCGATAAATAAATTTTTAGCCAATTTATTTGAATGTTTCAAGTTTTTAATACATTGTAATATTATCAACAATACATAAGAACCACATTATGCTTTTATATTATAGTATATGTCCATACAATGTTCTGCTATACAAAACGATTTATACTTTAACAATACACCCATAAATGGAATGCAACAAATTACCAACTATTTACAAATATCACTGGATTCAGAACGCACATTTCTTTGAAATTTAATTAATGAATCGTGTTTTATGATAAAACAAACAAACTTGAATGAAAACACTTGCAATTATTTCAACACAATCTTATTATTTTCCATTTTAAAAAAGAAATAATTTTTACAAATGTATTAAATTAAACAATAAAAAATAAATATAATATATTATAAAAGAACAATTTTGACAGTGTGAATTGAAAGGTAGACAGATAGAACATAAATTGTACCAACTATTTGATTCATAACGAATTTCTTTTTTCCAGGACACTAGAAACTGGAGTTGCATCATTTAATCCTGTTTACTTAAAGCCGCGATTGTTCACTTGAAGTTGGATGTGTGGTCCGTTTACGCACAGTTGTGCGAATCTTTTTCGAAGCGTTTGTCTCAGTTCTTCACGTTGCTCCGGCAAGTGACGTGACTGGAATTCTCGTACTTCTTCAGCGGATATATAACTCCCTTCGGCTTCTTCATCGGACGAACACGAATCCTTAACGCATACGTTATTTAAATAATAACACATTTATAAAGGACTTAAGACATTGTGAACTGATATTTAGGCGTAACAAAATAATTAGATCTGTGAAGCAGAATAATTGTGAAGTTCCTAATAGACAATTTTCATTTATATCGTTCTTTCTTGATGTAAGCACTTACATACTAATCGGGAGCTTACTGTTTATAACAAAACCTCACTAAGCATTTCCTAAACGTTTACCCTTAATTGAGATTTGTACTTAATAGGTATGCACAAATAACAAATGCAGAAAAATAGAATAGAAAATATACCTAAGAAGATAAGTAATATTTTGTTTGCTTACCTCTAGCATCTGCTGTAGACTAAGTTTAATACTATTTTCCCGCGGATAGAATTTTGAATGTTTGTACTCCGAGTGACAATCAACCTCTAGATTACAACAGCTACCGGAACACGCCATTTCCGATCCTTCTGGAGAACTGGGCAGACTGGACGTTCCCGACGTAGTTTCACAGCACCCGTTATTGTTCTCTGACGAGTAGCCACAATCGTGCGAATGTTCACTGGACGACCACGTTTCTTTCGCCGGCAACTGCTGCTGCTTTAACGGCGGCTTGTTGCTTGGCAATGGGTCAGACAAATCACTATCATCATGATCGTAATCGCATGCGAACGTGAACTCGGGCGGTTTATTTTGTTTTTTAGATTTTTTAGTGGAAGAATGTCCGTTAGCTGAACACTTACAATTGGACTCTGTCTCATACCAACTAGTAGTGTCTTTCGAATTGACTTCATCAATTTTGTGACCAGTAACTTTGGTCCCGGATCCGTTTAACAATGATTTATTCCCAATACAGTCTTTACAATTCCCGTGATTTTCTTTATTAGGTTTATCCAAATTTTTAATGGGAACAGTTATTGCACATAAACACGCTTTGCCATTAATGTTTTCCGTTTTCTCCTCATCCTCGATGGGAGTTTCGCAGCGATTGCAGTTTTCTTTTTCATCGGCCATTCGTTCCTTCTTGCGGCGGCGTTTCAGTTTTTTCTGTTCCTTGCGTTGTTGCTTCAGTAGTTCCTCTTTCGTTAGTTCTTCGTACAATAGTTCCAGTTGAGAGATACCTTGTTTCATTTCTACAGCGGTTTCGAAACTACGACATAGCGTATCGACGGCTACAGCGGCGAACACTTGGCATGTGCATTCTTCTTCGCGCATACGTACATAGATGCGATGTAGACGTTCGTAGACACAAATTCCCAGACATGTTAGTACTTCTTCTTGCGCTATTTCTAATGTCTTTGCGTGGCGCTCGCGACGGCTGCTTTCACAAATAAATAGAAATACTATTAGATAAGTTATAATAAGCCACTGGTTTTAAACCAGGGTTGGATCATTCTGCGTAGAATATAATATTCTATATTTATGGAGCAAAACTGTAACATAATAAGATACATTTCTAGCGGAAACGCACTTAGAAATAAATTATTCACTTAATTTAACTTCTTTTTTTATTACCCATATATTCAATCTACTCAGCTACATTAAAATATATATGAAATATTGAATTTACATAGAATAGACCCACGACATTTTAAGTAGTTCTGAATGAAAGTTATACCATAAAAGTGCACCATCATACTAAGATGAATAAATAAATAAATTATTTGAGACAATTAGATTCATAGCTACTATAATTCAATGAAATATAAAGCTAATTTTTTTTTTATATATAACATTTTCTTTTAAGCCGCATCGTTTATTCATGATGTACAATCAAAACGATCACTTCTAAGCTAATGAGAACGCGGTGCTATGTATGAATGTATTGGAAAATCAAACCAATAACTTATTAAGGAAAGTCGCCACTTATGCATTTTTTTTTTACGTTTTAGGAGTTGAGAGGCGAAGCAGCTTTTAACGGACTCCAACGAAGTATTCGCAATAGTTAATTACTGTATTTTATACCAAATCGAATATTATACTGACCCAACCCTGATCGAAATCAATTAGTAATTATAAGAAATAAAAACAAAAACATACATGTCATACCTGCCCATAAGTTCAGGCTCGGCACGGGAAATAAGCTTGCTGATATAATCAGTTTTAGTCTGCAGATGTAAGTGCTTATCGGGTAGACAACGTTTGATGCCAGAATACAAAGCAGAAACATAACCTTTCTCTTTACATGGTTCTGGTTCTTCTACGAGCAGGGTGTAAGCACGTTGCACTTTGGTACGACACTCACCGCAAAACCGATGCTTGCGCAAGTAGTTCTCCAGTGTTATATGCAAGGTGGTCGACTCAATCAGTACCACCTCTTCCTTACATTGCGGACGCATACACTCCCATACATCGCGCCAAGCTGGAGTGATGGGACGGCTACGCTGCGAATCTAAAGAGTGTAACAAACAACGGTGGCTCTTCTTCGAACGCCGTGGTTGACTGTCCACTAGATTATTTAACCGAGAACTGTAGAAGAATATTATACGTTGGAATTAGTGGATGTGTTTTGTGTTGATTGAGGGTTCGATTTTGTGTATACCTGTGACCATGAAATAATGTCCCTAGAACGGATGGCGTTATTGGTTTGTCGGCTCGTAAAGTTATCACACCATCTTGATTCACTGTTAATGGATCAAGTGTAGGGTGACCGCATTTGAACAGTTGATAATATAGTCTTTCAACGCTATAAAAATTATTAGAAATTTTATTCTTGATTTCAAAAAAGAGGCGAAATTAAATAAAGACATACGAGGAAATGATTTATTATGATTATTTATTTAATTAAAATTGAAGTTTCGGAATCGTATATGTCTTCATCAGAAAAATTTGACTTTATAATATTGAAATTGTACAAGACAAATTACCTAGTAAACACAGAACACAAAAATATATAGTTGATAGGTATCTGATACCTAAAGTTACATATTTGCGTCTTGTTCTCTAAATATAATATATCACATATGTGTTTGCGGCAGTAAATTTGTTTATTTATGTTGACTAACGATGGGTGAGCTGACGAATAAGATATGTGCAGGTTCAGAAACCTCCCCGAACGTGGCTGATAGAAAGAGGAAGAGTTGGTATTAAGTTAAATTGAATCTAAAACATATATTTCCAAAAAATGACAAAATGAAAGAGCTGCAAGAAACGTGACCAAGCACAAATGAATATGACATGGAAAGAGTTCAAGTATAGCAATATTTATGACACTACCAATTATTATTATTTTTACTGCCGTCAAATTTAGCGATTTTTTATTAGATTTTAGTTATTAAAATGTTTTTAATTCATTTAAATAGTGTCTTTACGCGATTAACGTAACCATAATAATAACTTAAGTAAATATTACAAACATCTAAGTTTCATCGATATCCTGTATAGATATAAATGATAAAAATAGGCACAGTTATAATATTTCTATAAAATAAATTACCGTAACAATTATATTATAATAAAAATAATAAATCAATGCTAAATGAGTAGGGATGATACTTCGTATCAACCGGCTTACAAAATACATTCTAAAAACAACGAGACTGATGCTAATCCTATTGCAATGACGTACTGTTATAAACATGAAGAATAATTTGATAGCTGGTGAGACGAAAATTTATTTTTTAAATATTTTACCTGAAATTGTTACACTCCCATCTTAATTATAATCTTACACGATACTGCAATTTACAATTAAAAATATTAAAAAAGACAAAACAAAATAGCTACTTTTTTACGTAATCAAATAATGAAGTACACCGTATCAACCGATTTGCGCAAATAACCAGTTCAGCGGCCTAACCGGATTTCGGATGTTTTAAAATAATTAACCTGATTGCACATTTCTCAGAACTTATCCTAGTCACAAACGTAACTCCACAACAATAAAAAACGTGTAATATTGAAATGTTAACTCGTTTAAGAGTAAAAAAAAAAGTTGTCACAATTGTCCGTGTTCCAATACCCTACCAGAGTGGAAAATGTATCTTTATTTTCAACATATATACGCTTTACATGAAATAGTCACTAATACTTTAAAATTATTAATTGTATCAACAATTGCACATTAGTGCAATAAGAATTTTGGTACATACCTTCTGCGGCAGCCCACACATGGCACAGCCTGATTCAAAACGCGAAGCATATCGGCTTTAGTGACTTGTAGAGCGGTACCCAGTTCGACTGGTGTAAGCAATTCTACTTTACGAGTGAATTCTTCGAGTTCTTTACCCTTGACGGGCTTATTATCGCATATAAGACCCATTGAATTCAAGTCCATCACCATCTACAAAACAAACATCAACAATTAACATTTTCAGAAAATTCACTTTTATTAATTAATAATAAACATTTCTTCTTGTAAATATTTTTGCTTTGTAAAAAAACGTATTCTTCCCACCACTGATCGTGAAATGAAACATTTCAAAACGGTTTTGTTTATTCGGATGTCGTAAACATTGCAGTAGTGGGGTTTTCGAAAGAAAAATTAGAGAAAAAAAAAAACGAAATATAATAGGAATCAAGATCGTTCAGATATTTGATCGGTTAGTGGAAAGAACATATTACGAGATAATAATAATTAGTGAATTTAATTTCATATAGATGTTTTTTTTAAATATTTATTGTTTTATTATAATATACAGCGCGCGAATAAGGCCGATTTATCAAACGTTATATACCAATTGGATGTTTTATTTTATCATGATTGCTATTATATATAAAGCACTACTGTCTCTACGCTCTGTATGAATGGATATTTTGTATAAGGATGTATTATTGGTAAACAAAATGATGTGTAGCCTGCAATTTATGGAATCTTTTTTTATAAACAAAATAACGATGTTATTATATTCGACATAACAAATTCTTAGATAGAAATTGTAGAATACTAAATAACAAATTGTTGTTGCCCATTCCGATTTTGCTATTAACAATATTTACAATATTTTACAAAGTTATATCGATAGGTTTTTTTTATTACATACAACATAAATATCTTGTCAATTTTCGAGGACAGTAGGTTGGTGTAAATTGCATTTTTTTTTTAAATTGCCATACATGATAATAACTGCAAGTTAATGAATTAAAAAGAACATGGACATTCCGTTTGCATATATTATTTTCTCAATACATTGTATAGATACGATTCAAAACAAAAATGATTTAAAATTAAATGCTATACGTGTTTTTTTTTTGGTTAAAGTAAATTAATACATTATATACTAATAATAATAGTGCAAAATAATGCTGTTTATTTTCTTTTCTCTCCATAGCAAAAGTATGAAATTTGTCTATTGGTAAATACATTTTTTACCATTCTATATATTTAGTCTCATCAGTTATAAATCGTAAGCCCCTCGTTCATAACATTTGATACTTATTTTAAAGAATAATTCGTTAAAATAAGATAAAACATATCTAAGGGGATACTTCATTGGTATGATCATATATGAAAATGAAAAACTAAAGAAATTAAGACGTATGGCTGATATTTGCTAAATGTTGTAAAAACTTTACTATTTTAAAGTGATAATTGTTAAAATATTATTCATAAGAACAATATATTATTGTTACTTAAGTGAAAGGATAAACGCGATAATAGTTTGTTCAGATTTATAATTCAAACACCACCAACGATTTTAAAATTCAATCTTATTTTACAATATAAATAATAAAGATGGAAAACTCTTCTATCATACATATATTTTGAACTGTTATAAACAAGTAAATTGATAAGTATAAGAGAATATGCATATGTGTTCGACAATCAAGTGTTGCTATGCAAAAATCAACAACAATGTACTGTTGATATTGTTAAAGTATAAACAATGATATAAATTCAACTAAATTTAACACAGAAACATGATATTAGAAGAACATGAAATCTATATGTACAGTAAAAATAATCAAATATATCTCAATTTTTGATACTTAAGAAAAGATGGATAATTGTAATATATCGATGAAAGTTCACATTAAATACTAGTCAATATACTATTGATGTTATGTGAAGATGTTTTAAAAGACATAAATCATTAAAGTAATGAAAATTTGGAAAGTGACAGATTTTGCTCATCCCAAAAATGAACGTCAACAAAATGAAATATTAGGTCACAGGATAAACGCGTGTTTAGGGTTATGTGAAAAGCTCACTCTACGTACATGTATATCAATTAAATATTAAGGAAAATCAATATATATATGATAATTTAACAGCCAGTATAATTCGGAAAATATTAATAATTACCGTTAGATTTTCATCGACGACAAGTGGTAGTTGTCTCCTACCGAGAGGTCGATCTGAGCGATACACATCAACTAATTTCGCCATTATATAGCAATTATACTAACGTATATCGCGTTGACGTATAATTGACTAGCTGATACAGTAAATAAACAAATCTCACTTTGTTTTACGGCAGCTAAAATTCAA
Source organism: Nebria ingens riversi (assembly GCA_018344505.1). Lineage (NCBI taxonomy): Eukaryota > Metazoa > Arthropoda > Insecta > Coleoptera > Carabidae > Nebria > Nebria ingens. The sequence continues at coordinate 155,725 of JADQWA010000970.1, read as the reverse complement.
CATAACATGTTTTTTGCACTGCCATTTGCAATAACTTTTTATCAGTTAAGACGTGAATATAGATTCATAACATAAATCAACATAAGCTCGGTAGAGGACAGTGTATGCGAATAGGCAGAAAATTGTGTCGTCATCAAACTACCAAATTGTTTATAACACAGCATACACTAGTAACTAGTGCTAGTACACCTAAAAAATATCTGATATCTAGTTTTATTTTCTATTTAACGGACAATTACGTATTGATTATGTATTTTCATTGAAATCAAATAACTACATTTTTGAGATACGAGCTTGGTTGTACATATGCAAAAAACACTAGGGGGGAAAACCTAACGAAATGAAACTTATCATGATCATACATGTAATATTTAAAATCATAAAATAAAGATAAGCAATAAATATTTTGTTGAATATTCGCATTCTTCAGCTATTTAAAAGACAGTTTCTTAATATATCTTCCTCGAGTGTTATAAAAATTGTAAAACGTCACACTTTTCTGCGTAAAATTTTCAATGCATTTAACTTCATACTTGTTTTTAAGTGTCATGTGCTCATATGCCATTTACTGATATGTCAAACTACATTAATGTGGTAAATGATTTTATTTCAAAAAATTGTGATTTTTAATTTATAAACAATGGCAGATTCACGTATTTCGTTTCGTGAATTTTGTGATGTGTGTGAAAAAGTGCAAACCCATAATAAATATCCAGATAAAGAATCATGCTTGTCAATGTTTATAAAACAGTATAAAGATTTGGAAAATACTTTATTGCAAAATAACGAAATCACAGTAAGTTTATTTAATTCCCCATGCATTGAAATACATTCAAAGATAATAATTGATAGGAAACAACATTTTTTCCTGTGCTACGTCTTTTGGTACCTGAATATGAACGGGAGAGAAGTCCGTACGGTTTGAAAGAAACTTCACTTTCAAAATTATTAATAAGAGTTTTATGTTTACGGGGAAATGATGCGAATAATCTTGAGAATTATAATAAAATTAGTACGAATTCGAAAAGTGTGAATGATTTTGCGAAAGCAGCTAGTGCAGTTTTGAGTAAATGGTGTTCTGTGTCGAGTAGTTTGAAGATTTCAGACGTGAATCAGTTTTTGGATCAAATTGCGAATAAGCATGCTGAACACCTACCACGTATGTTTTTTTAAAATAATAAATAATATATATTTAACATTTTTTATATGCTCAAATTTTACTTAAATAGTTTCTATATTGTAACTTCCCTGAGATGTAACAATATATTACGTCTCTGTTACATCACATAGATGTTACATGAAACAAAATGTTAATTTTTCAAGCGAGCGTTATGAAAATTAGTGTTATGTTTTGTATTATTTTGTATTTTTTTTCCATGCAGGAGAAGTTGATAAAGAATTTCATAAAATAATAAAAATTAGCACATCAATTGAGTTGAAATGGATAATAAGAATCATTTTAAAATATACTAGGATCGGTTTAGGAAATGATAGAATTTTAAAAGTATTTCATCCAGATGCACCAGACATGTTCGATGTCTCTAACAGTTTATCAAAAGTATATTTGTATCTTATTCAATCTACAACAGGATTAAACATTAATTTTAATTGTAGATTTGTACAGTATTAAAATATACAAAAGTTCGATTGCATGAATTAGATATAGAATTATTTACACCTTTTCGTCCAATGTTATCATTACAATGCGATTCTACAGTACTGAATCAAACGTTAAAAGGTGATAAAGCCTTCTATGTTGAAAATAAATACGATGGTGAACGATTTCAAATGCACATGCGAGACGGCGTGTTTAAATATTTCTCAAAAAACGGTTACGAGTATTCGAAAGTTTACGGCGAAAATGTTGATTCTATGGGATTGATAACCCCGCATTTGGCAGCTTTGTTTAAAAAAGTTGATAGTATTATTTTGGATGGAGAAATGATGGGATGGAACACAAAAACCAAAAATTTTGGTTCTAAAGGTATTTTATGATGAAAATAATATCTATACACATTTATATATGTATATTTTTTCTGTGTAGGCATGAGTTACGATGTGAAAAATCTAAACCATGACAGTGTACACAGACCATGTTATTGTGTATTTGATATTCTTTATCTAAATGGCACAGTGTTAACAAATAGGCCATTATCAGCAAGGCTTAACATTTTGAATAGTTCAATTAAGCCGATTGAAGGAGTTATATTAATAAGCCCAACGCTTCAAGTAAAAACTAAGTATAGTATTTATTGAAAACTTGGTTGCAAACAATTGCAAAATGGAAAAATAACTATATATATTTAGATTTCATTATTGGTCTCTTTAGTAAAGTTGTTACGTTTTTGTAACGTTTGAAAGTAGAATCTTTTTTATTTGAAAGATATTTCAAAAACACTTTCTGACGTCATTCGTAGAACTGTTAATGCGAAACTTGAAAAAAAAACATATTTGATTAAATATATAAAATGGGTAAAACAAAGAAATTAAGATTAATTGTATTTTATTATAAGAATCTTTTAAATAAAAAATAAACATTTTTAGCTGTATCAACATTTGTGTAGAGTTTGTGTCCATGATTTTAAGTTTAAAACAAATGTGTAAATTTGTCTTAATGTGTGCTTTTGTTATTTCAATTTTAGACAAGATCTGCTTGACGAATTAAATAAATCAGTTGAACGACAAGATGAAGGAATTTGTTTTAAAGATCCAGATTCTATTTACAAACCGAATAACCGTAAAGCAGGCTGGTGGAAAATGAAACTAGAGGTACACTTAAAAATAATATCTACCACTGTTGGTGTTGGAATTTAATTTATATAAAATTAAATCATTAATAAATAGTTGTATATGTATGAAATAATTTATTTCACAGTATTTTGATGGTCATATGAATGAATTAGATGTTATAATAATTGGTGGCTATTATGGAGATGGTAGGCGACAAGGGTTGATAAATAGTTTTCTACTTGGCGTAGCAGAGTCATCGCAAAATGAAGGTAAATGACGAATATAAAATAAACTTAATATTTAAGATGCCATTTTAATTAAATTCCTGTTTTATTATAATTAGGTGAATCACCCTCTAAATTTCATTCGTTCGCTAAAGTCGCGAATGGATTTTCAACGGAAGAATTAGATAAACTTTTGAATATGCTAAAGCCACATTGGGAGCCTTTTGACAAGAATAAAAATCCGGATGGAATAGTTTGGAAAAAGGAGAAACCAGATGTTTGGATAGATCCGAGAAAATCATGTATTTTACAAGTTAGTTGTTTATTAATTAATATGTATTATTAAACATTTCTTACAAATGTTAGGATAAAACTGTTATTGCTAGTATTACCATATAAATATTAGAAATATCCGACAAAAAAATATATATATATATATTGCAACTTAATAACTACATTTATTACATAGTAGAATAGATTTACATGCTGTCGTGAATAATTTGTGTAATAAATCGTAGTGATATATAGTTTTGTTCTCGTGATTTGTAGTTTTACAAAATAACACAAGAGTTCAAATATAAACTGAGCCTGATAGGAATATCATCAATTTTAGGTAAAAGCATCTGAATTAGCGCGCACAGCAGATTTTCAAACTGATTATACATTACGATTTCCTCGTGTTGAGAAAATAAGATACGACAAGCCATGGTACAACTGTTTAACACTTCACGAGCTGAAAGAATTAACTAAAAGCAATAAGGCCGTCGAGAAGTTAAATGGACGGTTTTTAACTGAAGGCGATGTTGAGGTTTCACCATCAAAACGTACTAAAAGGGCCAAACATGATACAACTTCGTTATATCATCTATTTGACATACAGCAGACATCAGATCTACTTGCAAACAAAGAGTATTGTGTATATACTGGAAATGAGGAAATTACTAAAGAAATGATTGAAGTTAAAATTAAAGAATTTGGTGGCAAAGTCGTTCAAGTTGCAGGTTTGTAACTAAGTTACATATAGTTTCTTGATATATCTAAATATGGTTTGTAGTACCCAGAAAACACAGAACAAAATCACTTATGAATTTAATATATTAGATATGTGTTTGTTGTGTAGATTAAAAGAATAGTTATTAATTCATCCTCTAACACCAAATAATATATCTTGTAATTTAGTTAGATTAATAAAATGAGAGTTGGTCATTGTTTATTTTGTGTTTTAGGTTCAAATACAGATTGCATATTAGTAGGGGATGAAACACCACAAGCGCAAATCTTAATATCAACTTGCCCCTTAGATATCGTTAAATTAGATTGGATGAAACGTATTTTGGATTCATCAATTTTCGTTCAAGTAACACCAAGTGATATGATAAATATATCACCAAAAACTAAACTTGCATTTTCTAACCAATATGATAAATATGGCGATTCCTATACAGAAAAAGCCACAAAAGCAACATTAGAAAATGCGCTTAAAAATATTGAAATTGAGGTAGGAATACAAAGCTATTGATAAATAATTTGAAATTAACACTATTCTATTTTTTTTTTTTTGTAAGTTCGGTTGTGTATTAAAATTTTATTGTGTTGGAAAGTTTTATAAAAGTTTAAATCTTTATTTTAGGGTGATTATATAAATTTAATACCATATGAATTCACTAACTTTGATAATGAATTGTCATTTGAAAATATACTCGGAATATTTCGAATCTGTTTTGTATATTTTGATAACTTTTTAATAGTTAATTGCCCGACACTTGAAAGATTGGATCATTTACGAAATATCGAAAATGATTTTTCGTTTTATGGCGGAACAAAATGTGAGATTATCAATGAATTGACTACACATATTGTTGTACATACTAAGTAAGAATAGAAATATCTGTTATTTTTCTGTGCTTTTTACTTTAGCAAAAACATTATATTATAGTGATTTATCAAGACTTCAAACTATTAAAGAAGAAGTTCGAGAATATAATGATGATATTAAAATTGTTAACGAACACTGGATTGAAGAATGTATCAAATCGAAAAAACTCATTTCAGAAGATTTTTTTTTGTTACCTAATTTATAAGTTATAAAAATGTAGAGCAATATATTTTTACTAATAATTGATTTACAAATATAAATTGTATATAATTTTTAATATTAACAAAGGTTATTAACACAAGTTTTTTATTCAAATACTAGAGATACTTAGTCATTTTTTGTTTAGTTAAGTAAACTACTAACCTTACATTTTTTTGAAAACTAATATAATTCCGCTCATAATAATTATTAATATACAATAAAAAATATTTTAGCATACTTCCTATATAAGCAAATATACTTTTTACGTATAAGAAAGTCCAGTGTGGGACACTACAGATATATTTTTTTAAAGGAATCAAGGAGGCACAAGTACTAGAGATACTCAGGCATAAAAAACCATGAAACTATTTGTTTTCTTTTTTTTTCAAATATATTTATTTGGAACTGCAATAGCTGTGCATCTCTTCCATTCCATCACCGTTTGTTATATATCAATCATATTGATTTCTGTATTTTATTTGTTATAGCGATCACTCAGAATTCGATCTCGTGGTGAAAACGAACATACCGGCTAAACGTTGAGCAATTAATTTCCGCGTATGCGTTGCGCAGTCTGACAACGAAAATGTCAAAGTCGAACGTCAAAATATCGCTTCAAAACATTAACATTCAGTTCATTAAATCAATGTGTACGTAATTATCTTTTATGGTGAGAGTTTATATTCATTATGGCAACTCAAGAGAGACTGATGAAGTCTTTAGACTCTCTAAAGTCTTTGTTATCTTCTAACCTGTCATCGGATTCAACAGCAAAGTAAGAATTTGACTAAATATACCATTCCAAATCCAAACTTAATAACACGTTTGTTATTGTTTTAGAAAAAAAGAGAAAATCTTACATTGTAATATAATCGGCGATGCAATGTGCAATTCTAGTGTTAAAGTCGCTGCAAATTTTACAAATTTACTCACTTTTTCCATTGAAATGTTACTTCAGTTATGCGATGATCCTGAGTCAGATGTGCGAATGATTGCAGATGAAAGTCTTAATAGAATTATTAGGGTAAATATTAACGATTCAAAATTCGAAACATTATTTTCTTCAACTAGTATAATTTCCTAATGTATGTTGTCCAACATACAACTTGTTCAAATTATATTTTTTTATAAACGAAGATGCACCAATCCGTATTTTACTATTTTATAAAAGAAATCTTACAAGTCAGGTTTAACTTTCTACTAAATAAACCTTACATTTTAGATCACAATTTGTATTTTATAACAGTTTATCAAAAGTTAGGGACGTATTGGTAATCTCTATTTATTTAACGCAGAAATTCCTCTTCCTTATTCTAATTTTAAAGTTCAAGTAATTTTGTCTAAAATATGTCTTTATAATGTTCGATCACTACTTTTGCCAGCAAACCTTTTTGAGCTTGAGTCCAGTAATTGTATATACGAAAGCTTTCTAAATAATAATTTTAAATTGTTTTCGTTAGGCAATGACAAATGGATATATTATCAGAGTACAATCAGAATTACACAAAGAAATAAAAAAGAATAGTTCTGTAAGATCTTTGCGAGCAGCATTATGGAGATTTGCGCAGCTGTGCTACATGATTCGGCCACACAAAGGGAAAGTATACGTCCACAATCTTTATACCATGCATAACAAAAATTGCTGAAAGGCCTGAAGAATCGTTGCATGAAACTATAGCTAATAGTTTGCCGAAAATTATGGATGCTTTAGGCTGTTTTACTAGTGATAACGATGTTAAGGTATTTAACCAATATGTTATTATAAACTGATTATTTTAATACAGTTGAAATAATATAGAAAGATTAGAACGATTTACTGGCAATGACTTACGATAAGATAATCTTAAACCGAATTGATAATATAGCGTGGCAGTTTTTGTAAACAACATGCAAAATAAACAAATTTGCAATTAAATAAATAACTATTTTGATGCTATATTTAAAATAAACTTATACAAAATTAATTAATTTCAATACATCATTTTCCAACATATTGCTGTTTTGTTTAAATTTGTATATGCTTGCTTTAATTGACTTACGGTAAAAAATACATAAATAACTTTTGCGAGAGTGTGTGGTGGCTTTGATAACTAATGCTCTTCTATTCATATCAAGGTTAATCTTACAAAATCAACAAAATATAAGTTTGAATTATAAGTTTTGTTTTTTTTCCGCATTAGTATAGTTCTTTGATTGAACATGACATATATTTATTTTCACACATGTTTCTTTTTCAGTGTTTGATAAAAGCATTTCTTCAAAACATATCTAATCCATCAGCAGTTTTGCGACGTGCAGCCGCATCATGTATTATTACGGTATGCGTTAAATGTCGTAAACCGCATATTTTTATTTCGTACGTTTTGAACACTTTATTGGGTAAGTGAAAAAAATGGTTTCGTTTTCGTTAAAATAATGTGAGCTATTCTTTCTTTATGTTGTTTATGTAACATCACTTGATTATTGCAATAACAGTGTTCACATTCCCGTGAAATTAAATTGAATTATGTTGTCTTATGAAAGTATTATCACATATATATACATACATAATTTGAAAATGCAAATACAGGAAATAATTAATCGAATGTTATTTATTTTATATCACGAATCGTGTAAAATTATAGAATTTATATACGTAATTTTTCCTTGTTTGTTTCTATTCGAACTTTCGCGATGCGCACACTTTTTTTTTTATTGATTAATTTGTGCAGCGGCGATATCATAGACGATGAAGTGCTATTATTACTACTAATAATAGTAACAAAAACGGCTCTTTATTGAAATGCAGTACTTATTCGGTTAAGTCGAGTACGAATAAAATGGGTGTATTCCGAAATAAAAGTTGATAACTGTTAAACAACAGATACTTTTTGACCCAATATTAACTGATATTCCGAGTTGTTACTAATTAAATAAACACCCTGATAATGATTCTAACTATATCCTAGGGTCTAAGATACGTATTTAAAATAATAATTAACCAAACATTGAAAACCCGGGGCTAAAATCTTGAATTTCTCTATAGATTTAATCATCCCTATAACAAATGAACATACAACACCATTAGTGCTTGGTGTATTTGGTTGTTTACGTAGTATTTTGCCACACATGAAACAAACAACAAGCGATCAAGAATTGAAAGGAAGTTTCGGTGTGAAACGAACGAAAAATGATAACACATTATGTCCAAGTCGGATGATTCAAGTATGCACAACAATTTCAATTCTTTCGGTATCTTTTTAATTCATTATTATTAAATAGGTTTATGAACTATGTTTACACTATGCATCGCATATTGATCATAATGTCATCAATGCAGCTCTGGAAACGTTAAATACATTACTCCAAAATTCTCCTTTAGAACTGATAAATACTCTATTGTCATCTGAAGGAATTACACGGAGTAGAATTACGGCTGCTGATGCTAGTATGAGGCTAAAACATCGTTCTTTAAGTAAGATATTTAAATTAACTTTAACTATAATTTAAACATTAATATGTAACGATTGTGACCAGTAGGTCATTCATTATTGATTGTTAATGTTTATAGGTCAATTAAGTGTTGCTACTACAAGAACTTTAGCTGATGAATCTAGTCTACTAGACAACGATGTAACTGAAATACAAACAAGTATAGAGAAATGGATTGAGAGTTCAAAATTACCTGTACCAAATGATCCAAGTCAAGCAGCAAGTGATTTATCAATAACGAATCCAACAACAATAAATGAAAACCCACAGCAGCAATCTGATAATTGTGAATACAGTAATATTTATATAGGTACAATAGATGCTTCTTTTGATACGTTAGACACCAATAACATTGCGAAACAGATGGATGACATGGATGTTTCGGATGGTATACCGTCAGAGAAAAGTTCACCGAAAATCGTTAACGAAAAAGTTACAGGTTCTAATGATGATAGCAGTATTTTATATCAGGTATTGCTACTTTGTGTTATATCTATAATGAAAGTAGATTATCTAACACACATGTATTCCAGGACACTGATACAGGCTATTTTACGGATGCAGACGTACCACTTAAATATTGTTGCCGCTTCATAGCTCGATCATTTCTGTTAACTGGGTATCCAAACACTCTCATACCAGACAAAACTGTTCGAATATCTGTGAAAAGTTTAGCACTTGCTTGCATATCTAGCATCGTGCAATATTATCCTCAAGTTCTGTTGATGTATCTTGATCAGAATAGTGCCAAATTAAATGTCGATAGTGCCAAATCTAGTAGTGATATCTTATTTCCAAAACAACAACAAATATCTGATATTTTATTGTTCAGTAACCATGCAGATCCTCAACTTAGAGGAAATGTTAGTTGTTTAGTTGGAAATTTTATTCAATCGGTTTTAATCCATTCACAAAGTGATTATGATAAATGGTTGGCGAGTAGTACTATGACAAACAACACAGATACATTTCAATTGAAGTATTTAGTACATTTATTAGTGAAGGTAAGACATATCGCACATTATAAATGTTACAATTGGAGTTACAAAGGAGTCAACTTAGTCGATTTTTTTGTGAATTATTCAGTAACTTCTCATAATTAATTTTATTTATTTTGTATTTTAAGAGTTTACAAGATGAATCTTCGACTTGTTCTCGACTCAGCTTAATCGGCGTGGGTATTTGTATGACGAGTATTATAGAATCAGTGAATAGTTTGTCAATATTACCAATATTGAATATATTACCGATGCTAGTGAAAAATCCGTATTGGCTAGTTAAGGTAACAATAAACATACATACATACATAACGTCATGCCTATTCCCATCATATGGGGTGGCAGAAAACCCTTTACATTCATTCACATCTTGACAATCTTTCGCCATTCAATTCTATCCTTACAAACTTCTTTCGCTTCATTCAGACTCATCAGATTCTTCATACATGGCTCTTCTATTCCGCTTGCTCACAACTTTCCTTTCGCGCAAATTCATCCACTTATTCCGAGGACGACCTCGCATTCTCACACCATTCACAATAGGTAACTTAGAACACATTTTATATCTAAGGACATAATAAAATACGATGTTCTTTTTTCATATATAATGTATTAATATATATAATATATATATATATATATATATATATATATATATATATATATATATATATATATTATATATTACGATTAATATATTAGATACAAAAATCTGTTTCTAATTACCAATGGCGTTTTACAAGTATTTGTAATTAGTTTAATTTTTTATTATTTCAGGTAAAATTGGTAGAAATCGTTTGTGAAATTCCATTTACAACTCTTCAGTTTGTAACTGAGAACTGTGAATTTCAAGATAAAATTATTCATAATGTTCTATTTCCATTGCTTACTGATGAAGACCAAAGAGTGAGGCATGCTACCGCTGTAGCTCTTAGAAAGTAAGAATATTTTGTTATTATTTTATTTTTGAGAGATTGCTCAATATATATTGTTCTTTGTAAGTTTGGAAATTTTTATGTTGCATAATTTAAGATATGAGATACATTTATGCTTTTAAAAATATGCAACTAATGTTTGGATGGAAATATAGATTTTGTGTATAAATCATTATTTTAATTTACAGAATCATTATAAAGTTGTATAACGAACGAGATTTGCCTAATGAATGTATTACAACTACTAGAGCGTTACATTTTAAAAATAAGTATTTAACAAATTTATTCAATATTTCTTTGGATGTAAATGTTTATGAAAATCATGTTCTAAAAAATCTACCAAAACCTTACAACGCATTAGGCATTGATGTTAATTATGCTGCAGAACAATCTCTTTCAAGAGTAATAAGTCATCTATCACAGTATTTACTGAATCCTACATCAAAATATGCGGCGGTATGTTGATGCCACAATACATTCATAAGTATAATCAAAAGTATATAGTTAGATACACATATTACATATTTCTAAATATGTAATTAGAAAACTATCTAATATATATATATATATATATATATATATATATATATATATATATATATATATATATATATATATATATATATATATATATATATATATATCATATATATATATATATACTTCATATTATATCTATGGTCTATATACCCTATGGTCTATATACCCAAATATGCAAACAAAATATAAATTCTTCATTTTAGTATGGGAGTAGTGAAGCACTTTGTTTGTTAGCACATGAATTTGATACAACGAACTATTTCCATGCGTGGAATTGTAGCAGTATTTTGCGGACATCAAAAGACGGACAAACGGATATATTTCAGAGATCAATGTCACAATCGATTGATAGTCCTGTACACCAGATTGAAACTGTATTCAGTGCTGCTTCAGGATTATTGAATATATGTGTTAATTTGTTGACTACGACAACTTTAAGTCAAGAAATAACATGTCATCAGTGGCTTCTTAGTTTAGCTGGAAACGTGTTTTCTGGTAAGCATAACAGTATTTTACTTATCTCTGCTATCTAATATAAAAAAAAAACTAAAATGTTGAGTTTAGTCATTGATGATATAATTCCTGAAGTAGCGGTCTGAGTTCTATGATTTCCTGTTATCTCTTATCCTCTAGATAAATATATACAAAATGTTGCCATATGAAATGTTTATTTGTATTTGTTCTTTTAAAAAATATATTTTTATTATAGGTATATCAGTTCACAATTTAAAAAACGCAGAAGAATTTCATCCTGAAACATCATCAACTAAACAATTATGGGATATGTTTACTGATAAATATCTCGGTGAAGTTACTGAACAGTTTCTGCACCATATCGTAAGACTATTGAATATTTTTTGTCACATAATTGATGAAACGTTACCCACTTTGCCACCAACTAAACCCGTGTTGCCAAATTTACCAGCTGCAACAAGTTTGTCACCAATCAAACGCAGAAGTAAAAGTGATGTTACAGATAAAAATAAACTGCCGTCGATGAAACATGTTTTAGACAAAGATGATAAAAATGACAAGAGAAATGATAATAGTAAATTTACTGCGATGGGATATTTCGCGAATTTACCGCATTACATGAAGTTTTATGATATTTTAAGGATGGCATATACAAATTACAAAGTAAGCTTATTAGATTTCGTTACATACGATTTCAAATGCATATGTTTCAATGATGAATTTGGTACTTTTTATTTCATTTTTAGATAACTTTGGATTCAGATGCCAGCGAAAAATTCTTGCAACTTTTGAAGATTTCATTAGACACTCTATCGCAAGTATTAGAAATGTCTTCAGTATATGAAATAGGTCGCATTGCGGAAGAATTATTATTTTATCTTCGAACAACAGTTATTTTAGAACCAACCGCAACAGTGCATTGTGTTTTGCAGTTGTTAAAGTGTTTATTTGGCACTAATTTGTGTTTTCAGATGAGCGATATAAGTTTAAAAACAAAATAGTGCATTCTTATCAACAAGTAACACAAATTATTTTTTTTTACAAGAGATTATATTTTAATATTTATTATGTATTTTCAGGATTCTCAAACAGAAAAATCGGGTTTTTATTTTAACATATTCCAGGCTACGTATGAAAGTTTAAAAGAAAGTATTGATACTGTGAAAAATTCAAATAAATTTGATAAGGATGGTGATCAAACTGTTATGGGTTATTTGCATCGGAAAGATCGTAAACAAACAGTGAATTTCAAAAGTTTATCGAGATGTGCAGACAAAACTGCGCTTGCTAATTATATTAGATTATTTGAACCTATGGTGATAAAGGCATTAAAAGTATGTTTGATTATCGAATTAACCTTTCATTATTAATGTTTTTAAACATATCTCTTGAATATAGTTTATATAAATAAATAATAGCTAACACTTGGTTTGTTAAAATAATTAAGCTATATTTTAGCAATATACAATCACAAGTGATGTCCGTTTACAGTGCAAAGTGTTGCAACTTTTAAGTCATTTAGTGCAACTGCGAGTAAATTATTGTTTATTGGATTCGGAGCAAATATTTATCGGATATGTTTTGAAGCAGTTTGAGTTTATAGAAGAAGGCCAAATAAAGTAAGTTTCGATATAAATTAATTAAAGTGAACATGTTTTTAGCTAGGTTGATGATATTTGCTTCGTTGGTTGGAGGAGTATTACTTTTAGTTATAAAAGTACAATAAAACGTCTTATTCTTCACAGTTTCAGAAACTGTGAAGAATAAGACGTTTTATTGTACTTTTATAATTCATATCTTCACGATGAAATTCCTCAACGATTTTACATTTAGTTATGTTAAAATATTATTACAGTTTTGCAGAAGAACTAATACCAAGAATATTCCAATTCTTAGTTCACCTTTCATATGAAAAACAACATTCGAAAATCATAATTAGTATTCCCAAAATCATACAGCTCTGCGACGGCTTGATGGCAAGTGGTCAATCACCACTAACTCATTTTATCCCAGCGATAATTCCAGTCATTGAAGATGTATTCGTTTTTCGAAACCAAAACAATACAGTTTCCGATTTAAAAGAGTTAGAAACGACGCGCGAAGTTTTATTTTCAATGTTGTTAAGATTGGTCGAGTATCCACAAGTGATACACTTGTTAGCATTGGTTGTGAATGAGAGTAAATATTGCAATGACAATGGGGAAAGATGGAATCGATGGTCAAAGCAAATAGCTGAGATATTACTGCCTGTTTTGGGACAAAGTCGTGTTCGATTAGAAAGTTCTGAATCACAAATTGCGCTTTACAATCTAATCATAGCGATCAATCCTGTTGTTTTTAAACCGATTAATGGTGTACTGAAAGTTTTATTTTCTGAACCACCTGTACAGGTATGTTTATTAATTGTTTATATTTGGTTATGACAAAAACTCTCATTAAATGTCTGTATAAAATTTTGATTTTTTAGACATCAAATTTAAAACACGTAAACTATTGGTTAGGTATGATATTAACTCTATCAATGACTTTATCTCAAGTCAAAGAAGATGTACTTCTAATGCGAATGGGCGAAGTACAGTCAGAGTTTGCACCTCGCAGTGTTCTCAATGTGGTTATAAACGATATAACTCCAGATCCATTAAATGTGTCAAATACGACACATTTGCTAGATGGTGTATCACCCGTAGAGATATTTGCTAGATTTATTTTCAGAGTGGTGAACATCACTAGTGAAAAGTGTTTAGAACTATTTAACGAAACTGGTTGTTGTGAAAATTATATATTTGAACAATTTTCAGTGTTTTTGTTGTACTGCATACATATGTTTCAATCAGGTAATTCTATTTCCTATTTTTTATTCTCTGATATTTTTGGTGTATGGAAAAGTTAAAACAATGTGTTTCTCATATCCGCTCTAGTTTCCTTCTGGGGACTAATTATTGTTGGTAAATGCTGTTATAATTCTTTTAAAACACCATATTTTGTTCAACTATAAAAGTAAGATTTTACATTATTAGTTTAACGCTAATTAAACATTCTTTTTTGTTCGTAATCTCTACTGTTTACTTTGCTGAATAGTAAACTCCAAATTCAAGGCCAAATAATATGACATATTTACCAAGTAGGAATTTTTGGCGTTATTCTCAATGAATGGTATATTGGGTGAACAAATCATGAATGTCAAACTTGATCAATCCTATTCAAATCACTTCAATCCAACAAGGTCGTGAAAGTTGCTTATTGTTTTTCAAAAGATCCGTACTACAAAAATATACTGGAATAGATTCACACTATCTTCACATAAATATAATAAATCATATTCCAGGGAGTCATTGCAAAATAGCTAATTCAGCTATACAATTAATTTCTACACAGAACAGTAAAATGGAACCAATTCAACTACAAGATATAAATATTGTAATTTTAAAACTGGCACCGTTTTGTCCGGTCTTAACGTTAGAGTGGTGCTATCTTTTAACTCTACTAAACTATAATGATAAAGAATTTTGGTCTTTGGTTTTACAAACTCCAAAATGTGATGGTATCATTCATTTTTCGTAAGTTTTACTTGCATAATGTGGATAGTATATATTTTATCATATTTTTCTCAACAGGCCCGATTCACAGAAAACTTGTTTGAAATCGAATAGTATTAATTTAGAAATAGTAAAAATAGGAGGTACTATATTATTTTGTGATTATTTGGTACGTATTTTTACGAATGTGTGTATTTTCTAAATATTTAGTCGCAATATGTGCCTGACATACAATACATTAATTGCTTGTTCTAAGTTTCTTTGTCAAACTTTATAGAAATACACATTTTGTGTTTTTGAATCTCAAATGAAAAAGCAAAGTAGATGAGCTCCCGCGTTCGTATTTAGTCATATATTACTTGTTATTTTAACATTTGTCCATGAATAAGCTCTTATTACTTAACATTTAGCACTTTAGATCGACATGAAATCTATCAAATATATTGCTATCGTTGTACTCTGTTTCTATTTGATAAATATATTTATTTTATACAGTGTGAAAATATTAGTGATGCTGAACAGTTGACGTGGTTGTTAGTCAATCATATAGAATATGTGGTGCGCTTATCGAATGAGGTTCCCGTATCTGAATTGATAGCAACTGTACATCGCAATTCGGCTGCCAGTGGTTTGTTCATTCAAGCAATTGGTGCTCGATGTCAAGATATATCTGAGGTAAATTAAGATAATAAATTCAATCCGCTGTATATGTATAGAATGATAAATTGTCTAAATAAACTGAACAAGTTTAACTATAACAGATACTAATACATATGCGCACGGGCAGTGGCTTTATAGATAAAATGCTAAATGTTAGTTTCTTTACAGCCATGTTTTGTGGATAAATTATTGGGTTGTGTCGAAAATGCACATCCATCACAAAGCGGTGCTCTGCTCTTATTAATCATTCCTAGATTACTAAACTGCCGCCAACTATCGCTATCAAGATTTGCTTCAAGTCTAGCAAGTCGAAGAACGGAACTATTATTAACCATGTCAATAGAAGATGTGAATGAGCAGCTACCAAAAGATGATCTTAATTTAATAATAAATAGTTTATTGAAAGAAAAAATCATTAAAAAGTATGTTGGTACATCTTATATTTACTTTCTTGTTTTAATTTTTGATCCAAAATTGATAATTTTTATAATAACTCACTTTAATTACGTTTAAAAGCGTATATTTTATGACAGTTGTAGTGGTAGTTGAATAATTTATCATAGAAGAAAATCAGGAATACAGTTGAGACAATCATTAACAGTAGCGTACAAAATTAGTTATAATTTTGGTTCTAAATATAGTTTTTAAAAAAAGTATGTGTACATATAAAATGATATGCTAATAAAGATAGTTTCTGTTTTCAGACATGAATCGTTAGTAAGTTTACTAAATCGTTTAGGTAGTAAATGCTACGATTTATCACCGATTGAATTTGATCAACGACGTAATTTAAAACCGGAAAATATAAAAAATATTGTGATAAACAAAGCGTGGTACTTGTCGCAAGTAAAAGATCACTGCAATCAAACAACTTACTCTGGCAAAGAATCAGCGGAATTATTAAATAAGTTAGATTATGATGATATGTTGTCGATTATGTCAAATGTTGATTTTAACAATTCTATTTTAAAAGACTGTATTATTTTGGTCAAAAAGGCTGTGAAACATAATTCGAATAACGAAGATATACCGGACATACCGTTACTGAGAGCTACCATTATTACGCTCTTGCAACATATTGCTTATATTAAGAGTTTAATACCAAAACCTCATCAAGTAAGTAATTTAATTTAATCATTTATTCAAAGAGAATTATCCATAGTTTTAACTTGTCTATTTTCCTCTAGGTGTACAAATCCTCTGGTAGGGAAACAACACCTTCAGAAACAAAATACGTAAAACGTCTAGGTGAACTATTCGGTGCTAGCACATTTTGGCCAGCAATCTGTAAATTAATACCAACTGTTACTTGTTATCTGGAATCATTACCAGATTTACCACACACAAAAATACCCGACAATCACTTCGAAGATTTTGCTAAATTCGGTGTGTTATGTTTAGAATCAATTCTTTATCAAATTCATCAGAAACACATGTTAACCCCAAATTACATGGACATAGTTCTAAACTGTGTCAACGTTATCTTTAAGCAACACAATTTCTGTAGCATCCTTGGTTTGGACAGTTTTTGTTCGTGGTTGTGTTCGGCTGTAAATTCTATTTATTTTCTTCTTGAATATTTATTGTTAAATTATGAACCTTTGCCGTCGTTGTCAATTTCTGGATTAAAATTAACTTTGGAAAATATGGAGACACTGTCTGCCGGTCATGCTTGCCATCAATTGGCTGTTATGATCGCGTGGATTGAGAAAACGCAAAGTACAAAAGTACCAATTCCCGATTTTATTTTGAAACCGATAAAAAGTATTGTTATTTCTTTGTCACGTTTACCGTTGGTTAATTCATATGTGCTGACGCCACCAAATGCTTGGCAACAAGGATGGCATGTTGAATTGTCTGGGACTTTTAATACGCAAGTACCTCCACTTCCCATTGACTTCCTTCAAGAGATTGATATTTTAGAGGAATTTATTTTTAGGTAAGTATCAAAAAGCTGCATGTGATTCTATTTGTAATTGCCTTGGAATAAATGCTTAGAAGTTCTCTACTCTAAGTAGGTACACTTAGTTTTACCCATTTGATTAACTTAAGTCGGATAAAACTAGCAATTTCGATAAATTCAATATGAAATTATCGAATGTTAAATAATCAGTGAGTATTTTTTTTTTTTGTAGAATAACTTTACTAGGTTGGACGAGTCGACAACAATTCGAAGAAACATGGATGTGTTTGTTAAGTGTATTAAGTGCAAATCCTACAGAAGACAGTATGCCCGATGAGGTAGCATCTATGATTCATTCCACAAGCCTTTCAGTGCAAGCGATCACAGCTCTGTTACTTCAAACATTACTTGTACCCGTACCTGGCGATCCCCACGTCTCTAATTTAATTCACGTATCACGTTATACCGATATAGATTGTTCATCACCTGGGATCGCTAAATTGCGCATTGTGCACGAGTGTCTCTACTGGAAGTACCAAGAATATGCAAAAATGACCACAGCACAATTTCCATTAACTCACATATTTAGACGGTCAAATTTCGAGAGGGCGTACAATAAAAAATATTGCTACAGCCAACTATCTATTGAGTATCTTTGGATTGCAGTGAAAATCGTTGAACAATCCAAGAAAGATAGCTTTGCAAATCAAACTTATTCAAAACGTCAAGCTTATCTAAATGAAACTGGACTAGATTTGCATTCTTGTTTGCAATTCTTGTTAGATTTGTATTCGCAGTGGATTAAACCACAGGTAATTTTTATAGAACTCAGAAGCAAAATAGTACATTGGACATTTATTTAGTTAACTTAATGAATGGGTTTCTATATATTTTATATTTTACTTATACATCTATCATTCGCAATAAAACTCACTGCATTGCATCAATTATATGTTTAGCTATTTTATTTCTATTTGTGTCACAGCACTGGCTTGATATTATGTTATATCACTTTTATTAGAACTAATAGAACATATCTTTACTGCAAAACGAAAAGAATTGTCATTTTGCTTCTGAGCCCCTATAGGATGATTCTTCAACTGTAAATGAGCTTGTAATTCCGCTATTTTCAAAAATATATTCTCATGCCAGGTTAACACTGCTAGTTAAATATATTATGTAAGAAATATATATTTTATGTCTTTAAAATATAGTTATTTTGTGTTATATTTTGTAAAACGGACATGGGTAAAAGTATTCCTGGTTAATGGTTCGAATTTTTGAAAAAGTAGATGCTATAACTCTATTTAGAGTAAAAAAATCCATTCTGTATATTATTTCATTCATTTCGAATAGTTTTGATTTTAATTAATTTATGATATTTTAGAATAATACTCCGTTAAGGTTGTTGCATGAAGTGGTCAAGTCAATTTTAGTGTTGTCTGATATTTTTACGGAAAAGTCACAATTTACGTGGATGCTAGATGTGTGTTTAAATTTATCGAAAATGCACCCTATTGAAGATGAAATCATGCATCAGTATTTGGTGATTGCTGTGTGTAAAGCTACTGCCGTTTTAACTCCAGTACGTATTTTATATTTAATAACATGCATATCTGCGGATAAAGATTTATTGATTCCATTTGTAGGATTTAGAAACTTATGATATAATCAAAAAAATAGTATCGACGAGTTTAAAAAGTGGTTTTCTACCATCAAAAATTTCCAGTTTGCATGGAATATTATATCTATTGCAAGGAAGTGTAATAGCAAATACGGTTATTGGAGGATTGTCCGAAGAAACACAATTGATACAGCCAGTTGCAATAGACTATGTGCAACATCACATCAATTTAAATACAACGTTAGTCTATATTCATATTTCTTAGATATATAATAGAGGCGATAATATTTTTGTGTTATAGTTCTATGGGCCAATCCGAAGAACATCAATTGACAGTGTGGGCGTTAGCGTTCTTTTTACTGGAAAATGTAGAAGAGCAAATATCAGATACTGATATTGTACCATCAGTTTTACAAGTTGCACTTGGTTTATTAACCCAAAATAACATTCCAATGTCTATTCACAATGCATTAATGCAAGTTAGTATTTTATTTTCAATATTCTATGAGCACCTGAAAACATACATAATTTATCTAATAGTGGAGAGATACTAGTTTTATCTTCAGCCCAACTATTTTTTGTTGAAACTAACGCTACTTGTTCAGCATAGCTGAAGTGATTACATAGTAGGCATTAATTATGTTTTTATTCTATTATATAAATATAATTTTGCAGGGACTTGAGAGATTGATTGTAAAAAAATGTATATCAGGCAAAGTAACAGAACAAGTAACGAAGATCGCTCTAGATAAATTAAAAATGTCAAATACTAGTTTTGCTTTGCCAGGATTACAATTATTATTAACATGCATGTATATGGGTAAGAATGATGCAAGTAACAAACTATATTTAGCTGTATCTTAATGTATTACTTCTTTAGATTCACAAGAACAATTAAACTCTGAAACGGTTGATGGAGTCGTACAAAATGATCCAGAGTTATTTGTTCAAATGATCGAGAAAATATCAGCTGTTTTTGATCGTATTAAAAAAAGTTGTCCGTTTGAAGTAGATTTGTTGTGTTCCGTTTTACCAAATATACTCAATGATTTCTTTCCTCCTTCTGAAATTCTAACTAAAGTCATTGGGGAGTTCTTGTCGCCTCAGCAACCTCATCCGAAAATATTAAGCGGTGTTGTATTTTTGGTAAGTTATCGTCGCACACTAGACTTTTATATACGTAGTAGTTATATCTGTTTAGATCGGAAGGATACTAAACATTCAACGAATTATTTATTTTACGATTTTAAATAATGTACATGTTATAAATTATTTCAATAATTGTGATATTGTCAAAAGCTTTCTATTCATCTAAACTATCAATAATTAATTCAATTGTTTTGTTTTGTTCAGGTGTTCGAAAGAGCTTGCGAACGTTCCCAGTTACTCCTGTTACAAGACTGGGTCGTGTGTAGTTTATCTAATTTCACTCAATCGTTACCGGTAGGTATGGCTACGTGGTGTTTAACATGCTTTTTTATAAGTGCAAGCACAAATTCTTGGCTGCGATCGTTGTTCCCGTACGTTCAGTCGCGCATCGGCCGGTACGAATATGAAGATAAAAAAATGCTCTGTATTACCGGCGCTGATTTTTACCGAAGTCTTAGTAATGAAAATCAACGAGAACAATTCGTAGAAACTTTTAATAAAGTTAAAGATTTACCTGGAACACCCTTCAAAGATCTTATTTCTTGTTTGTAAGCGTTCACAACGAATAAGGTTGTTTGTATCTTAAAATCCAGTTCAAAGTTCTCTTGCGACACTATTCACTATATTAACACGTAGAAAGTCATTGTAATAAATAGTCTTTCTGCTTAATGTGTGTTAAACCTTTAATTTGTGTTAAAATTAAATATTAAATGTCCACAGTTGGCTTGATTGTTCTTACTTATTTGTCTTGTAACAATGCCAGTTTTCAATAAGGTGATTTATCCAATAGCATTTTCCACTGGTGTTATTACTAGCCTAAAAACAGGAATGGAACATTTGTCCCCAATAATATGCAGCCAAAAGTTAAATAAAATCTCACGAATTAATTATTAAAGAATGTACTACACGAAATTTAAAGTTTAAAATATTATCGCATGAGGGCTTTGAATTTAATTTTGTTATTAAATGAAACAAAGGTCTAGTTTTATACAAAATATGGCTTCGATTATTTTTTATCGTGAAGTATGGAGTTACATGGCATGCTAACATAATTGTGTTAATTGTTACGAAAAATGTTACTCTAAATAATTTTATGACTTGTTATCCTTGTATATAGATTATGATATTAGATTTGCTTTTAAAGATTTATTGAAATACTACTTGTAAACGTATTGAATATGTACAAAATAACGTCCCAATTTTAAAATTTCTGTTTCCAGACGTTATTGATATATACTCATTTTTTCAGAAAAGAATTGTAAATAAATAATAAGTTTTTGTGTTAGATGCACGATTTTAAGACATATACAAATCCAATGAAATCTACCGTCTTTTTGAATAGATATATTTATTTTGAGAAATACTTGTTCGATATTTACAAAAAAATATGTATACTCTACTAAAGTTTAACTGGTTTTTAATAAAAGAGAATCTACCTCCTTTTAGGACAAATAGAAAGCATTGTTTTTATTATTTTTAGGTTGTTTTTACTTGGATCCCTCATTTTATTTTATTATTAGTAAATTACTATTCCCATTTCTTAACAGTCAGGACGCTTTAAATACGGTCTCACTTCGTGAACTGGTCAAAATCTAAATTGTTTATTGATTTTAATGAGGGTGATGGGATAATAGTGTTTCCATATTTTTCTTACAATATTTATATGTATATCTTTTCTTATTTATTATTTTTAATTTGATTGCTTGCACATGAAAATCAAGTGAATTAAGAACTGGCCGGTGTTTAATATTGATTCAAACTTGTTTCATTATTGTGCAACAAATTCATTCGTTGAATTCGTTTAGACTTGTATTTTATTCAGTTGTACACTGTTTTATTTGGAATATCTATTTGAGAATGATGTATTGAATCAGTTATAAATTCTACGTTGTCGTAGACTAGTTGATATGAAAATTTCATTTGTATTTCATCATGCTTAAGAAATTATCTCTCTATATTTAAATATATTCATTTCATAAAATTTAGGCTAAAACTTTTGTATTTAAATAACTGTTTTTATTTATTAATGAGAGAAAACATAATTGAATAGAATACTTTCTTTAAAATGTAGTGTACTTATACACCGGGGTGGTATAGTGAATTCGTGATCAGTGTTTTAAAATGTGATGTTTTATCTTGACTTGGCAACAAATCCAATATGAACTTTTTCAAATTTCAACTTAACATGAAAAGGGGATATGATGATTGCAGTACATACTGGTGAGTGATTATACTTTTATAATAGATATTGTAAACTAAGTGGCCTGACAACTAATAGACATGAGTAAAGCTTTTACTCTGGTAAAAATAGCAAGTACACTATTTTAGAAGATAAATCCAAAAAGTTCTTTATAAATATAAATTTAAAAACATTTGTTTTTTATTTATAAAATAGTTTAATATGTTTCGCCAGTTAAAAGTCGTCGGCTATTGAATAATTGAACACTTTTTGAATATTATTTCATTTCATAACCCACATGGTGAAAATACTTAAAATAAATATTTGAAACAACAACGGCATATAACTCTCTGACATAATTCGAAAAGTTTTAAAAGTGCCGAAAATTATAGCATGAAATCGTGGCATAATTATGGTTTTAACTTGACACGTTGTATAATTAAAATATTATTTTATCGTATTATGTACTATATGGAAATGCTTATCAATTCAGATGCTGACATATAAAAAAAGACTTCGTGTATTATCAAAACACGTATTATTAATAATTATTTGTGAACGGTCGGCACGTTATCACGATATTCTCTCATTTGATTCGGCATTCGACATATATTTTAGAATACCGGTCTATCCACTGACGTACAACGTAAATTTTATTTATGAAGGCGCATAATAAACTTTTAAAAGTACAACGATTAGATTTATAAGTTTTAACATTATATTTATTTTATATATTACTTCTGGGGCAAAACTGTAGCGTCGCCTGCATCTATTGAAATATTATATAGAAATTGACATTATAAAAGAAATCTTACGATAGACCTGTAGTTAACCTTGGAGACTTAGCGTAAATATCTACTTGTGATTTTAGTGCAGAGAGGATTGAAGTAATGTGGATGTATTGTAAGGATATTTTGGGATGTAGTAGTTGTGAGTTTTTGATGCAACGCCACTGGGGCTATCAAAAATAAAGGGGGAATTATAGAAATAATAATGACAAACTTTCAAAACTAATTTTCGTTGGTTGTGTTTTTCGGTTATCGCGTGACAAATGTCTGTCGTCTTATTCGTAGGTATTATAAGAAATCGATAAATAAAAAGAAAGAATAATGCTTGATGCCGCCCCCGCTCCAAGCAACAAATACAATATATATATATATATATATATATATATATATATATATATATATATATATATATATATATGTATGTATAATCACTGTCTTTCCGGAAATTGGTTCCTTATACTTAAGTACGGGGCTTTGTTGACGCTGACGTTTTCAAAATTTTCGTTTGCGTGAGTCGGGGTAGTTATATATGATTTTATAATAATACTATATATGCGGTTTTATGTCGAGAATTTTTTAGTTTTTAAATATAGACAACATGAGAAGTGAGTGAGTTTATTTCTTTTCTCCTTAAATGTAAGATTTCATTTAAAAATGAAAGGTGCTTTAGGCATAATACTTAAAGATATATTTTTTGAAGCTATTTCTAAACGATTTATTATTCTATTTTCATATACGGATAGACACCAAGGCTTCTATTATACATATATGTACAAATTGAATTCTAAAATGGAACCTATATATAATATTCGATGAGATACATGCTCTTTTAATGATGACCGCTCACATGACGTTTGAATTAGATGGAATGTTTGATTGGACTATTGTGTTGTAAGTCTGGTATAGTGCCCTACGTATCTATGCACTAGGGAACGATTCCTATGAGAATTATTCTTTAGGGAATTATGGGAACACACTGACTAACTTAAGTTTAAATTCAATATACATGTTACAAGTGCTACCTAAGTAATTATTTATACAGTAGGCCTTGTTGGTTCCTTATTATTCTTAAACATCGGCCATGTCTTTTACGTAGTCAGTATATTTAGATTTGATAGTATATAAATAAAAAAATAAAATGTTTAAATTTCAAGAAAATATTTTCATTCATTGTCCAATAAATTGTAAAGTTAGTTTATTGTCAGATATCCAAAGAAAACATATGTATTTTAGATTTTAAATGTTGGATTTTATATTATTAAAAATTATTATGGGCGGGAATTTTTTAGTTTTCAAATTAACTTTAAACCAGAGAAAATATTTATATATTTTTTTAAATTATTTACTAATCTTTGTAAAGCTTTTTCACTAAACTTACTTGTGACACTGACAATAAATGTTAAATGACCAAATATTTGAATATTTAAAACAGTTAAAGTGAACCATCAGGCTCGTTTAGAAAAACATCGTGCCTTGCAAATGAAAATAAAAAAAATACCATTCGATGCGTATTTGCATAAAAAATGCCTGGTAAAAATTTCATTTAATTTGAGCTTGTATTAATGGAGAAAAAAAATAAAAACTATGAAAAAGTGCCTATTTTGGAAGTTTTAATTAAAAAAAAAATAATGTCATTCGATGTGTATTTGCATTAAAAATGCATGATAAAAATTTCATTTATTTCTAACTAGTATTATTGGAGATAAAAAATAAAATTCCCCAAAATAGACACTTTTTCATAGTTTTTATTTTATTTCTCCATTAATACAAGATCAAAATAAATGAAACTTTTACCAAGCATTTTTTATGCAAATACACATCGAATAGTATTTTTTTAGTTTTCATTTGCAAGGCACGATGTTTTAGCGAACTTGATGGTTCACCTTAACATGCATAGTAGATACGGTTTATTATATATAATTTTCCATACCTATGTAACTATGGCAATATAAATGGGATAATAGCAATTTTCTCGTAAGTGGTACACTTTTTAAAGAAATGTTTCAAACAAAACTTGTTCCAATCATTAATATCTATAACTTTAATTATAACTATTTTACTGTAAGTGCAGCCGTTTCGAAGATATGCAAAAAGTGTCTCAAGTAAACATGCACTTCCGGTTTTAATATGCTTTTCAAAAATAGGAGGATTTCTTCCCAGTCATATACAAATCTTAAGTTTAAAGTTTCATAATTTTATCTTCAACAGTGTAGCCTGCAGAGCGCTCACAGCCACACACACAGCCACACACACACACACAGACGTCATTTCAAAAATAGTCAGACTCGATTCAGGGAAGGTCAAAAGGTGTATCTCCGTTAAAATTTCGAGTTTTTTTTTCGTGATTACAATACTTACTTATTACTTCGTAAAAGAAAGTAAAAATATTAAGTATTTAACTATTCCATTGCAAATTATGCGATGTTGAATCTTTGTGACGTCATTAGATCTTCATGTTAAAGCCGAATAATTATCAATCCTTGGCGTTTTAAAGTAAAGGAATTATAATTGAATAAGTCTTCTTGCATAGGGAGTCATTTATTTTTTATTAAATTAGATCGGCATGACAAAGAAATAGGGAGTGTAAGCTGTATACGTCTGGTGGTGATTGAGAGATACGTTTCGTATATATGTTGATTTAATCGTATGAATACGCCATTTGATCCGGTTGAATGGCGTTGTAATGGTCCTTGTTATAATATACAATTGTGCGATGTTAGTTGATTGACTTATAATGAACTTATGGTGTTCTCTAACATACCCATGGGGTTTCGTGCTATGCCCAACACATAGAATTAGGCTACTACTTTGGTACACTGTTAAAACTACGTATACACATTTTTATCTTTAATAAATTAAATTTGAACATTTTGACTAAAGATGTTATTCCATTTTGTCTGGCACTGGAATTGATTTCGATTTATAGTTGTTTAGTTAACGTAATCCTTTAAGTAAGTTTACAATTCGATCAATTGCACGATTAAAACAAGCTTTGTGTCTATAAATATTATTCTATCGACAATAATCTATCAATTATGCCCAAACAAATTGACAGAAAAAACTTTATAAATAATTCAACGAAACAGTCTCTACATTTGTGAGTGTAAAAATATATTTTATTGAGAAAATCAATCAATTTGTTTGCACAAATAGACAGGATAAAAAAACTTGATTAACTATTTATTGAAACATCAGTCTGCTAAAATCACAACATACACATATATGAAAACGCATATACTCGTATATAAATGCATATACACATGAAATTAAATAATAAAAAAAAAACGCGAACATATATCGTAGTTTTAGTAACGATGTGCATGTGAAACATTAATGATAACAGGGTAGATATATGCCCCAACACCATTCTGCACCATGCACTCGTATCTGTATATGTATCTGCTATAATCTGTATGTGAGTATGTGCGTGTTTTGTTAGAGTAACAATTGAATTAGCGCCGTCGAAACCCCTCTGTTTCTCATCCGTTCGTCAGCGTCAGTGCATTCCTGTCACTCCCCTAGTTTTATATTTATTTGTCCTCCAGCCTTCTGATGGTGTACTCCATAAAGTCACTATCACACGCTTATGCCACTGTTAACAGACGATGAGAGCGATACAACGGATATACGATTAGGACTTGTCCCTTCATATACCAATCATTAATTGATTGTTGTTTTTTTCGCGTCAACCTTTTTATAAAAATATTTATAAAGAAATTTTTATAGTTAAAGATGTAAAACATATGCAATGCTTGCAATAGGTTTTCTTATACATAGTAGGTATATTTAGTTTAGATAGAAAGCATATTAAAATACGGAATCTACATTATTTTGTGTATAAATCTCAATAAAAACTAATAATAAGTAAATACAATGTTAATATACGCTTTGCTGAGATATTCATCGGTAGTTGCATTCCTCAGACTGGCTGTCAATTATATGTTAGTGGTAGAACAAAATGCGATTTTATAATTTGGATTCCGAAAGGTATCAACATAGAAATAATAAATATTGATCTAAATTTCATAGAAGTTATGTTACCGAAATGAATAAATTTTTATAAAACAGAGCTTGCTCCCGAAATAATAGATTTTCGGAAGCTAAGAAATATGTCAATTCGTAATATGCCCCTAAACTTACTTGAATAAAAACAATTTTTGTTTAATTTTTCCCGTCATTTCTATTAAATTATGTTTCACGTATGATGACCTCTAACATCTTAGATATTAAAAATATAATGAAGAAACATTTTAGTTTTTAAAATTCGCGCTGCTTAAACCCGTCTATTTGTTTATAGAAACTACAATTACCTACTTCAGATTGTTAGACTTTAGTTTATGCATTGGCTGCAGATCGCTCTACTTCGCACCTATACACAGTAGCGCTCCTATCATATTTTCTTAGAAGTAAACGAACCTGATGGTTTTTCTTAAACAATTTAAGCGTTGAAATATTTATAAAGTAATACACATAAGCAAATAAATATCTAGTCCCCTATATTATACTAAAAAATTCAAAAACAGTTCGGGGTTTGCGCACGGCTCTTGTGGCCATGTTAGTATTGAAAAAACGACTTATCATGTAATATGTTGTACGTGTTTGTGCAGTGTAAATTGTGGAATAACTAAGGAAAAACAGCTCAAAAATATGTGAAAACTATCAATTGAAACGTTTTTAAGTATTTGTGATATCAAATGAAAGACAGGATGACATGTATTGTAAAAATGTAAGTATGCACATTTATTACCTATTCATTGACGCTATATTTTTGCTTACGTTGATATTCATGTGTATATAGGCATGTGCATATAGGTAACAAGTACACTTGCAATATACAATACAGAATGTCTATAAGAACAATATACATTTTTGAAAGGTTTATAAAATATTACAGATTATCGTTATAGAATTTATGGTGCAATTCTGAGCAAGTTTGTAGGTCTATAACGAGAATTTGTTAAATTTTGAAATTAATTTAATTGAATTGCAAAAATAAAAACATCTGTAGTATCTTTCACTGGACTTTCTTATTCGTTGTAGTTATATTTTATTTAGATAGGATTAAAATACAAATGTTTAAACATTCAAAAATATATAATTATTACATACGATTTGATGACAGCTCGATACTCAATTTTGTCCATTTTCATAAAAACACTCACATCAACTCACTCAAACGACTGTTACATAACAACTGCGCGTCCAAAATGGCTGAAACTTTAGTGAGTAACTGTCAACAGATGAACAACGAAATTCCCTAGCTTTTATTTACGAGTGCTGCTATCTTCATGTTGAGGTCGGAAACTTTTCAGACCACCCTCGTACATATATAACTTCATGCATATTCCTATTAAATTATTATGGCCGGACGTTTATTAGTTTTCAAATGAATTTAAAACTTAATATTTTTAATATTTTACTAATCTTTGAAACACTGTTTTACAAAAATCTATTTGTCACAAATTGATGTTAGATTTTAAACATATATTTAGTTTTCCTATTAAACAATTGACAATCGGTTATTATTATTTTATAAAATCGAAATTAAAATACATACATATATGTAGATACCTGACACTGATAAATGTAAATCGGTATTGCAATAAACATAGCTACGTGAAGATGGTTGCTGGCTAACTCCTGAGTGGTTGAATTATTGGACGGTGAACAGTGTTGGACGGGCGATTACATTTAAGATCAGCACAGTTGTCCGCCGGATTAAGTTGAACTGTCATTCCCACTCGCTTCTTCTATTTATTATATCTAATCGGTCACATGATCAATAACTTTATCAAATAATAAATGCTTTTAGTTTTTGCAATGTTTCTATTAGTGAGTTTGTATAGGAATTCAGATGGTCAGAGTAGTAATCAAATACATATTAACAACACAACAACACATCTGTTTGTTTATAATAAATTTTAAACTTTAAACGTGTTTAGATAAATTAAACTATTACAGTAGTTTTTTGAAAATTATATGAAAATAATTTATAAAATAAAGACATATTTCAAATCGATTGAATGAATGTTGAAAACTTTCGTTTCGGATGACTGTCATTAGTTGCACCTGTTCTGATGTGGCGACGGTGCAGCAATTGTTTAAAATACGGTGGCACTAATGGGGCGGTTCAATTTCGTCGACGATTTGTGTGTGGATTTTAAAACACCGGAAAACCAAAAACACTTTCTACATTCATAATATTTTCTAGTATTAATAGTTATTATACCACCACCGACCGACTCGACAAATGACAAAATGACTGGCCACTCATTTATCTCTCGTTACCGAGGTGGGTGGTTGTAAGTCGGTCTCTTTCTCTTTTGTTTTTTATACATTTAGTTTCGTTTTTGCTCGTACGTCGAACACTGAGATTTGTCGGTAAAGGTTATTATTAAATAGTAGACGTATAAAAGTTTTAGGAAATCGTTTGATGAGGAACGATATTTTCTAGTGGCTACTCTGGTGGCCTTCTTTCTATTTTATTTGTTCACTTCTTGTCTATTTCTAATAGAAATACATTTACAATAGGTTTGATCATATTTTCTAGATAACTTTTAACGAATACACGAGTACATAGTGCGATTTAAAAATCAACAAGCGTCATACAATCTCATATCATCATCGTCTACATACTCGTAAAATATACAATATGTAACCTTATATCCGTGAAACTATAGCAGGTCATACAGGGCGTCACATCAGCCAGTTCGCTGCCAAACAGTTTGGGTAATCGCCGGGGATCAATTATAGCTCAGTTTATATTTGGTTGGGGGTGAGTGAGAAATAAAATTAGGGGCATATGTCCCCGGTTATGTGCAGTGGGTGCGTGGCGCGTGTTTATGTGAAAGACCATTATATTCCAACTGACGCATCTTATAATTGCTTTACTATAGCTATAATAAAACCTTTATAGAAACTTGACCGCGTTTACAAATTAGAAGTGCTTTTGTCGAACTCATAGTTGAAAAACAAAACATTATTTACAACTAAAGCTACATTAATTACATCGCAAACACTTGAAATTATTTGTCTGTGTAAAATATGTTTAGCGGTTTGTTTCTAATATTTAACTTCAAGAAGCAATTTTTTATTAAAATATAATTATAATACAACACATTATTATAGAAAATATTGATTTTTTTTAGTAATTCGACCTTATTTCACGCCACCTAACACCTAATTACAGAAAGAAAAAAACATTTAAATAATATTTATTAGTATATTCATTATAATCTGATATAAATACATAATGACCTGATAATATTCGCAGTTGATTCTGTCCTAGATCAAAGAAATTACCTGTAATTCAAACAAATAAAAATGAACCTAGCAAATTATAGTCTAATGATTATTAGAATAGAAAAAAGTCGTTATTTTTCAATTACAAAAGTTCAATGTTCTTTTTTATCAAAAAAATATACTTTTTTTAAAATTTAATTTAAAGAACAAGTCTATTAAGTTTTTTTGGAAGGACATTCTTTTAAATAGAAAAACACATCATATATAATCAAAATAATTATTTGGGGACAAAAAATTAATCTTTGAAGTTTATTCTTAAAAAAACTCTTGGACAAAGCGTAAATACAACGCTTTTAATGTGGAGGGACAAATGCTCCATTTTGACAACATGATATTATCGGAAATTATTTTGCAACAAAATATACGTAATTTTGAAACAATTACAGCAAAATAGATCCTTAGAAAACACTTAATGACAGTTGGCTATTCAGCGTAAAGCACGCTTTTATAATGAATTGTAAAGAGTGGTTCACCTATAAAAATACACAAAAACAACGAAGTTTTTTTCATGTGATAGGTAAAGCTTGTGTGACTCACTGGCAACATCTGGCCCTTACCTATCACACACAAAAGATAACTATCAATATTTACAAAAATAAAATAAACACTTTGAGTGAACAATCCATAAATATATAACGATTCCGTAGCAACATATTTGTCAAGGTCACGTGTTCCCCTATAGACTTGCTTTTCCCGTGTATTATTTTTTTTTAAAGAGATTAAAATTGAGTGAGGTATCTAAACTTTTCTGATTTGGTTGCTGTACCTATTTCTAAAAATAACAAAGCATCAAAAATGCATTCATTAAAATGATTAAATCGCAAAAAAATAGAGGGTGAAGTGAAGAGATGATAATATTTTCGGGAAGAGGACACAGGATATCGTCGATTGCACAGAAAAAACTCTCACGCATACAGCAAAAACGAATCGGCCTAAAACAAAAGAGGAAACGTGAGATTTCGGTAAAATGTCATTTCGTCTGCCTTTCAAATTACAGGGTTCCCTTTCAACCATACCTGGGTACCATATTTCTGATAATCGGCACCGATTCACTCTACACAAATATATATTTACCCATTACCAAAATAACATCGACTCGTAGTGATGATGGTGTGATGAGCGTGCAGTATAGTTTGTGGTTTTGAATTTCCTGTCGTATTAGAACTATATATACTATATAGAAATGAAATGTAATTATGTATATAATGTTTTGTCAATAACCCCGATTAGAAATTATAGTTGATTTCACTTAGACTTTTTAGTATTGGACATTGGACTTAGAAATGTTTATAGCTCCTCGAAAATAATTGAGATATACATATTCATATATTTAATAAAGATATTTAGAACCACTAACACAAAAAATAGGCGAAATATATCACTACTTAGATATGTTAAATATAATTTATCATTTATATGATTCAAATACATATAAGCAAATAGATATGTATGAAGATAGCTGTTACACAAGTAATTTTATAAAATAATAAAAATATAAATCATCCTAAAATAACTTTTGTTTTGCCATTAATAATATTATGATTTTCAAAAATTAGAATGAAATTCAACTTATTTAAAATAGGGGTTCTGTGAAAGTAAAGTGGAATTGAGTATACCTAAAGCATATTATATTTAAGAGTGATTCTTTGCTAGAAATTATTAACAAAATGATCATTGTAGTGGTTGACTGGTGACCGGGTGAAGGTTGAATGTTTTTACAGTGGTTTTATCGCCGCGGTTATGTTTCTGTGTTTGTGTGTGCGTAATTATATAGCGGGTGGTTGTGGTCAATACGAATTGTTATATGTAACCATTTAAGCATTTCTCATCGTCTTAAGTTGCGGTAAATTGAAATCTTTAAAAACACATTATGGACTTTTTGTGTTTGTTTACTAAAATGAAGTTTTGTCAAATTTGAGCGAATAGATATTTGTTACTCCTGGTTTTCAGGTTAATTGTAGTAGGTATTCTTAGCCTAAGGGCTATTTTTTAAGTGCTCTTTTAATAATTTTGCCCAATTTGTTTCTTCACTTATAACTTATTTACTTCACATGATCGAGTAGTTATAATTTATTAAATCTATTCATATATATATATATATATATATATATATATCATATATATATATATATATATATATATATATATATATATATATATATATATATATATATATATATATATATATATATATATATATATATATATATATATATATATATATATATATATATATATATATATATACATATATATATATATATAGTCGCGAATATGTTTGTGTTAATCGTGAGTCACATATATAGAAAATGTATTAGTTTATTAAGATTGTGTGGATCATCTTAGTTATGGACTATTAAATTCAAAGTTACTACACTGTAAAAAATATGTGTACATTTACATTATTTTTAATGTAAAAATTATTTTTAAAGTCACGTTATTTTACTAAATTTAGATAAACTGTATGGTTTTTATTCTTTAGTGTAATTATATAACATATTCCGTTATAATTGATTGCATGAATGCGTGAGTAACGTAATTGCCAAATAATGAAAATGTAGTAAATTACATTCATACAATTAAATAATTTGTGGTGGTGTTCTGTTTGTCACCTTCTACATTGCTCAAAGTAATTCAGTAAAATGTATTAAAATTATTAATTCCACATTAAATTTGATGTAAATTGAAACAATTTTTTTACGATGCACCTCAAATGTCGAAAGATATAAAGTATCTCTTTCCCCACAAGAAGACACGCTGTAAAACAAAGCTAAAATCAATTCCAAATTAAATACTGCGGGGGCTTTTAGGCAGTGTTTGGGGATACAGTTCTATTTTTTTCTCAAGTTCTTTGACACAACTTCATGTATATAAAATTTTGTGGTGGTATCTGAAATTGACTAAAGTATATATATATATATATATATATATATATATATATATATATATATATATATATATATATATATATATATATATATATATATATATATATATATATATATATATATATATATATATATATATATATATATATATATA
The DNA here is from genome assembly GCA_018344505.1 of Nebria ingens riversi. Taxonomy (NCBI): domain Eukaryota; kingdom Metazoa; phylum Arthropoda; class Insecta; order Coleoptera; family Carabidae; genus Nebria; species Nebria ingens. Next base: position 122,093 of record JADQWA010000970.1, on the reverse strand, counting down.
TATATATATATATATATATATATATATATATATATATATATATATCATTAAAATAAAAGATATGATCTATCTTATGATGTTATGATTCACTCATACATATTTCTATTTGTAGAAAAGCAAAACCGCAATATGTACATTTTTGTTTTTGTTCATTTCCTTTTCTGATGCTAAAGATCCTGCTGTAAATTCTTGGAAAGACCATTCTGGCCATCATCAACTTGATTATGATTGTCACCGCTGGTTGATTGCTGGTTTTGAAGCGATTTTTTTACAGTGTATTGTCTGATGATAGTGAAATTAAAGTAATTTTATAAAATCTTTACCTATAAAGAACCAGTTCGTTCGGCAAATATAACGACGACCATACCTACAAATCGCTTCTTTATCATCCGTGTAAGATGATGATCTTGTTTTTCTTGCGCTTCTGTATTTCTGTATGCAACACCGTCTTTATAAGTTAGAATTTTGCAGTAGTTGGAGTTTTTTTTATAGTTGTAATTGTTTGTTTGTTTTTATTATTAAGTGTATGAAAGATGATAATGATATAGGTGGAAAAAAGTAATTACTTACTGACAACACTTTGTGCTGTAACTTACTGTTTTTGTTGTCGATTCATGTTCAAGAATGAACATATAATATTATGCTATTTTTAAACTGTACATACAAATTTATAGCACGTTTTGTTCACTGTAAGTAGTATAGAAGAGCTTTAGTATTCGGTTGTGTATTTGTAACACATTACTCTGCTTCGAAATATGTATAGTGAGATAAAGAACTATTTGGATGAAATGGAAATATGGTTAATAAATGTAATATAAACCTAAACAAACTAGAGAGTGTAATTTAAAACGTATTTGTTCCCTTTTACGATAAACCGTATTTCATTTCGTAATTTCCACTATCTTGGCGACGGTAGAAAAATGATTTTTAACCTAACTTCAACAAATTGAAAAGAGCGCGGTAATTATCTGTTTAAAAGCGACCAATGAGCGCTTTGGAAAACAAGTATACCAACTTATTATGATGTACTCGTAATTTACATCAGAAATAAGGCACTTCTAGCATTCTGTTCAGCGCAAGATTAGAAATTACGTATACTGCTGTTATTATTAGTTCGCCGTACGTAGTATCGAAGAGCTTAAGTGTTTGTCAGCATAATTAGTCTGTAAAATTCTCGGATTGAAAAAATTCCTTAACAAAAAGTTCTTCATTTATCGCCCTAACGTGACGAAAATATCTCAAATACTTGGTAACATGTTGGTCGCTCGCTCGCTCGCTAGTCGTAAGATAAACCATCCTCACCTCTTCTTCTCTGAAGATACTAAACCGATCTCAGCCAAATTTGGCACACATGCTGTGTAGAGGCCCAATTCCATCCGGTCGTAAATTAAATCTAATTAGAGCCGTACTTCAGGAGATATTGGACCCGCAAAAAAAATTTACACCTTAAAAGCACTTAGAAAAGTAATAGTTATACCAAAAAAATCTACGTAAATTTCCAAATTATTTGATGTATTTAAACATTTTTTAGATTATAACTGAAAGCCGTAAAAAAATAATGAACATGATAATTTTTTAAAATAAATCAATTATAAAAATATTAATTATACCAAAAAAATCTACGTAAAATTACAATTTTTTTGATGTTTTTAAAGTTTATTCAAGTTATAACTGAAAGCCGTAAAAAATAAGCAAAATAATAATTTGGAAAATAAATAAAATCAATAAAAAAACAATTGAATTATTATTATAATTGATTTTCATTATTATAAGATAAGGAAAGCAATAAAAATCATCATTATTGCAAACATAAATTTAATAAGTTTGATAGTTGTTTTATACACGCATTTTTATAGTTATGAAAATTATTTTATATTTATCGTACTCGCTACAGAGTACAGTTAGATAGTTCATGCCTAAAACTGTATTTTGATATAATATTCATGTAGTGCAGTAACGAATTAAAAATTATATACAATCAATCAACTCATAAGTAACGTATGGGAAGGATATCTTATTGAAAACACTCCCCCTTATTATATAGCATAGAAAATTCGGAACACCAAATCAGATTACCCATGAAGTGGTCCTGTTTTGCAATAGGGATGAAAACAATCACATGATCATTCAAGCTCTGCGCGTGCGCGTATCATACCATTCGTATAAAGATACAAAGATAGATATTTGAAAACGTTATTTAACTAACGGACGGTGTTAAATTCCCCCTTATTGTTTGCGTTTGTATGTAACGGTGATAACTGGAACCGCACATTGTATTGCGCGGGGATGGATCGGGGCTAAATTCGCAACCAATTGGATTAGTCGATTTGCGTCAGGCCTATGAGTAATGGTCGGTAACCTGTGCGCCCCTCTTTATCGGCACACCAGCCCTCGCTGATTAAAATGTAATCTAATAGACAATACACTCTCTGTATGTGTTTCGGTGTGTTACGTCTATATATCTTTTGGCTCCTGTATATTTATACAATTTCATTTATGTATATCTGTTTCTTCTCAATCATTCTGTTGTTATATGAGTGCATTGTGTTTTCGGGGTTGCTTGAGTTATGTTTCTCAAGAGGTATTAAATATTAATTATTTAATTGGTAGAATAGATTTGGTTCTTATTCGTGATACCAGACTTGATAAACTATTCAAAGGTGCAATTTTTTATGTTGATGATATATTGAATAAAGTTTCGAAATTAAATTTTATATATACATATATATTTCACCAAAGTTTTATTCTTATTTAGTATTTTTTGTTTTGCGAAACAGATATGCGTTCCGTGTGCATCTTTTTTACTTTTCTCACTATTTGTAGCTAATTTTGTTTTGATATAGAGTTTCTCGGTCACTTTTTGGCCCATTTTTTAACTTTTCATACTCCCAATTGCTAATTTCTTTTAGATATTTTTGTTTCGCTCATTTATTTCAAAAGAGTGTTAATTTGTTTTTGATTCATTTTTTTTTTGCTTCAGATGTATTTTAAACGGACCTCCGCGATGCTTAATCATTTTTTAACTGTTCACACTTCAAGTAGTTTTTTATTCTGCTCATACATACAATGTGCAAACAGTCAAGAACTTATATTTTTATTAAAAACTATATAAATGATAAATAAAAAGCCAGCAATTTGATTTTAATGTATATTTAATAGCTATTATTGCGCATATTCTGCTTATACATGTATAGGTAGTATTTGTTTTTTTTTTGAAATCTTATCTACATTTTATACATATACAGTTTATAGTAATAATAATAATTAGAGTAATTAATAATAGATCACACTACTAATTTCAGGTAAAACTGAAACATAACTTAAATTATATCACTATTAGGTGTTTATTTTTATTCGGTGTGTGTCAAACTGTTTTGCACCGTTCAAAAATGTTTGCTGCAGCACTTAACTTTCAGTGTTCGTCGTAGAGTACGACATATACATGAATGATATAGGTAACATTTTTGTGGTATGAAGTTATTGTAAGTAACAATATATACATATGAATTATTTCAACAGCCATCCATTACTTCTGGTCAGTTTCATAGACTTTCTATACGTAACAGAAATTATTTTTAACAAATCTAAAGAAGTATTTATTTGAAATTTTTAAAATAACTTAGAAAACTACTAATTCTGATAATAAGATACATTTTTTATCCATATATTTAGCTGTATAACATATATATATATTTATACAGCGATGACGTCATTCTTTTATATTGGCTTAGCCGCCACCAAAAATAGAAACGAGCTTGACCTTGAAATGCGCAAAAGATCGTTAGTTCTCTACGCCACCAACATTATACATATATAGTCACAAAAAGTATAGTTACAAAAAAAAACGATTAATTGTTCATTTATTGCTAATTAGGAACAAACATATAATACTTATTTATATATGTTTAACCATAAAAAAAAGACTGGCAAACACATCTACAATATTGAATATTAAACATATATTTTAAATTCATAAATATTGTTGCCGATCGTTTTTCTGCGCATCTCATTTTCACAGCTTGTTAAAACTGTTTCGTTAATCTAGAACAGTTCTAGAATTGTTGAAATTTACTTCTGTATCTGTATTTATTCTGTGTTTGTTTAAATATCGTTACTATTAGATGTGATAGTTAGAAATGGCGTTTGATATTTTAGTTATTTGGTTTATAAACCTAAATTTAGAAACTGCTCTAGGTTGAGCAATATCTCAAATAATTACTCCCAAAAACATTTACTTTTAGAGTTGGTATTATTGTATTTAATCTTCGCGTATTGAAAGGGACATTTTACTGTTCCCAAGCAGTAAGTTTTTAAATAATTAAAGTGAATTGAGCGAATTTTAAATACGAGAAGATTAAATGTTGACGAATTTTAAGTATTCATGATATTTTTTGTATCTATGAAATTGCACACAAACTAGGATAAAAGCACTGGATGGCTAGAAATTTCAGTTTTAGTAAAGCTTTATTACAAATTATTCTTGCATTTTTTAGTACGGTAAAATTTATTGTTATTTTCATATAACTCTATTTTGGTTGCAAAATTTCATGTTTTTATTAACTGAAAATTGCTTTTTTACATAATTTTTTTTTGTAATTAATAGTCAGTATTGAAAAACAACGAATATGTATACTAAGTGTTGAAATAAAACAAATTCATAACCAAAATATATAAAAGAATATTTATAATTTGATTATTAACTAATTTTTGAAAAATGCGGTAATTTAAATAAAAATTGTTTTTAAATATAAATGTATTTATAAATTTACGACTAATAAATCAAAAGTATATTCGATAACCAAAAATAAAATGTTCCATTATTTTAATTACCAAATGCATGTTTTTTTTGTATTTACTTTCAAAATATATTTCTATGAATTAAATGAGCATCTTAGAATAATTTTTGGATATTAAAAATGAAGAGATTTGCAAAAATCTAGAGTTACTTTAGCCTAACTTCATACACCAGAAATGTGACTCTATCTCATGTATGTGTACAGCATGTTTGTCGCACTCAGTGACGTTCAGCATATGGGGTCGGTGAGTGTGGGTTGCGGACCGTTGTACGGACCGGCCCACGGTTGCAGGTTCTGCAGCGCACTGAGCGCAGTATCCGCTGGCGGAGCTGCTGACGGCGCACCCTCTGGGATGTAGCCCTTGCTCATTGCCTCCGCTTGCAGCGACAACATGAGTCTGTTTGCAGCTTGTCGCTCTGCTTCTCTTTCTTCTGCTGTCTGTCGTCTGGAAACACAAATAAAAACAGTTTTTTATTCAATTCATTTACATTTGTATGCAATTTGCAATTAAAATATTGTAGTTTATTCATATAGTAAAGAGCAAAGTTAAAAATTAGCTTCACATTCTGTTATCAGCTGTGATATGTTTGAAACTTGAACGTGTATATAGTTTTACATTTTCGTTGTTTAACTATAATATTTTATTAATAATATATAACACTTAAGAATGTTTAACTCGCGTTTTTTGTCAGTTGAATTGGTTGTTTAAGTTTTTGTTATAGCGTCATCTAATTACAAAAAAAATATTCTTATTGTGAAAGACAAGAATATCCAAAAAACGACCATAATATACATTTCTAACAATAACTGGGTGGAAATTTAGCGGAATGAGAGTAGGTATATGAGAGATTGAACAAAGAGACAGTTGAACTCGTCGACTTGAGAACATAAATATTTAAATCGCTAAACACTAGACCGGTGTCGGTGTGAATTATTGAACGGATTGCTCTGTCGGCTTGTGCATTATCCAGGGGCTTTTAGAGCTGTCAAACCCCAGCAGGAGAGTGTTGTTGCGTCCCGTACATGAGGCCAACTATAGATATGCGAAATGTCCTTTCCTCCTCCTCACCACACCTGAAATGTCAACATCTTCACACATATCTTTATACCCTTAAAGGTTACAGCTCAAATGTATGTATATGTGTTACAATTGCGTGCGCAGATGGATAACACATCTCCTGCTTTTACAAGTTCTGGTTTTGAAATCTCTGAAATATATATATGTACGTGCTTCAGTTACTGATCACTATTAAAACTGTCTCACGTTAATATTAACTTGTTAACGGTCCACTATTAGAGCAGCTATTAAAACTTTGTATAGACTCTAAGAAACTCGCGAATTCTATAAAGAGATTTACTCCAATAGGTGTTACTTTATTGAAATATATGGACTTTAGATCCAAATTTAGAGATCTCAAACCGAATTAGTTGTTGAGTAATTCTGTCTGATACACACTAACATTTTAAATGCATTTTTTTCATCAAATTGATTTACTGATTGAGTCAAAACGACGTAATTATAGACATTTTCTTTTCAAAATGTTGCCATGGTGGTGATGTTTGTTGGGAGTAAATTTTCAGTAGTTAAAAGATATGCAATAATATATTGATGCTTGTTCAAGGTTATTCCAATTTTAAACAGTTATGTAATTATCCCACTTATTTTAATTAATTACAACTAATTTTAAACTAGTTATTTATAAGAATAACAACTTGTTAACTACTAAAAAAGTTAATGATATATAACAATTAAAGAGTTCCTGGAAAATCTCAACCAACCAACCAAATATTTTGGTTATAATCATTGAAGTAAATCACCACAAAGTTTAAAATTCTCGGTTAGAGTACCTAGAATAACAAACTGTCAGTGTTTTGTATTTGGGAGAACATGAAAAATTGAATCCTCCTTTTAAAACGGACTTTCATTTTATACTGTGTTTTGTCACTTCGGTAGATATACGGGGTATTCCATCACATCAAATATTTACTTAAAAGCTTTTATGTATCTCACACACCCGGTACACATTCACCGATAGACAGAATTACAGAAAACCGCGAACGAAAACTTGGCAACTTGACTTCCTCTTGACAACTTGTGCCTTTCGGTTTAAAGTGTTGACAAGCAACGCTATTGCTGTGTCTATTTGAAACTTTGGTACTCGTCTTCTCCTTCTTTCTTGTAAATAGTTCGGTCTTTGTTGGCTTTACACCAGCTTAGTTGTTGGCGAGTGAAAAATGTCAGCATTTTAAAACAGTGACTTTACCATCATCGAATCGAAAAACATGAAAATGTTTCTGAACGTTTTCGAAGGGAGAAAACAACGCCCCGAAGATGTGAATTATAAATGAAAAATTATTTCGTTCTTGATTGGGGCTGGACCAATGACGCTACGTTAGGATTTTTTGTCGTAAATTCAGATTAAGTATGCAATAGATTTTTTTCTGTTTACGTAACTAAGATAACGTCATACAAAATCATGTATAGAATTATTGTATTGGGTGATTTTCATCTCTATAAAAGCGTAGATTCAATTAGCCTTGGTATTTAAACGAAATCATTAAGAATATTATAATTTTAGGATTTTAAGTATATTTACGGTAGAGTAACAAAAATAAATCATGTATTATTAAATAAATTACACGAACAATTCATTTTTAATAAAATTGTCATGCCTTGTTAAACTTAATTATTTAATAAATTCATTTAGAACTAGATATATAATAAGTGAGATAATTTTTTTAAATTACCTACATTGATATTCACGAGATACCATAATTTAATCTATTTTTTTTGTAAAATAATAATAAATTTAGGTACAATTATTGACCACTCTGTCTAAAGATATTATTTGAATTCATCTTAAATATAGAATTATGTTATTTATTCGTGATGTGAATATTTTAAATTTCCGAAAATGATAAGAATTAATTTAAAAATATATCGGTATTATTTATTTTCATAGTTTACAATTCTGTCTACACAAAAAATTAATAAAAACGTAAAAAATGAAATGAAAGAATATATTTTTTTAGTAGATTGTTTGCATGTGTGATACATGTATACGTAAAATGTGAAAGGTTATAGTATGTTGTTTATATATACATTGGGATGTTTATAATTGGACGCCTGTTAGGATAATGCCGGTGCTAATAATACAAATTGAGTTCGCAGCGATGAAATATTGCCAGTAATCCATTACGGTGTCGGCAAATTGCTTTTATCAAGGCTCTCTATGTAAATCATAATTAAAATATTGCCGCAACCGCAACGATGCGCTATGGCTATGGTATGGTATAGTATAGTATGGAATGGGAAGCTGTCGTTCCTACCACCACCACCACTGCTATTGCCGCTGTGGCGTTAGTACTTTGTTAATAATTGAACGTCGGGTGCGATTAGCGAGACACCTGTAGTACGCAAACACTAACCAGCCGAGCGGCAAATGCAATTATAATTCTCACATTAGACATTTTAGTTAGATGGTCTACCTCTTTTCACTGCTTGAATCTTAATAGTTCTCATTGTACAATCAATTTAAAAGAATGGACTGTGAAACTTATGATGAGCTAATAGAAGCCATTCTAGAATATTTATTAGAGTATGAGTACAACCAGATTCCACATTATAGGGAATGAGGTGCTTTTGAAAAATGACGCAATTCGAAGCATGCGTTATGATTAGCTTCCGAATGTAATAGGAATTTGCCGAACGACGCCAAGTGGAGTAAGGCTTGACAGCGACATTTTATTTTTTGGAAACTTGCTATGCGAAATTTTCGGAAATGCATGAACATATTAATTAAGATTTATTCGTTAATTAGAAAAAAATCGCGATAGGTATACCTATAAGTAGTAATTTATAACTATGCAATACAAATATACCTTTTTACCATAAAATAATTATAGTATGATTATATAATCCTACATTAATTAAAGATTAGTGCGTATAAAAAATATGTATAATTACTAACGCGTCTAAATAAATTAAAATTACTTATCTTTACTAATTAAAATACTCTAAAATTACTAGATTTACATAATTGTATACTAATTAATACTAGATGATTTTTCTTATATTCATAAACAATCTTTCTTAGAATTATTAATTTAGTAGAGAACACACAACATATTTGTGCAATCAATTAATAGAAAATAATTTATTTTAAATTAGAGTAAATGATAATAATAAGGCGCAAGCTAATTGATTATTAATTTGCCAGTATATTGCCATATTCTTTGGTAAACAAAGTATTCTTATTGTAATTTTAAGAATATTTTTGTAATTTATTCATCTATAATATACCTATCGGATACATATAACTATTATAAATCTATACATTCTGCTCGGTAGTTGAATTAGTGCAACGAACCAACGAAGTGTGCTGTACCACGTGTAGTTTAATTAAGGTGTTAATTAAATATGAAAGCTTCATTGTATCAACACTCGACGGCAGCACACCAGTGGTATATGGTGGCAGCAGCAACAACGACAGAGAAGAGGCAGCAAATGGTGGCAACAGAGTGTCTCTCTCGTCTCTACTAACGCCAGTGTGAAAACTTAAATTCCCTCGGTGCATAGCTTTGCTTGCCTAAAGCTTGTTCGTTTGTTGTGTGATGCTTTTAAAGTTAAATTGACTCTGACTGGATCCTGATTAAATTTAATGAACACACGAACTACTAACGGCATAAGTGTTAGACAAGGTTTAGATTTTATACTTCTATTATCATTATTTTCAACTTTATGGTTTTTAGATGCTAAGGTTGATTAATCGATTATTTTAGTTTAGTTAAGTACGTTTCAAATGTATGTATTACAGGAAACATAGAGAAGTGGTAATTACGGCAACAACTGCTTACGTTTGCTGTTATGGTTTAGTTTAGGACAGGTGGAAATGTCCAGTTAGCATTCCCACACATAGTTTTAGATGCTGTTTGTTGTTGATTATTCTTCCGACTTTTGATCTCGTTGCAAGTTGCACTAAAGAGGTTTCTGAAGGCCGGTTTTAGACCAAGTAGACCCTTGCTAGAGCTCTCTATTACCAGAATGTTGGCCATTTCGTTCCCAATGGAGAGGAGTGCAGCTCATTTTGCCTTACGGTTACTTTTCGATCTTTTTCTTTTCCGCATTTTGCCTTAGCTAGGGATTAACAGAAAAAGGTTCCCAAATTCTCTTAAATCAGCAAATTTTACGAAAACCCTGGTTTAAGCAGAAAATTTTAGAAATATAAATATCATAATATAATAACTTTACTCGAACTTCTAAATATAGCAAATTTGACAAAAAACTAATTATTATGTTTCAATATTAACATGAACTATCTAATTGTTATAGCAAATACTTGACAAATTTGACCAAAAATTAATTATTTTCCAATATTACCATGTTTTTTTAAATTTTTATTTCTAATTTAACTTTTTTTGTGTGTACCTATAGTTATAGTAAATATTTTTATTTTGACTTTCAAAATTCAGTTTATTGGGATTTTCTTAACTGTTTTCGTTCAGGCAAAAGGAAGATTTAAAAATTAGAGAAAAAATATTTACAATCTTGACCGTAAGGCAAAATGAGTTACACCCATGGAGGGATATATTTGAATAGAATGCAAATATCACAAAAGAACAAATTGATAGAAAGATATGTGTTAGAGAAACTCTAAGGTCTAGTCAGAACAAGAAATAATAAATTAATTAAAGCGAGAAATTAATTCAACGTAGGGTCATTTGTTTTTATAAAAAAACATTTCACTCATGCATATTACAAAAGGTATTTAACACATTTAAAATTATCTTCGAGAACAAGGCGCTATAAAATCATAATAAAACCAACGGGCGCTTACATAGCCGCGTGGAAGTATTTAATTTTCAAATATTCAACAAAGCCCCTAATTAAAACTCGACGCTGAGAAGAAGGCGCCAATCTTTAAAAAAACCAATAGAAATTAAAAAGATTACGAGAAACGTAATCACCCCAGCACGGAGGGTCTTAAATATTCAGCAGTTGGCAACACAGTTATAACCTCGCCTCGCTACCACCTGGGATGTATACGTGGAACTAGAGGGTGACGCGGTTGGTGCCATGCCAGTGTAGGTAACTTTATAATAGCAATTAGCACTAACCTCTCTCTGCGTACTAATTAGGGTTACAATTTAACGTCGTCCAAATTGGTGCGATCATTTTTTAATTATCCTTTGTTAAAACATCGTCACGCATGCGCATTCTATTATAAATGTGTTTAGCTTTTTTGTTTTACCTCCTGCCCGAAAATGTTTTATGACAACGAAATGTTATATGATATAAAATTGTAGGAAATTTGGTATTACTTCGACGCTAGTGCGTCGCTTTAATACATTTTTTTGCCCACAATTTAATATAAGTATAGAACCGTATAATAATAATTATAATAATTAAGTACTTATAGAAAATATGTTTGTCAAATGTTCTAGTTCTAAAATAGCAAAAACTAAAGCTATTAAATCTATATTACTTTAGAGTTTATTCGCATATTTTTTTATTAAAGGAATAACGACATCATATTTATATTATTAACAAAAAAAAACTGAATTCGTAAAAAATTATGTACTTCATGATTCCAATTTAATTCCGACGTTGACGTTTTCCGGATTATTCTATTTAACATGTCAAATATACTCTTAGCTAATATATATATATATATATATATATATATATATATATATATATATATATATATATATATATATATATATATATTTAGATATATATATATATATATATATATATATATATATATATATATATATATTCCGATATTCTATTTAACATATAAATATACTCTTAGCTAATATATATATATCCGGATTATTCTATTTAACATATATCATAATATATCTTAGCTAATATATATATATAATATATATATATATATATATATATATATATATATATATATATATATATATATATATATATATTCATTGTTTTCGTGGAAAACAGTAATGAAAATGAACGAAGCAAAAGCAAAATAAAACTATCCAATTTGTTTAATACGAACGAATAAAGTAGAACACTGACAAAACGAAAAACGTTTACAAGAAGCTAACGCGCATTAGATACCACAGCATTCGCGTGTAACGAAATGGGATGTAACATAAAACAGAGAGCTCGGTCGCACTGGGCTGGCGTTGGGTGTCGTTCTCATTCGACGTGGATTAGTTTACGTTGCGTTGTGACCACCCCGTATAAGAAATGGGGGAGAACGAATGAAATACATCGTTTATTCCACCATATTTCTGCGTTAGCTAGAGAATTAACTGTACATCTATATATAGATTTACTCTTTACGAGTATACAGATGTCACAATTGAGGAAAAACCAAAAATTCTATAGTCGAATATCAGAGCCTGTCTGTATAAAAAAAACATCAAATTCGTCGTTTTTATGCGACCTAACAACTGCTATGAAAATTAAATAAACAGCTAGAATAATGACAAACATATAAATGCAAAAATGTCACGTACAACTTTTGAGGAATGTATATCTCTTCCGTTCATTATTCATATTTTTATTATAGTTAATAAAGACTATACACTTATTAGTAGCTAATTGATTTATGCTAAAAATCTTTAACTCTGATGCAATAATTGTGGAATAAACTTTAGGGTGGTAGTCTGTGGTTGTATAACTGCTGTTGGCTGGTTGAAACTCCCAAATGAAATAACGCAATTCGATTACGGCGCGTGTGCCTGTTTTATCCACAATGGAACAGCATCGCATCGCTCCAGGATGAAATGGAAAAGAAGACGTTTTGTTCCTAACGTTTCTCGTCGTGCTCAGTCAATTACGCTAACACGATCTGTTACCCCCTCTCGCTCTTCATTCTACGTCTATTCCACTCGTTTGTCTGATGCTTTCCTCTTTTTCTTCCTTACATGTGAACGATGTTAACCGATGCTACCACCGCAACCGTCGCGACGACTGTCATGATCATTGACGTTCGTCATAAGACGAATAGATAATATAGTCAGGAACCTATCTAGAATTTTTACTTATTATTACTACAATTTTACACGACTTTATGAAGTAAGAAGTTATTGGTGTATAACAAATAAACAACGTATCGCTAAAAGTTAACTGTATGACTTAAAATTCATTATGTTTCGTTTGGTTGTTGCAGTTATATTAATTTGACAAGGAATTAGCGTAATTATAACTGAAATTATGTTGCTTGATCGTCCATGTATTCAACGTTTGTGGGTTTGGGTATAAAATAAAATGTACACCACTGGTTTTTGATAGAAAAACATCTAGACGGTAATGTGTCGTTTCATTGCACACCGTCACTTGCCTTTATTATCTTGTAGTTCGTTTTCTGACGTTAGTTTTACTATATATATATACATATATATATATATATATATATATATATATATATATATATATATATATATATATCTATATATATATATATATATATATATATATATATATATATATATATATATATAAATATATATATATATATATATATATATATATATATATATATATATATATATATATATATATATATATATATACATAATTGTAGTATGTAGCAACGAACAATACCAGGATTTGTTTTGATGGCGTATTGCCGTGTCCAACGGCCTTATCCATTTTCTCTTATCGTAATCGAAGTAACACGAACCAGTTAATACTTATTGCTGTCACTAATATCTGGAAACACTCCTATAGCTTCTTTGTTTCTCTAGTTAGTAACTCGAGTCAGAGTTACTTGAATCCGGAGATAAATATGCTAATGATAATTTTTGAGAGTGTCTGGTTATCGGAACAGTTCATCTGTATGGATAATCCTTTATTTATAAAACAAGTTTGATTGAACGTTCTTCTTAACATAATGAAAGGTGTCTTGATATTTTTGTGCCTTTCTCCCTACATTGGTACACAGTTATGCTTATGAAAGTTAAAATATTCGTTTAAAACCGTATTTTATAATGATTCTCTGTTCAAAATATAATAAAAGGAATTTTAAAGAAAATTTGTTTATATTTTCTAAACTTCCTTAGTTTTTAGTTTATGTCTCGTATTGATTAACGATGTATACACAAATTGTTCAGTTTATACTCAATTACTTTCTGATACTTTAGGATAATTAGCAGGTCACGCAGAATGACGCGACATATGTGTTATATCCGGTTCGAAGGACCAACATGTTTTGTAGTAATTAATATGTTAGCTTTGATATATTATATACAATAGAATTTTCAATAGTTATTTTCTATAATCTATATTAGTTCAGTATGTTTTGATTTGGAATAGTATTTTTATTAGTCTAAGAACTCTGTAAGTGCAACTTTGCGATGATCAAATGAGTTGCTAAAATTAATTTGGTGATTTTAGAATAACATATAGTTTAGAAGGAACGTAGATTTTGTTTTTCTATTGTTTGCAGCAACAAGAGTAAATTTTCAATGGTATAATAAATAAAGTAAATACATTGGCATATGGCCAAAGCTAAATTTGTATTCACATTTGCAATGCAGTGTCCAGTGAACGAACGAACAGTAGATGTATGTAGTACATACGATGCGTGGGGTATTAGTCGTCGCGGTGAGGCGCAAGGTACCTGGCCTATCCTATATATGTGGTGGTGATACTGGTTCGGCGCCAGCGGCTCTGTTTAACACGGTATGTCCATTACTGGCCGACAGGTAATTAAAAGTCAGAGCTGTTTGTTTGCTTTTAAAGAACTACTCAACATAGCTCTGGTTTTAATCGACACTCATTCAAAAACGAGAACTTAAAACTAACACACACGCACACACACATATTGAAAATAACACGCGACAAACTCCCGGTAAAACAAATCAATATGTAGTATATTCACAAAACAATTTATATATATATATATATATATATATATATATAATATATATATATATATATATATATATATATATATACATATTTATATATATATATATATATATATATATATATATATATATATATATATATATATATATATATATATATATATATATATATATATTATATATATATATATATATATATATCGCGACTATAATTATTAGTGCCACAACGTTTTTCCGTTGCTCTGCCGATCAAATGTAACTGTTTACGACAGCAGTTTCAAAATGAATATATTTTTAATGATTTGTTGTTCATCTAGTGGGATTATTATTATAAACATTTATTTAGGAACTATATTCTATTTATTTATTTATTTTAACTGCCTTATACGAAGTAATAAGTAAGTATTATAATAGGTAATAAAGTTTTAAGTTGGGAATTTTACACTATTAGCACTCGAAACTACAACCAACGTAGAAACGACCCGCAACCTGCATTTCATTTTTTTAAAACTGAAATTAAATTCTAGGATTTTATAAATTTATCTGAAAGCAAATTTAGTGGAATAGAAAAAATATAAACTTGGACTTATATAAGAAACAATTTGATTTGAGAACACACTATACTAAACTTATAAAAATATGTTTCTTACTCATTGTTAATGCAAACAATGACATTATTTATCCGTTTTAATTGCATAAGTATTCATTATTCGCAATAAGTGATTGCTGATGTAAAGGTGTGGTAAATGGTGGCGGAGTTGGTTATTTATATTTATAGGTATTGATATGTGTTTCATGTGTAATTGATAGTTTGTTTTAATATGGTGTTGTTAATATGGGAGTGCCAGAAATTACACGACGTTTCGTGATAAACGCAACTAGCGTACATTTTTACGTATAAAAATTCACTGAAGGCCATTTTAAGTTAAGAAGAATATTACACAAGAAAAATCTAAAATGTCCCTAAAGGTCTATTTATATTATGGATGGTTTAATCTCAATATACCTAGTTGTGTAAATTTGAAGTTGATATATTATACCGGAAGGGACCCAGAGCAGCAACATTTATCAAGTAAGCTGTACTAATACAAAGCTAAGCAAAACAATCCAATATAAACAATATCTAGTGTATCAATCAAAGAATCCTTGTTGAATTAACAAAATAAAACTATTTTGTATTGAAGTCTTAATTCCCTCGTATATACGAAGTGTGAAAAATCGTTGGACTTTATTTGATAGACACTGTTTGTGCGTGTGTGTGTAAATATTTCTCGTTCTTTCTGCTAGAGTTAATCGGATCGAAAGAATGTAGACGTGAAAAGTGGCATTTCAACAACATGACAAGTCGTTAGTCTCATTGATATAGGTGGACACCATCACACGACGGCTATCTGTTCTTTCTTGGACTTTCTTTATCTTTAACACTGCACCAATTCACTATCAGTACCTACTTCTCTTTTCTTTTTTCATCAAGTGAGTCTTAAACCTTTTTTCTAGACTTTTGCACGACGATCGACGAATTTTTAAGATCCATCAGGAAGTAATCAGAGTGATTTTTAGCTCATTTTTAGTTCACTGCACGTAAAGTACAAAGTATTTATGTGATTGGTTGTTGGTCGCATTCATATCAGAATGGAAATTGTTTATATAAAAATACGCTTCAGTTGTTTTTTATTATCGAAATGTTTTTATATCTTTATGTCGTTTGCTCAGTCGATAATTATGTATGTATGTACACCTTCGAACATAAGTCTTGTTCCTTTATCGCCACCTAAAGTCTTGCAACCAGCATTGCATGATTTTAATGCAAGTTATGCAGCACGTACAAAATCAGTTAAATTACGTAGGTGAATCCATATCATTCCCTTATTATGGTAGGGTGGACCACCCCTACCATAATAAGCGAATGATATGGATTCACCTACGCAATTTAACTGATTTTGTACGTGCTGAATAACTTGCATTAAAATCATGCAATGCTGGTTGCGAGACTTTAGGTGGCTATAAAGGAACAAGACTTATGTTCGAAGGTGTACATACATACACTAATTGTAAGAGGTATAATTATAATAACATGGAATAAAAGACAATCCAATTCCTAGGATGAAATGTTAGAAATTTTAATTTTATTGCATTTATACAAATTTTCGACAGTTTCGACTTCCAAGGTTATACTCCTGTAACTTTGGAAGTTAACAAATCTATGACTATTGATATAACAAAAAAGAAATTTAAAAAATGTAAAATTACGCGTTCGGAATACATGATGGCAAGGAACACAATTTCCAAAACATATAAAGTTGTAAAATAATTAAAATTTGTTTCTTATTGAGAAGAATTGTGTATTATTTCCAACAATTTTTTTTGTTGAGTAATTCTATTCAGATGAACTTACCTCCATTTGGTTCTTCGATTTTGAAACCACGTTTTGACTTGGGCATCTGTCATTTTGAGTGTTTTAGCGAGCGCCGCTCGTTCAGCTGATGCGAGGTACTTTTGTTTATGAAATCGTTTTTCTAATTCAGCGATTTGCAGTCTGGTGAATGATGTCCGTGGCTTCTTTCGTTTCGGTGGCGTTCTGTTTTGGTATGGGTGCCCGATACGTCGGGCCATTGGGAACGTGGCTGAAAAATTCAAAGCTAAAATTAGTTTGTTTCTATACTATTGTCCAAAGTATTCATATTTATTCAAACTCTACTTTTATGATCCTACAATATTCCCAAAGCTTTTTTCGTTTTTGATTGGTTACACTAGACTTAATTTTAAAAAAAAAAATTAAATAATTTAAACACAATATTTACAATTCTCTAAAATGCAAACTTCTGTAAATATTGATTTGTATATAATATTGCTATATAAGGAAATATGAGATATTAAAAACTATAATTTGAAATAGTCAATAAATTTATTGATGAATATATATATATATATATATATATATATATATATATATATATATATATATATATATATATATATATATATATATATATATATATATATATATAAATAAATAAATAAATAAAATTAATTAGACAGTTACATGTCAGAATATTTAATTAATTATACATTGTATATTTGCATTGATAATATATACAATACGGTTTGTAGGCCCAAAGCTCCTATTAGAAAATTAAATGTGTTTGCAAATTGTATTCTATTTTGCATGTCGGAGTACAAAGTTGAAAGAAAATGTTATGTTATGTCGCAGAATAGACAATTTTCTACTTATCACATTCGCGAGAAATGTTAAATGCATTTCACTAGATTCATCATTTATGTTGGTGAGAAATGTTTTATTGTTGTCATTAACGTTATAAATAAAAGCATCACAAACCACAAACACACCATACATATATAATTAAGCTCAACACATCTTTGTAATATCTGTAAGTGGTAAATAATAGCCATCTTGATTGTTGTATTTAAATTTGTGCATCCGGTCGAGAATAATAGTACAAATATTACAAAAATTACATTTCTTTCTGTTACATTTTCCGTTTTTGGTCTCTATTACCTCAACTAGGTAATTCAATTTTGACACATTTTGAGAAAATGTTAATGCTTTTTGTAAAAGTATGTTATTAACTTTTGTAATTAGCCACGCTCATTATATTATTGCGTCAAATCCGTAGCGGTCTAATGAACCGTCAGTTCTCAAACATATTTGGCGCACGCGCAATTATTATTTATAAAATCGCTAGAATTATTATTTTTATTATATTTTTATTCAGAAAACTGTGTAGTTCAATTAATTTTTCAATTTCCGTTACCCATAGAATATAATCGAAATAATATGCCAGACGTGTCGTATTATTGAATAAAACCTTGACCATTTATTTAAAAAATCCAAACAATCAATAATAAGTCTGTTCCATTATAGTTGTTATTACATTTTAAGGTCGATTCATTTAAAAATAAATAAAACTCTACTAAATAGATGGGTATCAATTTCCATAGTTGTTATAACAGCGGAATAATAAAAATAAAACGGATGTCATTTATTCCGATTATTCATCATTGTAGGCATGGGTACATTTTATGAAACACGATACTGTAATTGCAAGTAAATTAGCTTTATATATACATATATAGAAAAAAAATGTTTCTTGGATAAAATGAAGTACGGTTGCCGGACGGATATACATATTTTGAACATTTTGACAGTGGTGTAATGAATATAATCCTGATGTAGGTACAAATAAAATTCAACAAAATGCATCAGAAATAATAACATGTTGTTTTTATTCATGTGGGGAACACAAGAAGAACAAAATTTAATAATAGATTGGTTTTAAACTCCGCCTATTATATTATAGTTATGGTCCGTGGATTTGACTTTTTTTATTTTAATATCCGTCTGTCTGAATTCGGTTCCCCGCTTCGCTTTCGCTTGGTAAGGTTCAGATTCGTGTGTTTTCATTTATATGAACAAACAAAACACAAAAAATTATATCTATTATATCAAGCGTTCCCATTGGTTGGTTACCTAATGATGTTTTCACGTGACCAAGCCAGGTAATAGTTAAGTGTCTTGCAGAGCTCGCCTGGTATATTGTATCAAAACGATTCTGTTGAGTGGTCATTTTTATTATGAAATTCAAGATGGCTGCCACTAATAATTGGCTTTGCCTGTTTTTGTAAAACAACGACTATATCGTCCAGGCTTTGCATTCTCTTAATAAACATCAGACGATGAAATTCTTTGTAATTGATGCGCTTCGTTTCATATTTATTATCTTAATCGCTTAGGTACTCTATTACAGTGTGCTGTTTTTTGTATGTGGTTTTTTAAAATTATTATTTTGTTTCTTGGAATTTAAAGAACATATTTGCTTTACAATTTCACGAATGGAGTAATATCTATAATTTAAACATTTATAACTTACAATGCAGACGGATAAAACTAAAATTTATTTCAGATATGAAATAATTTCCCTATCACGATATATTGTAAAAACGCAATATAGTGTAAAAACGCAAGCAATGCATTTTCTTGAATAAAATAACTTTTTTTACTTAATTATAATAATAATTCAATTGCGGTTTCTTGATAAATGCGCTTGAGCGCATATCTTAATTAAGAATGGGGGTAACCACTAATTGATATGTCCTTTACTTGGCCATTTTGCATACTTATACACATTTCTCCCTGTACAGCAGTTAATATAATTATCAGCGGCGGTCTTCATAAACCTAAAACTGCGCTAAAGGAGCCCGTGCTTATGTATAGGTATATGTATGTATGTATGTATGTATGTACCATAATGCAGCTAATAAACTTCATTAGACCAAAGTTGTTACTCGTTGGTTTGAATTCGTTGGGAGTACATCTATGTATGTATGTACACGTTCTGCTTTGTCATTCGGAGTAATTGCGGATATGTCTATGCGGTGTCTGGGTGGTTATATACGTACATACGTAGTATGTACGTATACAGCAGCAGGAGGAGAGGACACTGTTGTTAGAAGCATTAACGCGGTTAATGTATTCCGTGTATGTGCCTATGTTCGTGAATTATTCATTAAATGACGACAAATAGACGAACGTTTCGTTGTGGGTTCCGTATTGGATAGACTTAATCGTCATCATGTACTGCGCCTTTCTTGATTAGCATTACAGCTAAATTCAGGTTTGACATGCTTTTCTACTATAGATCAGTGTCGTTAATGAACAAAAATTGTATTGCCAGTTTCTCTGTCAACATGTCCTTTAAAGGATAACACTTACTGAGATCTTAATTCGATTATTACTGATTTTTAATATCTATATGGATTACGTATACATCCGTTTTATAAGTGCTTCATATTTACCTATTTTCATATATTAAATTAAGATTGAATTTAAAGAATGGAAGAGACTTGATAATAAATAAACAACACGTATTGTAACTGTTATTAGAATTTTTGTTTGCCAGCACCAAAAGTGTTTGTGGCGATGTATAAATAAATATACATAGGTATTATTTTAGAATGACAATGACAAATATTTCAATTTAAATTATATCAAAATTTATTTCCTGTTACCGAAATTCAGTTTTGTTACAAAAAATATTTAATTACATTCTTTTATTAGTGATTACAATTCCATGGTATTGGTTTTAGTAGATAATCTACTATGTTGTCTGGTTTGATTATACGAGTACAAACGGCCAAACACACAGTACCAAATTAATAAATACTGTATTGCATGTCAAACGGTAATAATAAGGTGCGCGTATGCCGTTCACCTAGACAAAATGGTGTCTTTTTACAAAATGGCCGCCTCTTACCACTCAAGGAGTTAGATTGAACGTTGATTCATATTAAAAACATCGGCCATGTATTGGCCCTATACTTTCTTTTACGTAGTCAGTATATTTAGATTTGATAGTATATAAATAAAAATATAAAAAGTTTAAATTTCAAGAAAATATGTTATTCATTGTCCAATAAAAGTGTAAAGTTAGTTTATAGTCAGATTTCCAAAGAAAACATATGTATTTTAGATTTTAAATGTTGGATTTTATAAAGAAAATATCATTATTCATTACATATTATTAAAAATTATTATGGCCGCGCATTTTTTAGTTTTAAAATTAACTTTAAACCAGAGAAAATATTTATATATAATATTTTAAATTATTTACTAACCTTTGTAACGGTTTTTTACTAAACTTATTTGTGACACTGACAATAAATTTTAAATGCCAAAATATTTGAATATTTAAAACAGTTGACTTGCATAGTAGATACGATTTATTATATATAATTTTCCATACCTATGTAACTATGGCAATATAAATAGGATAATAGCAATTTGCTCGTAACTGGTACACTTTTTGAAGAAATGTTTCAAATAAAAGTTGTTCAAATCATTAATATCTTTCAATTTTATTTTTACTGTGAGTGCAGCCGTTTCGGAGATATGCAAAAAGTGACTCAAGTAAACATGCACTTCCGGTTTGAATATGCTTTTCAAAAATATAACGTTTTCTTCCCAGGCATATACAAATCTTAAGTTTAAAGTTTCATAGTTTTATCTTCAACGGTGTAGGCTGTAGAGCGCACACAGACCCACAGACCCACACACACACACACTCACACACATACACACACACATACACACACACACACACACACACACACACACACACATACACACACACAGACGTCTTTCCAAAAATAGTCAGACTCGATTCAGGGAAGGTCAAAAGGTGTATTTCCATTAAAATTTCGAGATTTTTTTTTTCGTGATTACAATACTTACTTATTACTTCGTAAAAGAAAGTAAAAATTGTGTATAGGGTATAGAGTTTAAAGATGTAAATTAACTAAAATTAATTCAAAATTAGTTAAATTTAAAGTTGTTTTTGCCTTCGAATGATTTTTCAAAGAATCTATATTATATACGCCGGGTTAAAAATTACAAATGGAATTTTCAAACATATGTATAACATAATGTTGTTTAAATACACGACATGCATGATAAATATAACCAAGTACGATTTTATTGTTTGTTTACGTGCGCTCAGTCCTTATTCTGTAACTTCTAACTACCTTAAATCTTCGAAGTTTCCATGAAGGCAATAGAAGTTAATATATACAATTTAAGTAGACACGTGTAATAAAAATAAAAATCTACAATAAAACTAAATGAGTAAATTAACTGTAGTGTAAATTTTGATTACATTACACGAAAACTCATTTGTTTCGCGTGTTGTTTATACCTAAATTTCTTTTGTTTTAATTTTTAATTGTCGCTGTTTTAATTTGTTCCTTGTGTGCGAGAATTAATGTTCGACTGTGATTTGAAACGCAAAGCGTATAACATATACCCACAACTACTACTATGTTATTTTTCTTTTTAAATGTCGTAATCCGTGTGTAATTACGGATGTAATTATGTAAAATAATTAGTCACGAAGAGTGATTTCTTGACGCTTCCCTGATGGATGAGAACATGGCCGACTTAGATCTTGTATATACTATTCATTCGTATAGATATACTATAGGTAAACATTATATATGGATTTAATTATATTATTTATTATTGCAAATAGCTTGGCATTGTTTTTATTCCACTTGCCTTTTACTATGAATAGAATTATATATATTTATAGTTACTGGCACATGCAAATATGTCTATAATTTCGTAAAATATATTATTAATTATATATTCTTAATTTAGTTGTATATTTACATTATTCAAACTAATGATACACGATGAATATATTAGCTAAGCGGCGACCTATTAAATTAATAAACAGATATTGAATTACTTGATATATTCATAAATATTTCTAGAAAATTGTTGCAAAATACAAAAATATTTCTTAAGTTTCTCAAAATAAAATTCCAAGTACTTAATTTTGTTTTTGGTAATAAACTATACTTAAATATGTATTCATTAAAGAACTACAATTTTTTCAAAATTTTACAGAAATTTGCTTAGAATTTAACCATTCTTTTGAGATAATCTACTTTTGCATGTTGAGTCCTTCAAGTAAAAGAAAATATACCTATAATAAATAATAATAATAATATTTCTATTACACCTAGTGTAAAACTTTAAAAGCTTTCTTCAACACACACGATGCATTTTCATTTTACTCTACGAAAAATAAAGATCGTCGTTTATTTTCATGTAAATAAACGACGTTCTGTATTCAATGTGCCAGATTGTAATTTATTAAAAAAGGCAACATCGTTAGTAAGCAATAGCTGTTTGTTAGACACAACACGTGTCTTTCGCGGAAGTCGGTGTGTAGAGGAAACGGATACGATAACTTGCTGCTCCCCTTGCACCTAATATGAACGGAGGGAGTTGTGTGAGCGAGGTTATGTTTGATATCATTCCCTCCAAGCTTGTTTACTGAACGCGCCAGGAAAGCGTGCGTTTTTCCGCGGAAAACCTGTCATTCTCACTTAGTTTTCTACTCGCGGTTTCACCATAAAATGTATATACATATATTTTCCTGAAAGGAGAGGAACGAACGATCATATAGTAGTCTGCAGTTTGAATTATGGCTTTAAATAATGTCAAAACGAATTCAACCATCTAATATGATATTCATGTATTTTGTATGTCTGCATTTTTATACAAATCAATAAGTGTATACTTTATAACATTTATATTTTAGAACACTGGGGTCTCTCCCCATAAAATAATAGTAAAATTTATTTAAAATAATACTCAATTTTGTTTAAAAGTATTTCAATAAATTAACGCTTACTATTAGAGAATGGGAATGACTGTATTTTTGTTGTATTACTATTTATATATTGTTTATATTCTAACAAACGAAGGCTGAATCAATTATTATCAAATCGCTTTCGGTCGATCTTTCCACTTCAGTAAAATTAATATATTGCTTTGATAAAAAATATTTACAAAATTATTATCGTTTTGAATAACATGACATTTGTAGTAAAATAACAAATATCAGCTATACGTTTTAATTTCTTTATAGTTATCGCACTCTTATATACCTACATATTGTTGTACTACAGGCGCATTTTTTCCCCACCTACTGTTTAATAAGCTCAGTTATGCGGAATAGTGAGCGACGTTATGTTAATTTTTTGATTTGGTCAACTAGTTTTTAGCTAACGATAGTTGGTTTGAAGATACGAAATACGAATATAACTCCACTACATTCTTTGATTGAGCAGTCAAACAACATTCTTTGTAGATACTATCAATTACAACATTTCCCAAACTAATCCATAACAACAAGCGTAAAGTATTTCTTTAATGATTAATACAATTTTTGATTAAATTTAGAGTTTACTGACTATATAAGGCATAATTCTAGCTTTTTAAAATAAATCATACTCAAAATGTGTATACATCGAGGAACTGCAAGTATTTACAAAAAAATAATACAAATTCTGCTTATAGAATTTCAACAATGCTCAGAAAAACTCTATTTCTCTATATTTATATTGCGAAATAAATATTGTTAACAGTTTCCCTGGTAATTAATTTAGAAGAGGTTTTGAAATTCTGAATAATGTATAATTTCTGCGGTATTTATACAAAACCATAGGTGTATTTTGATAAAAAGTAGCTTGTTATAATAACAAAACAATGCAGAATGCTAACATATTTAAAATTTGGTTATACAGAAAAACAAAATAAATAAATGAATATTAATATGTATATGTTTAATAATTTGAATGTTAAAAACAGCTGTCGTTATAAATTTTTATTCTGTTTAGTTTATGGGTATTTGTAAGCACCTGCTTAGATAAGTGCTACAATTTTTAGCAGGTAAATATTATAATTTTGTAAATTATATGTTTCTTTCAACAATTTGTAAGTTTGATATCCAAACTAAATGAGACATAAATACTTTTATCTTCTAACAATTATTTTAAAGTCATTTATATTATTATTAATTTTCGATAACACAAACAATTCCATGAAATATACTATGCTACATGCAATACTTTATAATATTTTAATTTCTTCAAATTATTTATACATAACTTATTTAAATCAATTGCTCCAGTTTATATTTTTAAGTTATTAAATTCACCTTACTTATGCTAGAATTCAAAATTGTATATTTTTATTCCTCATGTTAAATTTATAATCTATCTACATATTGCACCATATAAATAAGGTTTTATTTATAAATACGAGTAATATACTTAGTTATAAACAGATGATTTCTTAAAAATGCTAATAAGAAAGAGTATTCTAGTGATTTTTTAAAATCGTGATAGGACATTTAATTTAAAGTAACCTGGCAACACCGCGCCATCGATTAACATGTTGAATAATTTTACGATTCTGAGAATGTTACCTTAATCTCTTCAGTACTACTACTAAATAATATTTATACAAACTGTACACGAATTCTCTCCACGAATCCTACAAGCAATTTTCATATACCTACCTATACATGATTATGATTTATAATAAATAATTCTCAAATAATACAGTTTCCATTTCAATTTAATATTTGAAGGTTATGTTACTACATTTTTGATTAATGACAAATAATGATAATGAATATATATATATATATATATATATATATATATTCGTAACATCATAAGTGTAGAGATTTTTCTTTTAAAGCACGTGGCATTTAAAATAAAACACTAAACATAATGTCAGCACATTATCATATGTTGTAAATTATAAATTAGGATAATAAACTAAACATAAATATTTATCTTAATGTAAACATAACTTGTCTATTATTTTACCTATTTATAAATAAAGCCAACGAACATTTCAAGAATTATTTTTAATTTCTCATATTACCTATTTTAATTCATTCTTTTATATTATAGAATTATAAATAATTATATTTATATTCGTGTATTCTGGTGATTAGCAATAAGAGTGAGTTTCAGAATTCAATTTTAGAACTGCAAATTTAGGCCAATTTACCATATTGCGCCAGCAACTTAAACAAAGATAGATATATTACCGTCCCATAAGAATAACATGACCTTAGCCACATAGAAGTTAAATATTTACAAAATAAAGTATGTTTATATTGTATTTGAAAATTACAAAAATATATGTTAATGTTGTATTCTTCTCAATTAATCAATCAATCATTTTCTAGAATTATTTTATTATTTTTATTTTCTATTAGGTATTTAAGAATTATTTATAGTTAAACATTACAATATTGTAAATTTACGAATAATAAGGATGATATATAAAAATTGATAGATGATCAAAAATGTAATTTATTAAAAATTATCGTCAGTAAATCACCACTTTCACATCTCCAGTCGCTAGGCTTTTATTGTGAATTCATTTAATGTGTTGACATGAAAGTTGCAAGTTAACATATTTATAATTCTTACTTAAAACGCAGTATCATCTCCTAGTTCTGATTTTTGACCTAAAAATAATCTAAATTGGATACAACATTATTTAACCTCGAATTAAGCCGGAAGTCAAAACCACAAATATTTATCAAAAAGGTGAAGAAGAAAATTTAGTTGATGTCATTACTTGAGAAACTTGTGATTGCGGTAAAAAGATTTTCAAAAACATTGTCGTTAAAATCTGTAGTTGAATTCTTTTGTATTATTATAATACTTTCATTGGCACATAACGGCGAAGAAAATACATAGTGAAAATAAAGAGTTTAGGAAATGGGTAGCTTGTAATAGAACATTTAATATTTCAAAGTTGCCGCATAGTGTGTATAAAACACGTGCTTGATACATAACTGCAGACTTGATATGGTCGCGGCTTCGGTGGCAGTGGCCGTGGGAGGTGAGGTGATGGTGGGTGTAGGAATATAAAAAGATGCGCGGCCGCCATTTACCCAAGTCTACAACCATAACTTTAGTGAATTTTAATATAAGATCCGCGGTTCTCGGCGGCAGAGTGTATTACTTTAAGGGCCGCACGGGAATGCTACCATACCACCATCTTGTCATATTGTGGAAGATGATACAGTGGGGATGAGGGAAGCTTTAAAAAAGTTTACCCCACTACGTCGATTCACCCATATAAGCTTACAAGGAAGAACATTTTTGTAACACACACACACACACACATACTCACAATTTTTGCAAGCCGTTTAGATTTAAACATACGATCTTGCGATTTTATCGTATCACTTTCGTAAACTATATTGATCTGTACAAAGTTGCGGAGAAAAAATAAAGAAGAACCAAATGGTGAAAAGTTTTCACACGTTTTATTCAATTTTATTACTCTTTCACATGCTTCAGCTTTTTCTCGTAACAAGTGTATGAAAGTATCCTTATAGATATTGCTTTTTATTTTTCAAACAATATACCGCTTCAAAATTTATGTACATATATAGGTATAGTTTTGTTTTTATATTCAGAATCAAACGAATGAGATCAAAATAAAAATAGCTTTAAACACTACTACATACAATTTCTTCAAAAACAAAGAATTTTCGTTTATTTTTTAAAATATTTTAATTTTCGAGAAATTTCTCAAAATTTTCCAACTTTAGAGACACTTCTGCAATAAACTCAGTCATCTCTAGAAAACATCCAATCTAAACAAGCAAAGTGTATTTTGAAAGAAGTCCGTTGAAATATAATATAAAAATGAAGTAAAACAATGAATGCAAATTAAAATGTAAATGGAAACAGATTATCATGAAAAATAGGGAAATT
Organism: Nebria ingens riversi; assembly: GCA_018344505.1. Taxonomy (NCBI): domain Eukaryota; kingdom Metazoa; phylum Arthropoda; class Insecta; order Coleoptera; family Carabidae; genus Nebria; species Nebria ingens. Next base: position 94,323 of record JADQWA010000970.1, on the reverse strand, counting down.
GATGCTTCAATGCGGCACAAGTTGCCGCGGCGTTTCAGTAATATGAAGCGACGTGAATAGCATACAATTTCACCAATTCAACTTCGATACCTACGCTGTCAAAATGAATTTTCTCTTTAACTGACAAGCTAACGTGGAAAACTGTATTTTCCAACCAGGCCCGTCACAAATTATACTATACAAAATAAATATATATCAGTCAATAAGAGATTGGCGGCCCCCTACACAAAAGGGATCATAGGCCTGCCTGCTGCCTGCTGCCTGCTCACCGTAGCCAACCCAAAATATTTCAAAACAATGAATTTAATTTAGTATGACGCTTTTATATATTTTCAAGCCAAATTTATCCCATCAGTGATGACTTGCGTTGTAATATAATGACAGTTTCAAATATATATAAGTACCTATACCAAAAACAATTTATAAAACGACAAAATTGAATAAGTTATTTCAGAATATACTCGAAAGCCATAAAAATCATTTTAAATAATAACTCTGAAATTTGAATAATCACAGTCGTTCTTCAGTTTCATTTAAGTGACGTGTAAGCTTTTGAATAATATATTTGACAGTTATAAATGAAAATAGTTAAATACACTAAATCAAATACTAGTGGTTTTAAATACCTGCTATTTTATTAAAAACATATTAAATATAAGTTTTGGATTTATATAAAAATAACTATTATTTCTGAATAATTAAATCATATTATTATCGCTATGTGCTGAGAACACTAGTATAGTGAATACTTGTTTTTTTTTGTTTTTTGACAGAATTATCACGTTATCGATTATAGATCCATTCTACAAAATCTCTCGATTAGCAAGATTTTAAGATAAAATCATTGAATTTTTTATATTAACGTTAATTTGTATGGTGTGCAACATTAATTAAAAACAACCAATATGAAACATTTTAGGCTTATTTATATAAGACTTTACGTAATAGAAAGGCGAAGGTATATAACAAATATTTAAAAAAGTAATTTATATTTTTAATCTGTAGAAGTGAAAACATAACTTGCAACCTGAAGAAAATAATTTAACAATGTAGGTAACAAACAAAATATCACTAAGGGCCGGTATATCCAACTTTGAATAAAGTCCCGGATAAGCTATACATGATTTATTTACATGTTAATTTCCTATGCTATCTAAAAGTTATCTAGATGTTGAAATCCCGGGCCTAAAAGATACAACTGTATATGAAATGAAATTCACTAAATTTTGTTTGGTTGCTAATAATTTAGACATTCAATCATATAGTAATCAGCATACATGCATACAATCACAATAGAAATTATGTTGTTTGATGTTTATATAGTGAATCCTGTGTCTTATTCACCAATGAAACATTAAATTTGTATTATTAACTACAGAGAATTATATAGTTAAATTAACGCGTAGGTACGTTATTTTATACTAAAATTGCTTTGTATAATATTATGTTGCTGTTTCAATATAGTGTTGCTGTGTCCTAAACAGACTTTTAAATTATATTTTTAAAATGAATGCCATAAATACAGGATGAATGTATACATACATATATGTTTTCCATTGAACCTTCAATGAAAGTGAAATTATTTATACATTAAAAGAATAAAAATTGTTTATTTAACTGTTTTATATATATACGTATATACATACATACATACATACATAAAAAAAAGAAATCTCCATTATGAGTCGATAAAACCAACATATAAATTAAGTTGCCGAGAGGCCGATATAATAAATAATTGCAAACAAAGTGAACTATGCACATTGGACAATATAGGTACAAAGACGCAATATGTGCTTGTGTGTGTACATATATGATGCCATTAACGCAGCTAGTGACTCAATTATTCATTAAAATATACATTACTTTAGCAGTCCATCGAAGGCGGTTGTAGCCATAAAAACTTTTTCATTCGCGTCGTATATTGATAATATAAAGTTATCAAGTCAATTTCACTTCACCTACCGCCATCATTCCCTATCACTTTGTTCGATGAAAACAGGCACATACATACATGTAACAATGTAGGTATAATAAAAAATAAAAAAACACCCTCTACCTTAGTAGTCTAGTATTCAATGTATCCAGATATTTTATATTTATTTTATACGGAAACCTTTTTGATATTTATATGGCTATACATTATCTGTAAGTAGTTTTTTATTTATTTGTATATAAATAATAGAACTGTCTGTATCGTTGTATAAATAAGAATTTTATTGATTTTATAAAAGTTGGAAGTGTTCATTAACCATAATTGTGGCCTGTGGTTTTATACCATTTCATATAATTTTTTTTTAAATAATTATATAAAATTTTCTTGTTTTATAGAAAGTAAGCTATAAATTATTATAATAAATATTTTTAAATGATCCTTCGATAAAAGACATTTATAACCAGTTGCACCACCTAAAATGAATGCTAATCGTAGATTAAATAAATTTATTTATTATTTTATAGTAAAATTAAACAATATATCTACAGCACTACATTTAATATTAACCATGACATTTAGTTATACCTATTTTAATCAATGAATATTTTCAATTTCACTGTATCAGACAAAAAACTAAAATAAATGAAAGTGAAGTTGGTGCAATCTGGCATTATTGGTGTTTCCAGTAAATATATAGGTTATTTAGGCTTAAAAGCGTATTCCAAAGTTATTGACATTAGACAAATCACAAGAACGTAAAGTTTTCCACGTGCCCAGGGATATTTAAGCGATATTTAAATGTCGCTTTCATTTGTTACAATATAAGCAATTCATTAAAATAACAAAAAATAAAGTCATCTTCACTTTCTTACTGACAGTCGCGAGTTATAGGTAATTTATAAAAAAATATACTATTCTTTTATGTAAATCAAACGAATGATATTGTTTCGTTAAGCAAGTGGAATAATTTCGTCAATTATGACAGATATTTACTAGAAATATTACTTTAATTTTAATTTTAACAATTTTGATTGCAATAATAACTACAAACGTTTTTGGTAGAATTTGTTAATGATAAATATTGGAAGATTATGAATGATTTCTAAAGAAAACTGAGTACTATGTAGATTTCTTTCGTTTTATTTTAAAAATAAAAACTGTTGCAATTAAAGTTCTTATTGTTAACATGATAATAGCATATGCATTGTTCTGTTTGAATAAAAAAAGAACATATATAACATGTTTACCTACTATAGTAGAAAAAAAATCTGTTGCAAATAAGAAACAATTTGTACCTATTTATTTTGAAAATAACTCAATTTTCCAGTAACATAATTTCTTATTGTTGAGATTTATTTTGGTAAACCTCAAAACACTTTCTATATAATTTTATTAGATTTGCAACACGAAAGAAAAAACGAACTTTCTATGCATAATAGGCTATTCATGAAATCCTATAAACATTTTATCGAAATAACCATGTTTTTCTTATGTAAAATTAATGTGTCGAAATATTGAAGTACAAAGCAAAATTGCATTTGGAAATAATGTAAAAATCGTGTTCAAATTATAATGTAAAGTAAAAAAACGTGACCAAAAATTGTGTAATATTTTATTATTCGCCAATTTTTATTTTACTTGTTTTAACACATTTTATTTATGCCAGTGCCCACGAAAATTGCCTCTCTAGCTAAAAACAGTTGATCAAATCTCTATTCGTGAACAAAACTATAATTGGTGGTATAAAGTGGCATTAACAAACATATCGGACAAAATGAATGAACAAATCCTTTAAATGATCTGATAGTTATCAATGTATTATAATAGTTAAAATATATGAAACCGTACAGTGTTATTTTTAAATTTACTTTTCTTGTAATTAGCAACACAGCATCTTAAATCGCTATGTGAGGGTGGAGGGTGCTTTTGGTTGGGCACAAAAATTAATTGAATTTAATTTAGCTACACATGGGTTGTGATTTAGATGACGCAAGAATTGATTGGGGAAATATACATTACAGATTTATAGTATTATGTTTAATCCTGCATTCCTAGTACTTGCTTTTAAAATGACATGTAGTGTATGATTCAATTGAATGAATAGCTATTTTGCAGTATATGTTTAAGTGTCATTACTTGAATATTTGCTTACGTGTAAAACCACTTACACTATTTACGTATTTTATCTATATTTCTGTATATGCAATGACCGCATAAAATGTATAGACTTAATCTTGGACATAGCCGCACTAACACTGTATTATATGTATACAGATAAATAAATGGAATGCGAAATAATTAGAATATGTTCATAAAATGACGACCATTGCTCTGTAAGGTCGCGTAAAAAATTTGCGATTAGAAACAAATAGATAAAACTATAAAATTGACATATTTAGCAACTATTTTCACCTTAAGGGCGTCATGTACTTAAATTATTCACTTTTTCTAAAATAATGCAATTCTCATATCATATAATCACGTAAATTGACTGGACGAGGACCTGTTCAATAAAATAATTGTTATATCATTGGTGCAAAACATAACGGTGTAAATTTGGTTGCTTCTCACTAGGCGTTTTCCCGTTCACACTGAAAAAGTGCTTGAAATATTTCAGTTATTATTATTTGTAACTTTTTTGTACATTTTGAATATCGCAATTTGTTGTCTATAAAATACACAATATCTGTGTATATGAATTTTTGCGATTTTGGTCATAATTGGCCGAGAATTTCTATTTGTTTATATATACCTACATAAATGCCTTTAGTTATTTATTGGTAAATTATTTTCAAACTAAAACTAATTATACATATGTGTGGCTTTAAAAAAAACATTTCTAAACATCGATCATAGCTAATTAATTTGTTATTTATTTATATATATATATATATATATATATATATATATATTATTATTATTTTATTAAAAATACTTTAATTTACGTTTCATTAATCAGGTGAAAAGTCCCATTTATAAATGTTTTACTAAAAGCGATCTTATAAAGTTATATAACAAAAGAAGGATTATCTATATAATTACACATAAACAAAATATAATACAGAACAAATTCCAAAAAAAATATCGAAAATATTGCGTGAACTGTGAGTAATTAGTAATTTCGTGTATGTCGATTTGCATAATTTAGGTAAACGACAGCCTTAAATAAATCTTTTTGGATTTTATACATTTGGTAGTTCTCACACAATTGTATGAATTTTCCATAATATTAATTTGTCTAGTTCCATGTTTTTTTTTTCAATTCGTTATTAATACCTTATAACATATAGGTACTGTAGCAAATATAACACAAATTGTTAATCTTCATATTTGCGCATGACATTCAATGCATAATTGCAATAAATTTATTTGAAATAGTTTTCCGAACTTACATATCAAATAAAAGAAAAGTCAATTAAATAATTCAAAATATACTAAGTGCCCATTTATTTGGTGACTCGCGCCTCTGAGTGATGGCCATTTAGTTAGACAGGGGTGCCCGAAATCAGTGTTGAACCAGTCGAGAAAGCGAAATCGCATACGTATTTGAAAGCATTCTTATGTCACCCATTAGGACCGCAGCGATTGTCAACGACCAGCGGACTGGTGTGCGACTTTTTTTTACATTTTCTCCTCATGTGTGTGTGTGTTCCTATCTACATATATGTTTGTGTCACTGTATTCGTTTATGCTTCTTTTTAAATGACCGAATGATTAATACCTACTGATAACTCAAAAATTTTAATAGCACCGTTAACACAGTCATGTTCGTTGGGATTTATTACATGAATTATTAAGGGTGTACAAAGTTTCTATATTGGTTTCCCTGTTATCAGAAGAAGAAAATGATTACAATGTACTTACATACATACATGCATACATAAGACATTTTATGTGTTTTTTGTCTCAAGGCTACAAGGATAGATCTACTTATTAAGTATGTTTAACACTTAACGAAAGCGTTAATTTATCTTGTATCAAAAACATGTTCAGTATTGAACCTTGTAAATAAGTATTGAAGTATTATTTCTTAATAAATAAATTTAAACCAAAAGGCGTGAGTTTGAGAATGTTATAGACTATGACGAAATACTTAAGCAAAGTTCATTTTACTTTTAGTACGATGAGCTAAAACTCAATATTGTGCAACTGAATCAAAATTCTCTATAGTAATTGCTGGTTGATGCAGTGTGAACAGCCATTTTGTCTCCATGGTAACTAGTGAAAAATTGACAAGTGCTTCAGAGCGGTACTTTTTTTTCTCCATCGCAACTTGCCTTGTCGGGACTGGGATGGTAGTTACTTGTGCTTCTTTTTTTTTAATATTAGGGCGTTTTTAACAGAGATGAATTTGAAAGTGGCTCGTGTATTATTAATGTAAAGCGTTGACTGGGGAACGTTTCAGAGGCACATGTGTCTGTGAATATGTGTGCCTCTTCTCGTCTTTCTGTCGTATACTTATACTGTGTGCAAATACCTATAGCAGAAACGCGGTTTCTAAACTCAACTACCTCTGAGACATTTGAAACGAGTGTGGGAGTATGTCTATACATGATTATTTTATTTTAATTTGCCAATCTTTGTGCGAGCTTAATATAATTTTTATGTCTTTTTCTTCCATCTCCGTAAGAGCTGGAAATACATTTCTATGGGGTATTATTAAAAGAAATGGATATAATTCAATTTTTATTTAAAATGTTTCTATTTCGCTTTCTTATACGAAGTAATAAGTAAGTATTGTAAACATGTCTTTTGACCTTCCCTAAATCGAGTACGGCTATTTCTAGAATTGTTGATTTATGAATCATAGTAAACATTATCAAACAATATAATTTATCCATTGAATCCGTAAATTATCAAAATAAAATAACTATATCCTAGGCGTTTTATGTTTATTATGTAAATTACGAAAACATCACGGAAGCAAAAAACTAATAAGAGAAGGTGTAATGTGCTCATTTACTAAATATGTGTACTTATTAAGTAGTTGTTGCAGTTATTTCGTCCTTTTTTGTAGATTTGTGAATACAGTTTTAAAGATCTGGTAATTTTAGTAAATAAAAAAAACAAATGTCGAGATTTTCGTTGTATTATAGGACCATTATATAATAACAATAATGAGAACAAAAGTACTTTTAATTTTAATTATTTTCAAAGAAAACATATTAAGAAACATTTTGTTTCGCTTAAATGTTGAACAAAATAAATATTTTTAAATGTGTATCTATGTAGTGCGGCTTCCCAAAATGATAATTTCGTGGCAGTTTCTCATAAAACAACTCGTCTAGTTAGACTATTATAATGTGTATAGTTGCGTGCAAATGCTGATTAAAACAAAAATATGTCTCTATCTCCATGTATTTAAAGTTATCTAGTTTAATATTTGTTTTCTGTGTACCCCATTAAAATAATTATAATTTCGTTTTATTTTAACTAAAATATCATACTGCTTCTATAGGTCAATTTTCTTAGAATAATCAAAATTGATTTAAAATTAATGTTTTCGGTTATTTACAATACAATTCAAATATATTTAATTTGTTCACGTATGTATATATATATATATATATATATATATATATATATATATATATATATATATATATATATATATATATACGAGGGTGGTCTGGAAAGTTTCCGACCTCAACATGAAGATAGCAGCACTCGTAAAAAAAAGCTAAGGAATTTCGTTGTTCATCTGTTGACAGTTACTCACCAAAGTGTCAGCCATTTTGGACGCGCAGTCGTTATGTAACAGTCGTTTGAGTGAGTTGATGTGAGTGTTTTTATGAAATGGACAAAATCGAGTATCGAGCTGTCATCAAATATTTGTTTTTGAAAGGCAATACGCCTACGCAAATCAAAGATGAGTTGGATTCTGTGTATGGGGACTCTGCACCATCATTTACCACAGTGAAATTTTGGGCAGCTGAATTTAGACGTGGCCGTAAAAGCTTGGGAGACGATGAACGTTCGGGACGTCCAAAAACTGTAACTACCGACGAAAACATCGCCAAAGTTCACGAAATGGTGCTAGACGACCGCCGAATTAAAGTGAGAGAGATAGCAGAGGTTATGAACATGTCAAAAGAACGTGTTTGTCACATATTAAATCAACATTTAGACATGAGAAAGCTGTCCGCGCGTTGGGTGCCGCGTTTGCTCACGTTAGACCAAAAACATGTTTGAATGAAGATTTCCAACGCTCTGTTGGCTCAGTTTGGGCGCAATAAATCCGAGTTTTGGCGCCGATTAATTACTGTAGATGAAACTTGGATACACCATTTTGTTCCCTCATCTAAAAATTGCGCTCGGAGGACAGAGATTTACGTCAAATGAAGAGGCAATCACCTTCGTGAACAATTATTTTGCAGAGAAAAACGCCGAGTACTATTTGGACGGGTTACAGAGATCGGAGCATCGCTTGGAGAAGTGTGTAGAGTTATAAGGAGACTATGTTGAAAAATAAAAATCTGAAAAAATGTCTTGTATCTTTGTTAGGTCGGAAACTTTTCAGACCACCCTCGTATATATATATATATATATATATATATATATATATATATATATATATATATATTTATATAAATTTGTATATGCCGATTAGTGTCTGATTTCATTAAAAACATAAGAAAATATGTTTTATAGCATTGAATATTATGTTGATACTTTTATAACTTATGTATATTTGCTAGAATGCATACAAATATAAATACCTTAAGGTCAGGAATATAGCATTATGGTTGCGTTTTTGTTATCGGTGATGTAGCTTTCGTTTTTATCGACTGAGTCAAACATATGTGTTTGTTGTTTGTATACAACATGTGTGAGAGCGTGTTAGTGGGTACTAGTGCTATTACTACTACTACTAAGTATCAGTAGAACTAGGTGGTATTATAAATGTAGTGTTAGTTGTGGTTATCAGTTTATACCGAGAAATACTGAACGTTGATTGTGTTTGAATTACTTTTGATTTTTATTTGTTTGCGGTGAATTCGATTTAAATTTCTATATTATAATTATATAATTTAATTGAAATAACAATTGAGAGCACACGAAATTATGTGGTTAAAATTGCACTAATTAATTTATAATTTAGAAAACATTTTGCTACCGAGAAAAGTTTAGTTACTACATCGTTAACAGAAGTAATAACAGTTGACCCAATTGATGTATTTGATTAAAATTCGTCATTTGAAACAAATACAAATCAAAATCTGTTACCATATAAAATAATTAGTTTTAAATTGTTGCATTCTGTTAATGAATAGACGGAATGACAAAAGCTCAAGCACAAGACGTTTGAGGAACTTATAAATACACTGTAAAAATATGTGTCATACCACAGTTCTGCTAATGGACAAAAATTAACTACAAAACACAATCATATTAGAGTAAAAGTGCGCACAAGCTCGTTGAGGAATCTACAACTATAATTGTGTAAGATTCTTTAACTGCTAGAAGAAAATTGTGTAATCTAATAATATAATTTCCCTTCTAATTGAATGCGTTGATTACATGCCGGAATACTTTGTGTAAACTGCCAAAATTACAATTATAACATATCCAAACAAAAATTAATGTAGGTATAGTTGCACCAACAATAATTAACACTAAACACAGATTATATAAAATTGTTTATTATTTAATAGTGAAATTAAAATATTAATTGGGATTAAATATAATATTGGCAATGCTATTATTATAGTAAATATAAACCAGTTTTAATGAATTTATACTTTGAATTACTCTTTATTATAGTAAAACGCAAAATAATAATCTGCGATTAAAATTAATTCGTTTTGGTGAATTCGGGTATTAGTAAATTTAATTACATACAATAAAAATCTAAATAAGATAACTGTAGCGACCAAATAAAACTTTCATTCGGTTATACTTATATATTAAAGATATTTTATTTGTTACTATTCAAATGTTTTCTAATTGGTTACAGGTTGTTTTTGCTTATACAGATTTGAAATACAAGTTTCTTATTGTAAACATTTGTCAAATACCAGTGATTTCTTGTCTTGTCTAGTCGTTTGAATTGAGTGATAAACAAACGCCTAAAATAGGGTTTATTGGTAAAAGTTGGTTGGTTTATATGTTGATAGTTTTGGTTTCTTATTTTAATCATGATTATAGTTTGCAATCACATGTAAAGTACGCCTGGTTTTCAGCTATACGCAAAAGTAAATTTCGTATACTATGTTTATTACTGTTAGTGATTAATCAAGTAATAAAAACTGTTATTTTAAATAGATTTTCGCTAGTCTTAAATATTTGTTTTTAGAAATTATATCGGAGCGCACAAAAAATATAGACATAGGGTTTCATAAATGTGCTTTTATACGTACATTGTAAAAAAATAAGTGTTAATTTTACATAATTTTTCATGCAAAATCAACTTAAAAACGCAATAATACAAGTTCACATAGATAAAGCCTGCACTACACTTTATAGCATATCTTGAAATTCACTACAGTTTAACTATTGTTATTTTACAATAATAATGTAAAATTAGATCCTTTATTACAGTATGCAACAGTGAATATGTAGACGCATATTTATACATATTGAATTATACATAATTCAACATAATAAAAGCTTTGTAATCGCATTACATCATAATAAATAATTCGCAAATGTCTATAAATTACGTATGTATATATATATATATATATATATATATATATATATATATATATATATATATATATATATATATATATATATATATATATATTTATATATATATTTATATATATATATATATATATATATATATATTTATATATATATATATATATATATATATATATATATATATATTTATATATATATATATATATATATATATATATATATATAATATATATATATATATATATATATAATTAACAGTATGCAAACCAATACTTGATGTTTATTGAAGAATAAAGCAAATAATTTGAGTGTCTATTTTTATCGTCGCTAAAGTACTAAATTTTCCAATTCTAAACTTATAATAGTACAGGTTTCATCGCTATTTTATTATTACACTCTGTACAAAATTGGAATAATTATAAATCTCGTATTATGATAGGTATAGTTACTTTAAAAATCATGTAATTTTACTGAATTTAGATATAATACTTGATATTTAGTGTAAATATTACTATAATACAGAATAGTTAGAAGCATTACGTGTATAATTATTTTATAATGCCTAATAGGTATATGCAAAAAATACGCCAATTCTTTCCGGTATATTTTAATTTAATTTAAGTTCTAAAAGTATCAGCATGTACTATTAAGTACGAATGTACCATTCAAGTATATGTAGGTATGTACTTTTAAAAATACTCAAATTTTAAACAGTGATGTGATTCTACATTTATTTTTTAATACATTATTAATTCGATCTTTTGCATACGACACACAGTTCTATAAGTAAGCGCATCGTTTTGGTGTGGATCTGTTGAAGTATTCTAAATAAATAATTCAGACAAAAATTGATCAACTGAAATATATAAAAGCCCTATTTTCGTAAAAAAAATCAAAAACAAACACTGGTTGCTTTTACGCCTAATTCGCAACGGATTTGATACTACGATACTATGAACGATTCTTACATTCAATATCCCGCAAATGTATAATCTTTTCAAAATCAAAGCCGACATACCTGACAATCGATCTTTGACAACCTGCGTGGCGAAGGCCGCCGCCGCCGCCGATCGCTGCAAGACCGGATCCAATCCGAGCGCCCAGGGACTGAACACGGCTCCACCGGGACTACCCGGCCCCCCGAGGGGTCGATGGGCCGGTACTCTTAGCACTCCACCGCCGGCTTGCGTGTAAAATCCCGTCGGCAGCATACCCCGATGTTGAAATATACTGGGTTGCTGGTGGTAGATAACATTCGAAACCGCATCGCTATCAACTCGATTATCCTCGAAATTTTTGCCTAACAAATTTGAGATACTAAACGGTAACGTGTGATTCGACGAGACCGACGTCCGAGGTGATGAAACATCGATTCTACCGTATCGGGACTCGACAAGGAGTTCTAGGCTCGCTTTCACTGTGCGAAAGGCGACTGTCTGTATCGAGAACGTTTATCTCTTCGTGGTCGTCCTCAGTTAACTCGTGGTCTGACATTTTAGGTTATCTCGATTCAACCTATTTCTGGGTTATCTCGATTCAACCAAATTTTCACTTATCTCGAATTATAATAAAATAATGCTGAATAAATCTTATTTGGTTTATTTCTCTAGTATCATTAATTTAAATAATTTGTTATACATTTCACCAAATTATAATTCCCACACATTGTGTCCAAATTTTGGTTTATCTTGCAAAAACTCACTTGTGTGTCCAATCACTATTCGAAATAGTTTTTAGTCATTTTAACAGTCACTAATCCTAATCATGAGTCACTAATTAGTAGCACTATCACTTAATTTGTCTCCTATGTCCAATTGCTTGTTTTGAGATATTTGGTATTTTGGGGTTGATCCACTTTGCGGCATAGAATGTGTGTTCTCAGTATGACGTCTGTCTCGAACCACTGTCTACGAAGAACTACCACGCCGATTTGTCGTTACCATGACACCATGTCCGTGTGTTTAATTTGCGACCAATGAGTGCACGCGTGCACTCAACAGGCCACGCCTCACACTATTTCCCATTGGATTAAACTGATTCCAACCAAATTGAATATCTTTCTGTTAGGAGTTCGTTGTTGTTTTTTTTTCTCTTCTACTCCACTTGACTAACGTTTGTTCAAATGGTTTTGCCAATGTTGCTTTTGGGTATTTTGAATTTCCAGCGGTAATAAGATAATTTTGTACAAAACGTTGAGATTAATTTTTGATGTTTGAATTGTATTAGGCAATTTTTCCTTTACATATTTTGATTTAACTAATAAAGTTAAATGCTAAATTTATTTGTGAAAATTGTTTGAATTCAAATTTTTCATTGTCACCTAATAAACAATTTTATTGTTGTATTATCAAATAATTATTTGAGTTATGCGTCAGTAACGTTATGCTGCTCAAACTTTATTAAAGCATATTTTAAAACCAACAGTAGGTCTTATATGTAGTTGTAAGACGAAAGCCTATATAAAACAAAATATCTGCATTGTATTGCACTGGACTTTCTTATACGTATTAGACATATATTGTTTAAATAGAGGGGTATAAGAACGTATAAGAAAGTCCAGTGCAATGCACTACAGATGTTTTACTCTCCAAAAGAATTAAAAAGCTAACAATATATATATAGATATATATATATATATATATATATATATATATATATAGATAGATATATATATATATATATATATATATATATATATATATATATATATTCATATATATACAAAATATCTGCATTGTATTGCACTGGACTTTCTATACGTATTAGACATATATTGTTTAAATAGATGGGTACAAGAACGTATAAGAAAGTCCAGTGCAATGCACTACAGATGTTTTAGTCTTCAAAAGAATTAAAAAGCTAACAATATATATATATTTATAATATATATATATATATATATATATATATATATATATATATACATATATATACATATATATATATATATACATATATATATATATATATATATATATATATTATATACATATAATATATATATTATATATATATATATATATATATATATATACATATATATATACATATATATACATATATATATATATATATATATATATATATATATATATATATATATACATATATACATATATATACATATATATATATATATATATATATATATATATATATATATAATATATATATATAAATAAGTATAACTTCTTATATCTACGTTACCATGGCAACAAAATAAGACATTAAAAATTTTCTTGTAATCGGTAAAATTTTCTTGTAATCGGTAAATTTTTTGAAGAAAATTGTTTAAAAAAAGTTGTGCATAATATTAATGTCTTTCATTTTGACTACTAGTATATTTTCTGTAAGTGCAGCTGTTTAGGAGATATTGCAGAATTTCCAAAAAATGAGTAAACATGCACTTCCGGTTGGAATATTTTTCTCAAAAATAGAAGGTTTTCTTCCGAGCCATATACATATGTATGTACAAGTTTTAAGTTTAATGTTTCATGATTATAGCATTGTCCGTTTTGGTTGTAGAGCGTTCACACAGACGGAATTCTGAAAATAGTCAGACTTGACTCAGAGAAGATCAAATAATGTATTTCCGTTAAAATCTCGAGTTCGAAAATTGTCATGTTTACAATACTTCCTTATATACTTACATTCGTATAAGAAAGTAAAAATAGTTAATAGTAGTAGTACATATTTTTAATTAGAATCGTATCTATTGTAAGTAATAGTGACGTCGGCAGCTTACTTGATTGAATAGGCGGGGCTACAGTATAGCCGGTCCCATCACCATCATAGAGCCAGGGACAAGTTATTGCGAACGGACTATATCACGTAAAGTCAAGAGAGGCCGCCGGTCGAGAGTGTTTTGTTTTCAGTATTAATTGGCGTTTTTTTTTTTCGCTCCTCTTACCGCGTACGATTTGTTTTGCCTGTGTTTCTCCGCGCATTGCTGTGCCGCCGGAGCCATTTTGATTTTCCGAGAATCGCTGTCCAATTACTGAACGTTCAGCTGTTCCAGCAAATGAAATTACATCTTATAATGTAATTTCTTTTAAATTTTCCAATGGTGAATAATTTAAATGCCTGCCCGTTCAACATGTTATTATTAATCTTTTTTTTTCATTCGTTCGTCCGCTAGAACGTTTGTACGGTCGTCTGTTCGTGCGTTCAACTATTTTAAAGTTGTGCTTCGTTGAAATTTCGTTATTAATTTTTTGTTGAGAGCCGACCGGTCTGGCTTACTCAGAAATCTTTAATTTATTCCGCTGCTTTAGGTATTAAACGTATTAAATATTTTCATTTTATATACAGGACCGGTGATTTTTTTTTAAATGATTTAACCTGTATGTAATTTAAATCAACTTAATTTTCTGGTTTTCAATTGTCACACTTTAGTTGTAAAAAGCTTCCTCAAGTGTTGACAGGGCGTCATATAGTTGTTTCATATAGATTCATATATGTAGGTACACTGTTGGTCCTTGACAGACTGTTAGACAGTTAACGGTTTGTTAGTGTTTGATGAACTTTCCTCCAATCGTGCGTTAATGTTGGCGCGAGACGAAATGAGGACTTTAGGGTCGGTCTCGAAAAACTCTACATTTAATTTGGCCATTCACCATTACAATATTCAATATTAGTTCATTTAAAAATCGAAAATTCGTTTCAAATTAATGAAACAAATTTTAAAAATTTCTGATCGTATTATTAAACCAATTAAATATGTATGTAAAACTGCAAATTTAGGTAGATAGGGTAAGGTTGTTTATATCGCACCACTTTTCGGATTTTCCCCAATTTAATATAGGGAACATGATTTTATGTCAAGATATCACTACTAACGTTTTATTTGATATCTCAGGCAGACTATTCCAAAGTGGAAACGCATTATTACTATTGCAAATCTATTTTCTAAACAAATTTGTAAAAGCCTGCAAGTGGTGTGATTTAAAGAACTAGTTTCCCAAATCGCACCATGCGTTGCCTAAATCGCCCCTGTATTAAAATGGTACCTAGTTTAAATGGTAAAGTAGTTTATTCATAAAATATGTTGAACAGATTCTTAAAACATAGAAACAAAACATATAATTCTTATAAAAAACTGATACTAAACTAGGAAATAATATAATAAAAGGATACTTTGAGAAAATACATTAGACAGCGTACCATATTTCAATATTTTCTTCATTACAAAGAAAACAATTCCATTCTTCCGGTGCGATTTGAGCAACTCACTAGTGGTGCGATATAGGAAACTTGTCATTTATGATAAAAATGCGTTTTAATCCCCAAATATCAATAAAAAAAGTTATTTTAGCCTGTTAACTCGATAAAATACAAGTTGTGCTCCTATCCTAGATGTGAGTTTACTTATTAATATCATTTAGGTACTTCGTGGCTAATTCCTTACAACGGGTACCGGAATATTACACTAAACTTTTCAGACTATTTGTCATCAAAACGGTTCGCGGTACTCTGATACAGTTTTCTGTACAGCTTCAAACTACTGCCTACTACTCAAAATAGATAGAAAATTAGCGGAATAGTTTTCTGTAAATCAACAGTGGTGCGATATCGGCAACCTTACCCTACTGGTTTTAAACGCAACAAAAATGTAATGGTATCTACGCATATTTATTTAATCGTATTTTAGTTTAATTGCACACTTAGAAAAAAATCACAACTACAACAAAAATATTGGTGCAGTTACTAAAAATTAGTTGCTGCAACAGATTTCATTAGTAATAAACGAGACAATCACAAAAGCTATGCAAGTACTTTTATTCTTAAAGAATTACCTAAATTACACTGATAATTATACATACTGATCATCATTAAAATAATAAAAATCCATACAAAATACAAGCGTTTCATAAAAAATAATGATATACTCGTAGATATATCCTATAAAAATCAACATTAATTTGTTAATAAAGCAATTCAATATCAATATGAAACAAAACGTACCTAATCGTATCATAGTAACAGAAATAGTTACATCAATAGTTTCCTTAGCAACAACAGTTTTCGGAACAGGAAATTATATGATGCAAGAGGCGAAAGTGGTGTGTGGGGTGTGAGCTGTTTCGGTTTCCCCATTTTCCATGCAATAGCAATATCATTAACAACGTGTTTAACACAAACACCGTGTGCTGATCATCGTAAAAACTTGAAACTTTATTGCACCCTCCTCGTAAAACCATTATCGGAACGCATAGCTTGTTTTATCCCCCACAAAGCCATGCTGTTCATGTTTATATACCCGCTACAGGCAATCATGATCATTGAACGCTTTATGCCCTGTTCTGATAATTAAAATATTATAATTACTTTTTATTTTTGTATAATAGTCGATTTGATAGAAATTCTTATACATGTTTGAGCACCTATGGAATATTATTTTTCTATGTGATTGTGCTTCTATAAGAAATAAGCAAACTTTTAATAAAACATCTGCAGTGTATTGCACTGAACTTTCATATATTAAAAAATCGTTAAGACTTTGATTCGCAAGTGAATTTGAAATATTTAGTAAAAACATGTGGAACCTGTTAGTTTACACTGAAGGATCATTTACGATTCCCATTTTATCATGTGTTGAGGTGGTAAAATGGCTATTGTAAATGATCCTTAAGTGTGTAAGCTCTGTCACTACGTCAAGATCGGCTTCACATCGACAGAGGCCTGACCCACCCGCCAACATTCGGACATCCTTCCTTCCTTCCTTCTCGGGTTGGTCTTCCTTGCACATCGGAGTGCCGTTCTCCTGCTACATTTAATCGAGAATGCATTGTAGATGGTACCTTATGGAGTAGCCGCCATAGCATAATAACCCAGATTCCTAACTATTTTACAACAGCGGTTATGCCTACTAAAGTTAAATAGGACTTCCATCGAAACTCATCCATTCCTGGCGTCATTGCTCCATTAGTGTGACACTGCATTCCGCCTCTCCAGAGAAAGACTTGAAACGCCTTACCGAGCGCTGGAGCTCCGCTTTCATGGTTCAGTTCCAGATAGCCTAATAACCGGTTCAGCAAGGTTGCGATTGAAAAATAATTAGGGGAGCATTTTGAAATTTTGGATCTAGCCCGTATCCTAACATCTACAAGATTCTAGATTAACTTTTCACTGTTGAAGGACACTCTGAGCAAACTGCTGCGTATCTAAAACATAAGAGATTAGTGCATAACATATTTCATTCATAATTACCGTCAATACCTATATATTGTTCACTTTTAATTAACACTTTATTTAATACACTACACAATTATTTTATTCTTCACTTTGTTTATTATTCACTTTATTTTATACACTAATATATTTATTCTTCACTTGATTTATTAATCACTTTACTTAATATACGTATATATTTATAGTTCACTACACATTATCAAAATATATACACATAATGCATAATAAATGCATGCAAGGTCGTATTTAAGCATGAACATATACCTATTAGTCATCTAAGTATAAAATTTGGTTAAAGTGAATTTTAAGAGGTCTCACTGACAGCTGCCAACGAAATACAGAGAAAGCATACCCTACGAATTGACGGACACGAATTGCCGGGCACGAATTGTTGGGAACGTATTGCCGGGGACGAATTGTCGAGGACGAGTTGTGCAGGGACGAATTGTGTGGGGACGAATTTATATGAGGGACAAATTGGTAAAACGACAAACAAAACAAAAAAGAAACAATCAAAGATGCGGAAATTGTATACAGAAATACATAAGAACCTCTTCGTCGGAAGAATGAATATACACTAAATAAAAAAACATATTTTGAATCAATTATCTCACTTTAATGAACTATGTAAGGATGACGTTATATTATTTAAAATTTAAAAAAAACCTGTATTTGTGAGCTACTGCTGTATATTTTGCATATTTATTTAGGGGGAACTAAACATCTATATTTTGGTAGTTTAGCACAGATCCGAGTTAAGAAGTGGCTCTTAAAATGTTGTACCTCTTAAAATTTTAAAATTAGAGTTCTGATATTTTGTATACCTACTAAGAGGACGTCCAAACATATAAACCTGGTCAAAATATACCTGCTACGTATAAGAAAGTTCAGTGTTCAGCTTCTTATACGAATGTATATAAGGAAGTATTGTAATACAAAATTTAAAGTTATGTATATTAATTAATTCTCTAAACAACATCTGCAGTGTATTGCACTGAACTTTCTTCTGCGTATTATGCATATTTTGTATTTTAAATAAACTCTCTATCTAAACAAAATATGCATAATACATATAAGAAAGTTCAATGCAATACACTGCAGATGTTTTAGTCTTTTACACTAGAATTATATGTCATAAGTATAACTTCTCATCCTACGTAACCATGGCAACATAAATAAGACATTAAAAATTTAAATAGTAATTTTCTTGTAATCGGTAAACTTTTTCAAGAAATTTGTTAAACAAAAATTGTGCATAATATTAATATCTTTCATTCTGAATACTAGTATATTTTCTGTAAGTGCAGCCGTTTTGGGAGGTTTTCTTCCGAGCCATATACAAGTTTTAAGTTTAAAGTTTCATAATTATAGCATTGTCCGTTTAGTCTGTAGAGCGTTCACACACGTACACACAGACACATACATACACAGAGACACATACACACACACAGATGGAATTCTGAAAATAATCAGACTCAACTCGGGGAAGATCAAAAGATGTATTAAAATATCTAGTTCGAAAATTTTCATGATTACAATACTTCCTTATATATATATATATATATATTTCGTATAAGAAAGTAAAAATGAACAATATTACATATTTCTGCTAAAAACAAGAATTATGCAGTAGGTATATTTGATAGATTCCACAAATATTTGATTTGCTATTCAATTAAAATATTTTAAACTCTTTCAACATTTTATAAATTTACGTTACAGATCTATAAACTTGCTGAAAATCGAACCACTGGTCTTTTTTACTGATACAAAAAAAATATACTACGTACGTTTGTCCTAAAAAATTTTCAATATCTGAGAGAGCAAAATGTAAAAGTCCATTTGATAGATGAAGCAATATTGCGTTTTAGAGAATTGTTGATTACGCCTATAAACGCTTGTAAAATCAAATCACGTACACGCCGCCGATATATACGAAAGAATACGAGTGATAGTAAAAATGTCAAAACGAATAAACAACAGCGATACAACATACAAGTAACTCTGTCAGGCTACCGAAAAACCGACCACACACTGTAATTCGTATCTGTATAGCTGTATTATGTTAGATACATGAAGTGACTTTATTCTGTCACGAACATATAACCTATAACATGAATACGTGTGTGTGTATGTGTGTGTGTGTGTATGTGTGTGGGGTAAGGGTAGATGAATAATAGGAAAAAGAAACGTACAAAGTCGTAAAGAAAATACACAGAAACATAGACATACACTTTCTTTCTCATACGAAGACGGAGACAAAGCAAGAGATTGAATAAAGAAAAGAAAAGCTATTAAATTCACTATAAGAATAAGATATTCCACACGGTGGGGAGAGTAGACAACATCTGGTATGTTGGCCTAAAATGGAACATCCACAGATGAAATAGAATTTCAATTATACGTATAGATTTATATACATTCAAGAGCTGGGTTATGCTATATATTCCTTATATCGTACTTGAATAAAAGGTTTAATATGTTTATGAAAAAAGTATGTGTACAAATTTATGCCCCCTTAATTATATTTTGCATAGCTCTTTTGCAAGTCAAAATATGGCGCTATATCACTCTTAAAATGAAGCATGAATCGACTAAGGAATTTGATTTTATATATTATTAAAGATATTGATATTATTTAACAAATACATTAAAAAAAACTTTGCATTCGACGTCACAGTTACTATTACGAGAATAATAAGCTTCACTTTATAGAAGTAGGCTTTTTTTATTTTAAAAATAATATATAAACTCAAAAATGATATTTAAAAATGACAATATAGTATTAATGTGTAATATATTATAAAATGCACGAAATTAAAAGTACCACTACCAAAAAAGAAGATATTTTAACACTTTCGAGACTGCGGATAACAAATAACCTCTCATTTTGTTACTTGTTTACCGTTTAGTAAATATCAAATTGTAGGAAATATTAAAGTGATTTTATTTGTGAAGATACGCAATATGAATTTTGCTGCGCATATAATTAAGATTGTATGTATTTTGTTCAATCTAAAATAAATATACACCCTTTGATGTAATTTGTACATATTGTTTTCTTCAAGTTACGGTTAACAAAATTCGATAGTTTGATAAATTATAAAAATATAACAGCAATATAATAATTATTGCGTGTAAATGACCACATGCAGATCATACTGTATCATAAACTGTGATTGAGAATTATCTTATTCTATCGGGGTTTTGAAATCTACTCTTCCTACTTCATCAAAAATAATATAAGTGGTTTTTAGCCTTTGTAGGGTACGTTAAATATGAACAGGACATTTGTTTGATATCAAAGACACTCTTACAAAATAATATTTTTATTTAAAAATTTAATCAAAATATTTTGAACTTTATCCAAAATGTCATAATTCTCAAGGTCTTATTAATTTTGCATCACATGATTGGTCTGACATAATTGAATATGGGAATGGGGATATATTTTTAGAATTAAATACTTTAGTATACAAGAAAGCATAAGTGCAAAACGAGTCATCTTATACTAATATATAGCATGCATTTTTCCCAAAAATAAAAAATCGTGTCGTTTTAAGCCACCTATCCGGGTACATATAGTAGATAAATGATTCAAACGTAACAGACGGCGGTTAAGCATAACCGTATAGTAGTTGGTGGCGTGGCGGAGCATAAAACAGAAGCTTACCGCTATTTCTTACTTCAATTTGGCGGTGTGCTCATTTGTTTCGCGCCATCTTTGAAACATTGATGTGACGTCGACAGAGATAAAAGACTAACAATCGGACGAGAGTGAGACGCACTTATTTGTTCCTGTATAGTTACTGGGCGAATTGCATGTTGGTTGGAGTGAATAAGTGAGCCATGGACCAACGTATAAACCGTTTGAAGGGTAGGCAAACAGGGGTAGTGGGGGCGAGGGCGAACAGCAAGAGAATAAGAGATAAAACAAGAGAACGACTCTCGAACAATACGGCCGCGGAATACACAATCGGAACGCGGCCACTATGGACCACTGGTACTTTGCAATCTCGCCATTATATTATCAACATGGAGCAGACGTTTTTACATTCTTCCACGGCGACCATGTGCGGTTGGGCTTCAAGAATGTAGAATGTTCATCTGAATTAAAAATATTTCATGTCTGGTTGCCTGAACACATTTGGATCACCACATTTTCGGTCAATTCTCCACCTTCAGTAAAATGTATATGTTTTTTTTTTAAATATTTAAATAATTATCTTCGTTTAAAAAAAAATTTCATCCATATATTTTAATTTCCCAGCTATTTTCATTTCATATGGTTTCACTGTTTGTTTTGCTTAGTAGGTCAAGATTTTGTCAGTTTACAGGATTCAATCATACAATAAATTACAACGGAAATAATATTATATGATGACGGTTTTTTACAAAATCATATTGCATTAATTTAGACATAAATCAATATTTTGAAAGTTACAGAATAGATTTCAGGTTTTTATATGCACCAATAGATAAAGTAATTGCTATATCAATTATGTAGAAATAGGAATACGGAAAGAGTGGAAAAATTCCATTCTGTACATCGACTTCTATCGTACGTAAGTATATAAGCCTATTCCTTTGATAATATGGGAAAGTATATGGTACTGAATAGCTACAGTAAAACCGCACAATTGTTTTATTTCTACAGCAAAAAAAGCTTTTGTGGGACAAGCATGATTTGTCAACTGATGCAAATTGTGGAATTAATGATGTGTTAATATCGTTCAAGCCGTAAATAAATAAGTATATTTTCAACTTGAAAAACTTGCTCTTTGTTCATGCTAAAGTAATATTATAACTGTTAATATTTGCACGTACACTGCACATTTTTATACCTATTACGTGTGAATTTATATGATTCACAGCATTCTTCTTTCTTTTATATGAAATAAAACAATTATTGATAATGCCAATGCTTCCACCTCACCTTAGATATAGTCACTTTAATCACAATCATATATTATTTTGTAAAGAAAGTACTAGTCATATATGAAAAGGATATTCGACTGTCTAATTTATATTTTTATTTAGTAGGCTTGGAAAAAACTAAACGACCGTTATTTCGGTTTCTGCAAATAAAAAGTAAAACCACTCCAAGTTATGTATACGAGAATCTTTTTGTAGTTTATTTGCACACAGAATTATAAACCATAAAAAGTAACATTTTTATGATAGTCGCAAAATTTAGATAAAGGGCATTATTATTGTTTTATTGGCTGAAGTGCATGACGCGGTTTATTGTTTGAGGTTTTTATTTGCGTGTTTGCCTAAGTGGAGAGACGATAAAAATGTTTGTGAATGTACGAATTAAAATATGATTTTTTAAAGAAGCCGCAACATGAACGAATCGAGTTACCTCTGTATTATTTATTTAAATTGCGATACGATTTTGTCCAATCAGTCACGAATACACTTTATGGACGCTCATATTTTCATGATATTCGTTCTGGTTTGCTGGCTAACTTAAAATTGGCTCAGGGACGTAGTCAGCAAACATTTTTTAAAAGGGACCATTTAAAATTATCTTTTTATTGCTTCTTTTCCAATATATGGTGTCAGACAAAATCACAAATGATAGTTCACATATGTATTCTTCATTTTTTTACATTATGAAGTGTTTTTTTATAGAAGCCAACATTTTAATTATTGAATACTTATGTTTGTTGTTTTTATTAATGCAACTGTAGATATAACTAAAAGATACTGTATGCACCTATTCATCGTAATGCAGAGCAAAGGGATAATGACAAAGATATCAATATATGTTTTCGTTGGTAATGTTAATTTTGCTTATGTTATTAAAATATGTATTAAATCTTTTCAAAAATTTGTTTGTACGTCCCCTCTTAAGTTTATCTTTAGTATCTACGCCATTGTGTTGTTCAGTCGCGCCGATGTGTGCGCGTGCATAGCAGCAGAAACCGAGTGAGTAACTGAAAACTATTTGGCCGTCGGAGCAATAACAAAACACAGGCAATAGCAGAATACAAATCGGACCAGGGAACTAATTTAGTTAGCGCTTGACCCGGTGCTGCAAATAAAACAATATCAAAGTTTAGTGCTGGGCGCACAGGGGCCTTCTCCTCTTTCACTTCTCATCCCGCCATTCAGATCCGTTGTTCCCCGTCCCCGAGCGCTTAAACTTTCATGATGGCAATTTTTCCCTCGAAGTTATTTCGTGATTTTTTCTATCTTTATGCTAGGCATTACTTCCAATTCCTTGGTTCTAGACTTGAGCTTGCCTTGTACACGGCAATAACGTTTTACTATCCCGGTATGACGGTTATAGTGATTAAGATTAAGTTCGTTTCTACTATTCTTAGGATATCCGGCGCTTTTACATTTCGTATTCTATTGTTCCTCCTCGGACTATATAGGCATATACAAGAATTACTTCTTCTACTTAATGTCGATGTTATGTGAAGCAGCGGTTATGTTACTTCAGTCGATGCTTTATTATATTTTGAATTAATAACTTTATGAGTCACAACGTGGTTAAAATTTAAAAATGCAATAATTGTTATTTCGAAAATTCAAATAATTTGGACAAAATTATATATTAATAAAAAATAATTTATGAGTATAATCCTTAAATTTTATATTTATATTTGGAAAGGTGTAGTTTAATATCACATAGATTTTCATACCGAGATTTTAACGGAAATATCTATTTTGAGCCTTTTTTTTAAAGAATATTTGGTACGGAAGTACAGGTTGATTTTAGTCCTTCTTAACTATTTTTAGTAATTTTTTGTTTTTATTAGTGAAAAATGAGATAAACAATATCTTAGTTGTGGTAACAGATTTATCTAAGTGCAGGACACTTCAGAATTTTCATAATTTACAATATACATTCAGGAAGATGGAACTACGAGTATCAACCAAAGTGACCTTAGAGGATACTGTGACGTCATATATGGAAAGTTATAGAATTGCATTTGGAACGCGAACCATTGCGATTAAAATGATTTGAAATTGTCAGTTGAATATAACTGAAACAACCAAACCGAATGATATATATGGCATTGTAATGGTTGACTGTAACATATACACGCCAAACAAAATATCGTCGGGCAAATAAAATTGCCGATTTATTTGTAAATCGTAGAGTGCTATGCGTTGGTCGCACCGAACGATTCTCGTCGTTACGACCAGTGACAATACGGGCAGCGGGCCGGGTTCAAATCTCGCGGGACGCATTTTGATATCGCACTCAGTCAAAGGTAACTTTGTTAAACTTTGGGTCGGGGCATTTGTATAAAACCGAGCCCCATCAATTATTAACTATACCGTATACATTTACACCTATCCAACCGAATACTGCACAACCACAACACACTCGTGCGTTGAAGATGCGCACTGGCTCACTGCCATTGGGGATAACTAATTTTCTACGTCTGTATTGTTGTAAAACGACGTGCCGGATTCTCCTTCTCTTTTCTACGTTTCTTCCCGTCTCATTTCAACTCGTATATATTACTTTTCTGTTGTATTGGTTTCTACTATCTTTGTTATACCCTCGTGTGCACGTATCTTCGTACTCTTTCCTTTATCATCCCCTTCTATGCCATTATTCGTTTGAGTCGTGTGTGTGTTTTTGTTATGTTCATTTCGTCGTTGATTCTCGTTTGTTTCGCTTTCTAAAGTGGATTTTTAACGAATTAAATTGTGATTTAAATTGTTTTACCATCCGCAGTTCTACCAACACCATCGTCGAATTGTGTATAACAATTATTAAGATAATTGGTATGAACAGATTTCTGGAGCAATTTTGATTGAAAACAGAGGTGTTGATTACATTTTTAAATTTCACCATTATAATTGGGAGCTGTGATAAATTATACTTTATTATACGAAAGAAAAAAATTAATTAAATCTATCCAAATACCTATAGATATTTGCTTTTCCTTGTCCAATTTTCCTGCTTGTTATTTTGCGTATAAATGTTGGACCTACATTTGCATTTTATTGACAATAGTTCTCTCACGGCATTTAGTTATTAGTGCAGTTTATCTTTTCCGAAATTTGCTCCATTCAATCATATATAGGTATATGTATACGGAAGGAGAAATAACAAGCAAAATATCATGACAGATAATAAATTAGGAAAGAGTAAATGCTATGAAAACCAACTGAAAAAAACGGTGAACGATAAACAAGAACTACCACAGAGTAGCTGATAAATCTCTGAAAAAGCAAATGCAGGAGAAATAAATAGAAAAATATTTCTGCAAGAAATGAAATATGATGGAAAAGCGAGTCCTGAAAATGGCATTTGTGGCATTCATTTGCTTTAAATCCATTAGCTCATTACTTTACACCAATGTAAATGTATCCAGCATTAATAATTTAATTAACCATGATGACAAATCTTTCCTCTTTTCATATACGTCATCAAATTTAAATGCGTCTTTAAGAGTGAATAGCTTAATATAATATATATATAGACCATATTGAGATAGAATTCTCATCTTTGGCAAATCGGAAATTACTTTTATGTTATTGATATTGTATTAATGTTGCAATTGAATTGAGCTAATATAATATGCAATATGCACACCCCACAGATGATTTGTATGTGTTTAGATAACATTCTAATTGTGCAATCATTTGAATAAACAATATCTCTGTACATGCACAATTTAATGTGTGAGTTGATATTCCACCCGATTATCGGTTATATTCGCGTAAATTAAACCGTACTCAAAACCGCATCTAATGTGGTCGATTTGCGCGTAAATATAATCGGCAATTCCGCAGGCAACAACACACATACCCTCCACCCATACCCAATGGTGCTCAGGTTGTGTTTACTGGGCTGGTTAGCTTCGTTCGTTGTTGGTCGGCGGCTGAGTTGGTTTTGGTCGGTTGACACGCGGAGCAGAAAGGCTATTGTGCATTATTAAACAGATTCAAGTGGAGACTCTAATTCTGGCTTTAATTACCAGTGCCGTACGTTGCTAGTGGGTATAGATTCGCATTATAAAAGGATCACATGTGTAAAAGGTATGCTACAAATACCAACATTGAAAAACCGCACATATACGTCACGGATTCAAACACTTTTGGAAAATAGAAATGTTACTGCAGTGATCAAATAAACCGTGAAAAATATATGTGATAAGTAGTCATGTGTAATTACTGGTCATATAAATAATTGCACATATGACCGGTCATTTATAAAACTACTTATCAATCGCATATTAGCGCTGCTCATACTTTAAGCTTTTAGATATTACTTGAAATACTTAGTCCATTTGTTTCAACTACTCTGCTTTTAAGGTAACGCCATTTAATGCATTCCGTTTTATTAATTTTGTGACCTATGATGCTAATTTAGTCAAAAACATGTCTTTAAGAACTCTTGGTCTTCAATCAGTTTAACTTAATAGATGAAATCGATTCGTCTATTATCACTAAATAATCATTAAAATCTTAATTATAACCAAGGCAACAATTGAATACAATTAATTTAAAAATGAACGGTCAAATGTTAAATGTATTTGACCACACTTTAACTGGACCATTAAGTAACTTGACCGGTTTCAGTAAATGACCTACATTATTAAACTAGTATAACAAGTAAGCAAATATGTATTAACAATTTACAAACATGGTTGAGAGAATAACTTTATTGTTTGTGTAAATGGTTTTTTCATAAAATTAATTTAGCATTTTTTGTCTCTTCCATATATGCGTATTTTTTAGTCAAAATAAGATTGATTGCGATCAATACAAGTTATTTATAATGACAACGATATTAAAAGTATTTTTAAAATTTGTTATATTGTTAATTATAATTAAGAACTAGCAAAAACCAATCAACACTAAAGCTTATTATTGTTAATTGATGAAAATCTTACGATAGTGAAAATTAATAATAATAATAACAAATCCTACGCGAAATTTCTATTCCGACAACGCGGAAAGCCAGGAATACTTTATATATGATGGTAATCTATAATAATAATAAAATAAGAAATTAAAACAATCAACATTAAAAACTACCCATGACATATAATGTTCTTAAGCTTTTTTTCTTATCCCTATTTTACATGATTTTATGAAGTAATAAATTCAGGAATGCAAAGCATTCATTCTATCACTGCAATCAATATATGCAATTACAACGCAAATTATGTTGTTTTATATAACGTATTATATAAAGATAACATTGATTTTTCTGAATCTGAACAATTCTTGAGTAACGAAAGCGCCTTAGTAGTATTGTACGGTATTGATCTAAAAATTGTTTTTTTTAATGTAAATATAAACCGCTATTGTTCATCTACCAATTAGTACAGGTAAAAAGTTTTAAGTAATCGTAGGAGTAATGTAGATAATAGATTCGAGTGATACAATATTCAATGCACTTAGGTATAAAATGTTTGAACCTATTTAGCTAATCACCGATATGTCTAAACGTTTCGCGCTAGCTTTAATTGGCATTAAAAAGGGTTCTTTTAATAATGCACACGGATTTAAAACAGCCCGAATGAGAGAGGAAGAGACAGACAGAGGGTCGGCAACACTTTGCCATCACAGCACACCACACCACACCACTCGCACCGGAAACGTAAGAACTGACGGCGACCTGCTCTTGGGAAATACCACATCTACCAACGTCAGTGGCGTACGCTGAAAATTCATTTTATTCTAAATAACAATTTTACTCATTAATTCGTCTATAGATAATGGTTTATTGTAAAAAATTACATCAGGTTTTATGAAAAAAATAACGAATATCAATGATAAATTACGAAATTTAGTAAAACAAGCTTTCCCTACCAGGAAAAAAAATGATCTAATTTTTATAGTGCACAAATGGCCAGCTTTATTTTTTTGAATTTTAGTTTTATTGGCAAATAGTTTTAACGAAATGCCTGCTCTTGAATTTAAAAACTAGTATGTTTGAAATTCTGTATAGTTTTAAAATTATGACGGTTTTTTAATAAATATATATTTTTTCATTCCATATAGTTAATTGGATAAATCTAAAATTATGTTTAGTAAGTTTTGTAGACTTATAGACTTTTCTCGCAGATTTAGAAATGAACAAAAAATAGTTTTAAAATTAGATTTTCTTACGGTATATCTGTGTTAGTAATTAGGGTTTGTTATCAAGCGGCTGTTTTCATATGATTCTAATTGTGCATATTTTTATTTTTAATTTAACGCCTACAAATGTAATCTGCGCCATTGAATAAGAGTAGTGTAGATCGTCGACCCGAAAAAAGGGGTTAGTGAATATTTCACAGAACAGCAGAGAGAGAGAGATAAAGAGAGAGAGAGAGAGAGAAAGAGAGAGAGAGTGTTTCCGGATAACCCGCGAGCGCGTGAATAGGGGTAAGTCAAGAACAATTAGCTATCCAGCGAGAGGACCATTTAAATATTGAACGAATCGAAATCGCGCCAGTTGAAAATCTTTGGGTGTGCGTCACTCATCGTTAAGTAGAAGCGAGATAATGTTACTCACTCATCCCTTTTTTAATTTACCTTTATTGAATTTTTGATTCATCACTAGTGTCCTTTTACGAAATTATTTCAATGCCTCTTGCCATAGTGTCTTTTAAAAGAAATCATTTGTTGAATAATCTAGTGTCTTTAGGAGTCCATGGAACTTTGGAAAAAAAGTTTCTATGCAGATGCAGAAATGTTGACAGTTGTATCAATTTTGCCATGTAAACACATAAAAAAAAATAAAAGTATCATGTGAAACGGGTTTAAGGTAGTAAACATACGCAACCAAATTGTAATAAACCATGATTTATTATAATAATAGTACCAAAGTATGTTAAGATAGTCGATTGTGATTCCTATCTTCGAATTTCGATGGGAAAGAACAAATTATCAAGAATCTGAGAAGCCGAATTCGTTTAAAACCCGCCGAGAGAGATATTTAAGATAAAAAGAGTTATCAACAACGGTCCAACCATCAAAGAACAGACAAGCTGATGATAATAAAACGGGTGACAACGTCTATGCATTTGGAATATTTAAGTTTTACGATCGTTAAAACGGCTTCTGAAATAGCTCATTATAGCTACCGTATTACTTGGAAATAAATTTTAAGATATACAAACACACACACACACACAGAACGCGGTGTTTCTAAACAGAGAAGCATGCACAAAAAATAAATAAATAATCGTATTAACATATATGATTGTCCTCTTAATTTTATTGCTCTCCGAAATTTCCCAGATGTAATTAATTGAAACATTTATTTCATTTTAATCGGAGCAATCGTAAAATGACATTTAATAGCCCGAGTATTGTTTAAGTTTATATATAATTATGTTATAAAATCGAATTGGGATTTTATTATTAATTAAATAAATTGGTGCGCTGCTATAGCAGTAGCCGCTTGATAAATACCTAATCATATCCGTTCTTTTTGAGAATCGGCTCCAAGGCATACTCGATTCTGTGAATCTATTACATTTTATTCCATTTCAATTATTGTGTGGCTGTGTGTGGCGTGCTCAAGATTGCTATAGCCATCATTTTGTGGCTTCGAGCTATATTGGTAAATAGGCATGTATGTACATATATACATACATACGTAAACGTCATCTGCGGTGTACCTAAAATAAATGTATCAACAAGTAGACAAGAATTTTTACCAATTATGGCACTTTGTTAAATTACAGGTTCTTAAAAGTAATTTTATTATTTTTTCACAGTACTTATGTGGTACAATAATAAATAATTTCAGATTTCGCCTCCAAACCAGTTGAATTTCTGTATTTATATAAATTAGATATTCCCTTTAGGGAGGTTAGAAAGTTAATACTCTATTCTCAGTAGAATCATTTAATTTTTAAACAAAATTTATCGCATTCACACAATTCATCCCAACATTTTAAAATATAGTTATTATTTTCCATTTTCAAAAGAATACTCCGTACTTAAATTTATCTAATGATATTAGAGTGAGGATTTTGCACGATCCCAAATGGTTATATGAAACAATTGCCATACGTGATTTTAACAATTATACACTTAACTATAGCGTTTACCTGTAATTATCACTCTTCTATTCTACAAAAATACATTTACATATATGTATTTATTTATTGTTATAATTAAATTATTAAAAATGTTTCTATTATGCAGTCATCAATATTGCAAAATTCTGTTACAAGAGCCACCATTCAATTAAGTATACACAATTTGTTGCACGATTATTGAATCGAAATTACATTCATATATTTACGTATCATCAAAAACATTTATTATACAGGAAATATATAAACGTTGTAATTATTAACAGAATTGAATACCGCAAATTGAAATCACAAACAAATTGCCTATAAAATTAATGAAATTTTCTTTAACGGACCTGGCTAATCACTATGGGAAAATATTATTTTATAATTTAATTCATACACTATTAACATGATTTGCGGTTAGGTATGTATCATTTGATAATATAATATTTTTTGTTTGATTACTAGATAAGTATTTATATAATGTTTTTCTTTGTTAATAACATATTGACGTATAATAGACCTGAGTATTCTATAAAATAGATACTTTTTAATACTTTTAAAATAATATTATTAGTTTTTAGTAGGAAAAAATCTATTAGGTATAAACATTTATATTATTTTATGTTTCCTGTTTTTAATGCTTGTTTAATATTATTTAAAACATTAAACAATTCGTATAAGAAACTTCCTATCTACGTGAGTTTCATGTATGCAAATTCGAATTTATGCGAATTAACTTTTGTACACGAAGTTAAATTCACTATTAATGTGCCCCAATATGTATTCTAAGTGATAAACGCTCTTGTAATCATGTACAAAAACAATTAAATTGTTTTTTTTTCTTTTATTTTGAATACGACTTTTGTGATTCAGCTAATGAATCAATATTTTTAACTTTTTGAAAACGAAAGCTATAATTAATAGATTCAATAATATTAGTTATAAAATGAAAATGGTAGCTTTATTACGCAACCTAAAAACTCATGTAAAGTTACCCTTATTTTATACAGTGTAAGATAATTGTCCATACATATAAATCTGATAGAATTTAGAGGTGGCCTAAATTGAATGAAATAAAATGACTCATAAAATACGTTTATTCTATGCTATGTTTGTATATTTTCTAATTTTGTACGAACAAACAAGGAAATAGTCATTTATAACTATCGAAACAAGTAAACTCGATCATTTCATTGGCTATTGTATGTTATAAATCGAATATAATTCGTCTTTAATGTACTAGCATACAGAAACAAAATGATTCGTTCATCAGATATATATTTTTGTACACAGATATGTATGTACTTGCAGGCATATAATACACGATCACGATATACCCACTAACATGTACCTATATAAAGGTATATAACGATAAGTACAGAGTAATTACTTTACTCATAATTTATTCCCGTTGCATTGGTTATTACCATCCATACATCAGAATATCAATTTAATCGTCGGCCATTTTCTCCGATAAATAAGTAAAC
The DNA here is from genome assembly GCA_018344505.1 of Nebria ingens riversi. Taxonomy (NCBI): domain Eukaryota; kingdom Metazoa; phylum Arthropoda; class Insecta; order Coleoptera; family Carabidae; genus Nebria; species Nebria ingens. Next base: position 62,056 of record JADQWA010000970.1, on the reverse strand, counting down.
CCATTTCAAAGTGACTCTTTGTTGTTTTTCCAGTTACCATCAGGCAGATATTATCAGAACCGTATTAAGGATGAGATGGCTACTACATAGACAATTCGTGTCTTTGTCTGGTTCTTCATCTTCATTTAAATCTCTAAGGTAAATAATTAATTATTATAGTAACAAGCGTAGAATGGAGTCAAAAATTGACAACACGATTATTGTAATTTAATAAAATGCAAAAAGTCTGATATCAAGAATATATTAAATATCTTTTTCTATTTTTGGGAAAGCGAAAATTATTGAAATGCTTCTTTTAAAGGTTCAAAGTCTTTCGTTGGCAATCTGACAGTTGCAACGAAATACATAGAAAGCATACCCTACGAAGGGATTTGCCCCTTAAACCAGTGCAAAGTTTAGGTTGGGGGGGGGGGGGGGGGGGAGCAGATCAAGAAAACACATTCGATGAATTATCTGGAAATATCCGTCAGCGGTTATATGTTTTTTTTTTACTAAACGTCAGATTGCCAACGAAAGACTCAGTTTTACCCTTTTAAATTACTTCTGGTTTGTATCGGAAAACAACGCCTATGCTCAAAAGAGGTATCATTACAATATAGTTTAAGAACCTCTGGCGTGAAATACTACCCTCGATACAACAACTCCTCGATGAACAATCGTTATTGCCGATGAGATTATCTAATATTTATAAAATAACGAGCCTAACCCACCCTAAAATCTCGTCCTCCTTGTTGCTCTTACATACAGTGTTCGCCATAGCAAGCAACTGCAGATAAATGTGCCTAATGATATTTTAAAGACAAAGACACACATTTATAGAGACCGAATAAGAGGGTGCCGCTGCTGCACGTTTGCTCAGTCCTTTCGTTTGGTTTTTTTATCATTTGGTTTTTTCGAATGTCGAATGAAACATGCTAGGTAATTGCGGGCTGATTATAGAGTCTGAAGATCAGTTAAACTACTCAAATGATATAATGATGGTTGGTAATGTGCGCTACAACGACTCGATTCGATTGGTGATCGCCGTCGTTACTTTTGCTGTTTTATTTTTATTAAATTCTCCTTTATAGAATTCTAAGTATTTTGTATCAATTTCGTTGTTATTTCATCTGAAGTTCAAATAATATTTTTACGGTTTTGTAATACGCATTTTATACAATTTTTTAAAAACATTTTTATATGAAATAACAATTTTTGGTAGAGTTTTGAAAGCAACTTAACGGCGTGTTTCGTTATGAACCAGAAAATTGCTTACATATTATTTACAGAACGATTCTTCTTGTGAAGAAATTCTAGTAGACTACATTGTTTTTGTTTCCAATTATTTATTTAAACGTAAAGGTCCAAATTAGTATTTTAGTAATTTTAACACATACAAGGTTTAAATAATAACCAATAACGTAATTTTTCTTTCATTTAAATCGTTCAAAAATAAGCAACGGTAAAAAATAAAATATATATTGCATTTAAAACACACACAAAGTGCACTAACATACATAAGTTGATAGTCTTTTTTATTCTTCTTGCTTATGTTTTATCTTTACTTTCATTTTTGAGTTTATAGTAAAATATACGCACCAATAAATTTCATTATTTTTATATCTAAACATATCATTTTGAAATTAAAAATTGGTCCTTTTTGTTAAACAATGTGTTACTACTTACAACACTTCGCTAGTACTGTTTTGAGAATTCGTTAGTTACACTTAAGATCTAAACTTCTTCCAATAATAATATAACAATGAAATATATCTCTTCGTATTTATCAACCAATTATTATCCCTTGAAGGACAAAAGGGTAGGAGGATAATCAAAGCAAGCTGCATACAGTTATAATCACTGGGTAAAAAATATGAACAGTGAAGAGTGTGGAACAAACAAAAAGAAAAAAAAAATACGCCGAAGGTCCTAAGCAGAGAAAAACAGATACGAATTATATATTTTTTCTATAATGACATATATTTTTCGAAAACGTGAGTTTATATTAAACACCAGGTTATAAGTCGAAAGCATTTAGTACCTAAAATATAATATGGTGCCGGCTGCGGCCAAAACAAATGTAATCGTTACTACATGTGTAGTTTCTTAATATGTTTTAAAGTGTAACTTTAGAGACGTGTTTTTGTTGCTATAGGTAGTTCACGTTACGTAATGCCAACAGCAATCTAATATTATGTGATAGCTGCTGATGTTGTCGATGAAAAACATTTGATTCCAGTACATTATGGGCATTAAGTGTAGGCTTTTTCTATTTTATTTTAAACGGCTTTAAAGTGCGCTGCTCCCGGTAATAAAACAACACGATTTTTTTCCGTCGACAATTATTCTTAGTTATATTATTGTTAAGAAATTGTGAATTACCATTATTGCATTTCTTATTTCGTTCATTTCTAATTAGTTTTTCCCTACACGGCATAATTAACACGGATAATATTAATTAGACCTACATAATATTGATTTAACGGGCAGCGAAGCATATATACGGCACTAAATTACAAATTTTGATGCTGGAGAATGCTACAAGCAAACTTTTACTTCAATTCTTTAATCCGTTCATTTTTTTGTATATTTTAAGAAAACTAAGCTTAATTTCGAAATGGTACCTATTTAGTAACAATTTTTAAATAGCTAAGCAGCTTACGTGATATGTGTTACGAATATTGAAGATACACTTTTAATTAAGCAGGCTTCAATATAAATAATAATTAAATTTCAACCTTTCAAATAGAACAAATATATAGTTTGGACAGTAATAAAATTAAATATCAATCGCAAAGTAGGTGTAATAATATTATTGATTCTTAAACATAAACGTCGTCTTCGCAGGTGGTCATTATTAATAGTATTTAATAAACTATTTTGCGCTTACTTACACAAAAAAAAACAACTATTCTATTAGCATACTTATGCATAGGAAATATCATTATAGCGACTTTCATTTTTCTGCGTTGTTAATTTTAAATGTTGCGGTCTGTTGAATATACTTAAACTTGACATTTCAAATAACAACTTTATATTTGACATATTCAAAGTAGACAATTGATATACAAGTTATGTGCCTATGCGTATATACAAGATAGTTATCGTTGTCTGAATTGGGTGTCGTACATATTAGCTTTTTTTTTCATTGATCTCTATTTTGAATTAATTACGATACGGTCTATCAAACATGGTAATAAATTTAAATATTTTTGCAGTTGAATTGGTAAAAGTACATGCATATCTATTTACATAACGGAACATTTATATAATAATAGTTTACTTTTGTGCACTGTAAGTTTTTTTGGAACATTATTATTGTTCAACAATTTACATTTATAACCGACTTTTTGTTATTTCCGTATCACATTTCACAATTTTTTGTATTCCTTTTAATTTAGAAAATAGTGAAAGGTGCAAAGAATATTGAATATTGTAGAACAAACCGAAATGTACATTGTGTCCTTTTGATGATTTTTGGGTAATTAGTTTTAATTTAACATATTTCTGCAGACTGTTTTGAAAAACCATAAATGTTGCAATTGAAATTGAAGATGATTACTTACTTTTAAATTATAGACGTACTCTTTAAATTCTAGTGCTAAAATGACTTTTAAGGTCTATCAGTTTGAGGCCTGAAAACAATTTGACTGCATCAAGAAATAAAATACTTGATTCGTGTGTTCTTAATATGGTAATTCGTTTGCATTTTACCGAATAGAATAACGGGTCAATTTCGCAGCAACACTGCACGATATGGCGGGCTAAATAGCTCGACAGGGACATCTGTTTAACGCTAACAATGCCTCCATGTTAATTTTAACGTAATTAATGGTAATTAAAGTGCTAGGGGGGAGGCGAAAGAGTGAGTGAGACACCGCACCACCGTAATCATTTTCTCCAGTGAGTAATTGAGTTCCATGCCAGCATAATAACGTTGTTCAACCCAATTACATTATTGATATCTGTTCAGTTTTAATAGTAATAACATCATCATCGTCAACATTACCTATTTGCTATACAATATATGTACATGTGTGTTGAAATGTTATTTCTATTATCATATGGGACTATTATGTCAATGAAATTAGCATATCAACACCTATATATCTATTTGTCGCAAATAACCACTTAGTTTTAATAATTATGAGTACATATTACCTATTATTAATTGGAAAATATACATATCATATTTACTATATCAAGCTAATTAATTTCTTATTTGATTTGAAATATATTAACTAATAACTAACGATTAAACTTAAACATTGATAATGATTTCACCGACGCTGACCTTACATGTTTAGATTTAATCATTTAATGCACCATTGTCTTTTGAGTTCTCCTTTGAGATATTGAATATTCTATCTCCATAGAAAAAAATTGTAGCACTTACGAGAAAAGCGCTTTAGGAGTTCATTAATTAAGTATGCTACAGCATCTTTATTGATACTCAACTCGAATAGCTTTTACTTAAAAAATGACGTATTTTGTTAAGAACTTTACCTATATAAAAATTAAATATATTTTTAAACAATGTATACGATAAATTTCATAAATAAACTGATTTATAGTTCAGACTCTTTTGTCGTTTCTGCAATATTTCCGAAATTACTGCAAATATAGTACATTTAAAAATTCGCACAATTTTTGCTTGAATAGTTTTTGAATAGTACCAGTTACAATAAAATTGCTATTTAATTCTTAAATGTCATATTTATGTCGCCATAGTTACGTAGATATAGAAATTTATATTTAATAATTCCTATTAACTAAGCTGGTTTAAAATAATTTGGGATTGTCAAAAATAGAAAAAAGTTCGTAAAATACTCAAAATACCAAAGAATATATTATGTTGGGTATTTAATTTATTTATAAACTACCACATTTTCAGTCATAATAATAACAAATAATGTAATGCATAGGGTAAGGTTGCCTATATCGCATCACTTTTCGGATTTTTCCCAATTTAATATAGGGAACATGATTTTGTGTCATTTTATCACTACTAACGTTTTATTTGATATCTCAGGCAGATAATTCTAAAGTGGAAACGCATTATTACTATTGCAAATCTATTTTCTAAACAAATTTGTAAAAGCCTGCAAGTGGTGCGATTTAAGGAACTAGTTGCCCAAATCGCACCATGGGTTGCCTAAATTGCACTCTGTATTAAAACGGTACCTAGTTTAAATGGTAAAGTAGTTTGTTCATAAAATATAATGAATGAATACAAACAGATACTTAAAACATAGAAACAAAACAAATAATTCTCATAAAAACTGATACTAAACTAGGAAATAATATAATAAAAGGATACTTTGAGAAAATACATTAGACAGCGTACCATATCTTCAATATTTTCTTCATTACAAAGAAAACAATACCATTCTGTCGGTGCCATTTGAACAACTCACTAGTGGTGCGATATAGGAAACTTGACATTTTATGATAAAAATGCGTTTTTAATCCCCAAATATTAATCAAAAAGTTATTTTAGCCTGTTAACTCGATAAAATACAAGTTGTGCTCCTATCCTAGATGTGAGTTTACTTATTTATATATTTACTTTGTGGCTAATTCCTTACAACGGATACCGGAATATTACAGTTCAAGCACCCTAAACTTTTCAGACGATTTGTCATCAAAACGGTTCGCGGCATTCTGATGCAGTTTTCTGCACAGCTTCAAACTACTGCCGCAAAGTAGCTGATAGGTAGAAAATTAGCGGAATAGTTTTCTGTAAATCAACAGTGGTACGATTTAGGTGCCGGTGCGATTTTGGCAACCTTACCCTAATTAGGGTATATTAATTAATATATTCTTGTATTTTTCAATATTACTATTTTAGTATCTTTCTTGTTTAAATAGATAAACCTGCTACGTATAAGACAGTCCTTGCGGGACACTATAGGTATTTTATTCAGTTGTGTTGTATTTTGAGAAAAATATGGCGAAAGAAGATTTGTTAGGTATATTTATATATGGATCTTAACTAGAAATTGTTTTTGTTATTGCAAATCTAAATTGCAACTTCTGGATTTCAATTCGTAGTGATTATAGGAAAAGGTATAACACATGATAACAAAAAAAATTTAAATTTTATGAGTGTTTAGAAAATGTACGTTTATATTTGATAAGAATTATTTATAAATATATTTTGCTTAAAATAATGACAAGTCGTAGTGACAAGAACGACCTAAAACTCTTTCAATAATTGAATGTTCATCTTGTATCACGTGCTCGATATATCAATACGAGGCTATTTCGTTTGACCAACATATTTATTGTCATATACATAGAGGTATATAGAAAAATCAGCTTGTACAAATAAGTATAATATACATATAAATCGCGTTATTGAATAGATATCTAGAAATACCTACATATATAGGTAAATGTTATGAAGTACATACGTATACTGGACTGATTGCATGATAATATATAACTATTTTATGAGAAGTAATACCAACAAATAACGGTAGAGAAACGACACAAGCATTTCTTTTAAAACACTTTTAATGTGTATGTTATTGTAAAACATGAATATTTGTTCATATATGAGGTCAAAAATGAATAATTTCAGAGTACTTTAAGTTTGTTTTAAACAAAATATGTTTTAGTCATTTTTATAGAAAAGTTTTCTTTCTTTATATATCGATGCTATTACGAGTGTGTTTAAACATTACGATTTTCAATTACGAATTTATGAATAATGTTATTTGATGACAAAAATGGCCGCATAGAGTTTCAAAGAAAACAATATAAATAAGCCGTAATAAGTATATATTGTTCCACACTATGGATAATTGTGCAAAAAAGATCAATAGATCAGTGTGCTATTGTATTTATAAAACAATGATTTCATAATAATTACAATCTACCAAAAAAACATTCCGTTTTTCGAACGAACCACCTGATAGCAAAAAACACCAAAACCTCAAATATCGTTTCTTCCAACATCATTTTCGACATGTAATTTCGTCAACATCCAAAACAAATAAATGAAAAAATTAAAATGTACATTGACATGCACATTAATAACAAGCACGCGTGTAATATACGCATTCATACATTTACACATAACATGTTTAAAGTAACCCGGAAACAGTAGGTATAACATAATTACAATTCTTTTTTTACGGTTCATCAATTAGAAGAACGAAAATTACACGCACAGCTAAAAATTGATATGTTGTGCGCTTTCACATCATGTTCTCGCTTATTTGCAAAAATATTTCCGCCCGTGTATTTTTATTATCGCACTTATCAATAATTATAAATCTCAAATTGTACGCGCTATCCCGCCTAGGAACACCATAAAATCTGATCTATATCTACCTATATTAATATATGAAAATATAGTTTTCAGTGCGCAGGCGCGATTGTTCATCGTTGTGTTTGTGATATAGAAGAGTGAGGTTATGTATGAGTGTGCACATGCCACGATACGACATAACTGTAAACTAGAAACAAAAGCTAATTGAAGGAATAATTGACGTGAGTTCGAACAATTGAAACATTGTTTGCTACTTTACAGTGACGCCTGGTAATTAGTTTTTGAATTACTGTTCACCACATACCCAACTGACATCTATATACATCGCGCATTTTAACCATATTGACATATCAATATTATAGGTATTCCATACCTATGCTTTCATACATATAAATAACCCTGTGAGCTGTGAATACAAAATCTTAATATTTCTAATATACCTATTACAACACGTTAATGCTTGAAACGATATTGCGCCCATTACAATTTATTTAAAATGTTAATAAATATGTATATGTAGCTTTGCAATTACTCGTGGTTCCTATTAGGGGAAAAGAACCTTAGGAAGGAATAAAACTTAAAATTTCCTACCAATTTGCATAACTAAATATTAATACGAGCACTAAACTCATTTTAAGCAAATATATCCTATTCTTTGATACTTAGTAATAGTTTAGACTTTTCGTTCGAGCGGTAATGACCTTAGCGGTCGAGCCGCGCAATTCATAATAAAAACAAAAATAATTTCAAAATTAATAATATAAATAATAAACACAATAAAAAAGTAATTAACTTAATATTTTGACTACAAAACAATATTCCTCTATATTCTCAATTTTTGAGGACTATTCACAACTATTAAAAAAATCTTCTTCTGTATTCAAATTATCGGGAACGACATACATATATTATTCGAAATACATAAGGATAAATAACTTTCACAAAAGTAAAGCGCACATTCGTAAAAATGTAGTTGTTGCAATGATTAGAGAAATAATACGAAAATAATCTCCGAAATCGCGTTTTAGAAAACTACATGAAACTTTTTTATTTAGTAATATATAACTATCAAAACATATTTTACACATTAAAACTTTGGTATAACTATTATAAATAATTATCATAAAAATATTATTTGTATAAATAAATAAAATAAACACATTAAACACTGAAGCTTTCATCTCTCCTTTATAGAGTAGGTGAGATGAATCGTGGTCCACCCCTACCATAATAAGCGAATGATATGGATTTACCTACGTAATTTAACTGATTTTGTACGTGCTGCATAACTTGCATTAAAATCATGCAATGCTGGTTGCGAGACTTTAGGTGGCTATAAAGGAACAAGACTTATGTTCGAAGGTGTACATAAAAAGTCAGAAAATAATAAATAAAACAAAAAGATCATTTTAATCTATTTGTCATTACTTAAATCATGCGATATATGTATATTATTTTCGAAGCAATATTATAAAGTAGTTAACCAATAAATATTTTAGACTATATTTCAAAACCAACACGAGAAAAGTCTTATGCACGAATATATTTGTCTGATATTATTTTGCTGTCAATCACGTGACATCCATATCCAAGTCCACCCACCCCAACGGCATTCTTTGTGCTAATTAAATGTACAAAAAACAGTTGAACGAAAATTACCATCAGAGAGCCGTTACATAAATGGCACTTTTAGCATACATTAAAACAAAAAGTAATATAACCGCAAACAAAAGATGGTCTATTGGTATTATGTGTACTTGATATTTATTTTAAGACAGCCGGAAGACATTTGCAATGTGGTATGGGTAAAAATGCACAGATGATAACTTCCAAGTTAATTATTAATGGCTACTGACATTGGAGAATTTGGTTAATAATTACATAAATACATTATCTGTTATTACGCTCAAATAAAGCAATATATTTACAATATGATATTTTTTATGATAAACATATTGAAATATTTAAATATTTTTTATAAAGATGAAATAATGAATGCAACTAGTAATTTATTTTATTTAATTGACGTAAAAATTTCGTGTTCAGAACTAATTTTTCAGGATCCGAAAATACGGCATATTTTTTTTAACTTGTATACCATATAGAGCTGTCAAATTAGTCCAGTATCAATCTTAAAAACTTCAATAAAGTGAATTGCCAATAATTAATTTAAATAAAATTGATTAAATAAATATTAAAACACACATATATGTATATAAAAAATATAAAAACCAATTATTCTACTTGCGCGCAAATACAATGAACCTGCATATTGTAAATTACTTTCAATTGTTTACTATCAAAGTACAAAATTAATATAACAATTTTCTTTCAATCCTAAGCCAAATCGTTCAAACTTAAATATATATTACTGGGACAATTTCAATTTGTAAATAATTCTATACTACACACATCTAACTTGTCTACTAAGAAGAAGAAAAAGCTATATACCTACTAGATAGCGATCGGCATTTGAGATCACGTACAAATCATCAACATGAATAAAATTACAGACAGATGGTCGGCAAATTTCGTTTAAAACTGATCGAAGGTTGATAAACTCTATTATTTGTATCAATAATAGCTTTTTTAAATTTATTATTTAATTGCAATTATGAAACAAATATTAAACGTGATTGTCTTACAGCTGACTCTCTCATGTATAGTGAATAGTATTATAGATAATTAGGTCATTTGCGGCAAGATGTGGCTAAATCATTAAATTGATAGTGACTATAGGGCATGCAAATTACGCTCCATGTCAATGTTTATGAAATCTAACGTAATTCGATAATTACTTATTCGAGATTTATTATCTACAATTTGTGTATTATTTGATTGTTTTGTATAAAATCTTTATACGGAAGCCAGTAGGTATACGCCGCTAGGGGGAAAGTGTGACCAGTGTCTAATACAGGTGCACATTTACGTGAAAATGGAAATGCAAATTGTATGTGCATTTAAAATATATATTAATATAAATTTAATCAATATAATAGAAATAAAATGAATATACAATTTGTAAGTCGTAATTTTAAAAATATTGTATACTACGCATTTAAAAAAAAACATGGTACTTATGAACCACTAGATTAAATTTGCAGATATGTATGGCATTGGTTGTCTAGATTTTAAGGTTAACTTATATTAAAACTTGTAAACTTCATTTTTTTAAAATACACAAAAATTAAATTAACAGTGTTTGAAAGCGACATAACGTTTTGTCTATATAAGCTATTTTGTGCGTAACTGTCAGTATTTCACAGTTTGGCATTTGTCACTTTAGAGTGTTTAATTTAAGGTTGCAAGATACCTTAGCGATTAAAGATAAAAAAACGATATAAGTTAACTTTTAAAAAGTGCAACTCATTGCCAACTAGAATAGATAATTGAATTACTAATATGCATACTCATAAATTCGATTTAGAGAAACCAACACGGAATTTTAAACAATTTTTTTACTGTTATACATAATTTTACATATGTAAGTAGTCACATAGTTTTTAGTGAGTCAATTTACCACAGATATTCGTATTTTCGCGTATTTTCTTCTTAAAAAACATTTTTTTTGTGTCCCATTGTTTAAAATATACCTTAATCATAACGTATAATTGAACACGTAGTATGAATTAAAATTGTTTGTTATTATAAAGTTTTTTTTTGCATTTTGTACTGCTAAGTAATTCCCAGAATAATTACTTAACGCTCTTAAACATGAATGTAAATGTGCTAATTAAATGTGTGTATATATTTAAAGCTATTTGATTTTAAGTAATTTTTAATTGTTATTTTCAAAAATTATATACACTATAATTATGTTTATATCTTGGTTAAAATGGAATCACGTATTCTAATATCTTTAGTTTAATTATTTATTCTAAGTTCCACCAATTGATTTGAAATTTCATTACCAAACAACATAAATTGAATTGTAATTGCGCTACTGTTAACTACTTTGTGCAATCTTTAGTGACAATTTTGTATTTGGTGTCTTTGTCCTTATCTAACTGTGTCCCCAATAGTAAAGTTTAAACAAAAACAGATATTATTAATGAGGTTTCGCTAGATAGATATTAATTAGAAATATTGTAGCCCTAGTGTGTTCTTACTAAGACTACGATGCATTTATCGATGTACACCTTCGAATATAAGTCTTGTCTCTTTATAGCCACCTAAAGTCTCGCAACCAGCTTTGCATTATTTTAATGCAAGTTATGCAGCACGTACAAACTCCGTTAAATTACATGGGTGAATCCATATCATTCGCTTATTATGGTAGGGGTGGTCCACTCTACCATAATAAGCGAATGCTATGGATTCACCTACGCAATTTAACTGATTTTGTACGTGCTGCATAGCTTGCATTAAAATCATGCAATGCTGGTTGCGAGACTTTAGGTGGCTATAAAGGGACAAGACTTATGTTCGAAGATGTACATATCTTGTAATTGTGCGACAGTGTGAGAATTGCAGCTTTATTACGTAAGTTGTATATATGTAACGAATATATAAGTGAATCTTGCCTTATAAAGAGCAACAAACTAATGATACAAAAGATGGACATAACTATTTCGTAAGAACAACGTAGTACATTGAATCAAAATCCCATTCGATACTTCAGATAATTAATTTTGTCTCACGACGCTAAGGATATCCTTTGCTAGTTAGTTGAAGTTGACGAAAAACTTCATTGGATTAATGCATCGTTTTATTCGTAGAGATAAATGAGAAAACGAACGAAATGGAGACAGACAGACTCACAGACAGAATCGGAGACAAAGAAAACGAAAAGCAATAACATGCGATTAAAGACCGGATTGTTGTCGGTTTATATGTCCAGCGAGTTGACCGATTGAGTATTGGCCGTGATTACCGTTTATCTGAACAATGTTTAACTGTACGACCACACGTGTTTATGTAAAAGATTAGGTTGAAATGTTTCTTAACCTGCCATAAAAGTCTGTGCGATTACACTAAAAGCAATAGCCTATTAATACTATTTAAATACTAGCCGGGGCATTAATTATAGTAAGCTACGGCAATTCATGCTCAAAACGAACTACTTCGAGGAGCATCGAATGAGATCGGAAACTAATAGTATATGTTTTTATAAATCAAAGTGCATCTTTAAATATTATTATAATAGGTAATATAATTTCCATTAGATTTAAGATTTAAAGATTTATTTCGAAGATTGTCTTTTATTTGCATACATATCGTAGTCACTTATCACTGATATTCTCTAAACAGTAATGACGTAGTGCTAAATTACTATACACTATAAACTGAGAGAACCGATTATTTCAAATTAAATAATAATTCAGTTCCTACCCTTAAATAATTTAATTTGGATGTAGTCACATTAATGTTTTAAATTGTATAAATTAAATATTTAAAGGGTTTAGTTGCAACAGTTATAAATAGTCTAAAAACAGTATTTGATAAATAATTGAGTTTAATAAAAATGATATTCATATCTTATATAAATCTAATAAAACATGAAAACTTTTCACTTATGCTTAGTTTTGACTAATTCATTATTACGATAATTATGTTAAGATAGCAACGATTAGCGAGTGTAGATATTCAATGTCGGCAATGTTTTCGGAATGTGAAATATTAGTATACGTCGTAATAAATTATATTTCATTCATTAATAAATTGATCGCAAATAAAATTTTGTAATTACAAAAGAAATATATTTTTTGAAACGTTGTGGATGTCTCTCCCTTTAGTTTTCATCTAACTAACCCACAGCAGCGTTAATAATTTCATCATAAAGTAAACAGAAATAAAAAAATTCTAATTGAATTGCCTTTGCAACCAGAAAACTGCTTTTAAAGTAAACGTAATCTCTTCTTCTTTTAAATAGAGTAGACAGCGATATTTCACATTTTATTATAAAAAAAAAAATTCTAATTATGTTTACAAATGCTGTTTCTGCTTATTTAAATTTAATAAAAATGTTAGTAAAATATTTAAAAAGCGAAAAAAATGATTAATGCAATTCTGAACAAGTCTGTATTTTAGTAAAAATCTGAAAAAATAGCAAATCAATTTTCCTTTAATTTAAAAAATATTTATCAAGCGTAATTCTTAACTACACAATGTATTATACTAAAGAAATATATGTATAGGTATTCTTTACAAAAATAAAAGTCATTAAATAATACAGTACAGATTGATCTTACAGAATGTTTAGAATTGCACCATATATCTGTACATACATATGAAAATATCTTAATAATTTTATCAAACAGGCATTTCAACTAGCAAACAATTAGAAATATATGTAAAATTCTGCCAAGTAAGAATGTTTTAATTAACGATTTGAATGATTCGGTCGACTCTTAGCATGGCCGGTATCTTGTCGTTTCGAGTCGAAGTGACCACTCTAATGCACTTTACATGTTTGCTGTTAATAATCGGGAAAGTGTTTAAAGTTAACAACATAGGTACATCGTTGTTACAGCAAATACACAATGTCGTTAGGGCAGTGCCGTTTTATTAAGTGATTTTCACATTTTATAGTCAAACTATGCATGATGCGATATATTGAGAACATTACCTTACTTTTACATACCTCCGATATACACACACTATATTTACATGTTATCATCGCGCCTGCATACATACACTAAGTGATCTTACTTATCTGCTAATGTCATATCGCAATGTTTTCATGTTAATTTATGATATTGTCTTGCTTTTATGTTATGAAGGTGTTTTATGTATATAAAAATAAATCGGTCACATTTACTTTTATAAGTTGGTATTTTGTTTTCCCCTTTTTAACAGTTTTAATTGCAATTTTAACTATCGAGTATAGAAATGATTAACATAAGATTTCAACTTCAATTATAATTGTTACTATTAATGATGACCATCAAGAAATTTTACTGTTAAAACTTCACAACACGGAATTGTTTATATAAATATATCTTTTAAACAAAGCATAGTTAATTTGTAAATTTGTATTCATGATAATCGAGAGATAAAAATAACGCTGTATTCATTTAGTTGAATCGATTTTGAGAAAATAATGATGAAAGAAAGTCTATTTTAAGCATATTTTTAAATTTCGCAATATCATGTTTTTAACCGAATCTAAACTAGGTTTAAATGTGGAGGGTTTAAACTGTATTATTATTGGTTACTACTTATTTCCTGTTCGAGTTATAATTGATTATTACTATTATTTTTAAATTTAAATTATTATTATTTATGTATGAATATAACGATATACTAGGTAATGAATGGTAATATATTTATAGGTTTGAGAAAAATGATATATACAT
>JADQWA010000970.1:0-42500 GCA_018344505.1 Nebria ingens riversi | reverse complement strand
ATTTTTGAGAAAATGTATTAAATAAAGCGTTGAAAAGTAAAGTAAAGGAATTAGAGTTAAGCATCAAAGCTCTTTATAGCTTAGTCAATTCGTTACGATGAATCGCACTGTTGATAATAAAATGAGGTTCAGTGCAAGATATAAAACGTCAGAGCAACGAAATATCATGATGTTAAAACCGCGTGTCAAACAAGTCCGCTTTAGTTAGTCATGCTCAAGTTGCTCGTCTAACGAGAGAGGCTTGTCTAGTAGTTTTGCTGTCCTGCCCTGCTTGCTTGATGTCATCCACTCAATAATACAGACACACATGTATTTATTTATAACCGCCCAAGTTGCGATGGATGTAAAGTGTTGTCTCTTCATTTCAAGCCTCATGCGTTGCTTCGTATTTCTGAGAGAAACAAATACAAAGATGAAATTATTATTTTAAATTTTAATACCAGAACTGAATGATGGCTGAGTTGGAAATTATGGCAAATTTATATTTAGGATTTTTTAATCATATTGAAATGTCCTAATTCGTATATTTTTTTAAATTCATTATTATTACTATAGGTAAACAAACATCTGCATTGTCTTGCATTGGATTTTCTTATATGTAGTAGATATATTTTGTTTAGATAGTAATGAAAATAAATAGGATTATATATGTAAAAAATAAACATTCATTGAGTGAAATGGTGTGTATTTAAAAGGACTGGCCATAAAATAATTAAGTCAATATATCAACCTTATTTTTATTGCTGTATTAACCCTAGAGGAATTTTACTATTTTCTCTTTTTTTAGCGCTCTCATATCTGAGACACTCCATCATTGAGATGAAGCTGAATATTTTATGAAATTTTAATGCGTAAAATACTTCCTTTATATTCATATAGCTAATCATCTGGTTTTCAGGCTTTTGTACAACAATTGTTTTATTAATACAGCAATGTCGGTCTTAATTGAGATTTTCCCAAAGTCATTAAAATCATATATGATGCGTATAATCCACATATATACAACTATAGTCGTCACAACACAGTATAGAAACACACACACAACCATATATCTAATATGATGCGTGTATGCTACTTTACTTACTTATAATACACACATGATATCACACACATACACACACACACACACACACACATGTTATACTTATGTGCTGGTGAGTTATATTATAAGAGATGTTATAAAGTAATGGTGGTGGTTGTATATATAATTGCAAAATGCCATAGAACATAGGCGGTCTTTTTTGTAATGAACCGCAAGTATATTTTACGAGTTATTAATTGAGGGAATACGAATAGCAAAGCCGCCTTTTTGCTGCCGGGTAATTACGCGATGATATTACTAAGATAATCAGTTTTTAACACCATGTAATTATAATTAGTATCTACATATTTAAGTAACGAATGAAATCACAAAACGTTTAATAACTTACCCATAGATAGTGCGAAAAATACTAGAATCTAAATCTAAATCTAAATCTAATATATATATATATAATATATATATATATATATATATATATTATATATATATATATATATACATATACACATACATACATACATACATACATACATACATACATACATACATACATACATACATACATACATACATACATACATACATACATACATACATACATACATACATACATACATACATACATACATACATACATACATACATACATACATACATACATACATACATACATACATACATACATACATAACATAATGCCGATTCCCAACATGTGGGGTGACAGAACACTCTTTACATTCACATCTTCACAATCTTTCGCCATTCAATTCTATCCTTACCACACTTCTTTCGCTTCATTCAGATTCTTCATACATGCTCTTCTATTTCACTTGCTCACAACTTTCCTTTCGCGCAACTCATTCTCAATCATATTCATCCACTTATTCCGAGGACGACCCCGCATTCTCACACCAATCATCTCGCCCACGTAAATCTTTTTGTGTAATCTTTCATTCGACATTCTTTCAACATGGCCATACCACCTCATTTGACTCTCACCTATTCTACGTACGACATTTTGGACAATATCGCACTGCTCGTACACCCACGTATTCCTCTTCCTGTCTCTCTTAGATACACCACAAATACCTCTCAAAAATTTAATTTCCACAGCAATCACGCGCTTTTATGCTTGGTTTGCCAAACCCAACATTCACTTCCATACATCAACGATGGCATAAGTACACCATTGTACAAGCATAGCCTTGCTTCCTTAGAAATGTTAAAATTTCTTGCAATATATATATATATATATATATATATATATATATATATATATATATATATATATATATATATATATATATTACAAATAAATAAATGTTATATCTCTATTTAAATTTTGGATTTAAAAATTATTGTTAGGTATACTGTTTGTAATTTCATATTTCTGAGATCCTCATATATTTGTAAATAATTTTTATGACGCATCTTAAGCTTATATTTCGTATGAGGACTAGATCAACTATTATTATTAATTAATAAGTTTTATTTTGAGATATATGACATCTCCTTTATAGAGATATTTGAGATAGAAGGCTATTTGTATGTGTTTACCAAATTTGTTTAAATTCTGAGAATATTCCCTTACGAGTGATTCAAATATGAGAAATTTTTGAAATGGTGTGGAGACGAACGAATTTTTATCAACAAATATTTTAATTTTGAGACAAACGACTAATCACTTAAATTCTCTGTAGTATGCATATGTCAAACTAAAGAAAAAAAAAACTGTATTTGAAACATTTGCAACAATAATTGCTTTAGTAAATATCGTAATACATGTGTTCTGCCCTCGCTTAGCCTATAAGAGATATACGAAAATTAAATCAGCATAGTCAAGACATATAGTCTCTCCCAGACAGTCAGATAAACCGTTGATAATAATTTAACTAATTAGTGTCTAAAAACGTAACGAAACGACGAGATCACATGGAAGCTAAGACACAAGAGCAGAAGCATCACAAACCGATTTAGTTTCTCCCATTATGTTCAATGATGGTCGCATGCCGACACACAGTCAACACACACACACACAGATACACGTATACAGCTTCATAATATAGAGTCACATCATATAACGCAAAGACGACACTCATTTGTTATATTAAATCGGGCATGGCGCGCGCCGCTGCCGCGTCTGCCCTCAGCTGTTTAGCGATGCTCGTATGTCACTCATTTCCGACAGAGACAACATAGGGGAGACCGGGATAATATAAATAATTAGGCAAAATTGCCAATTAAACAGTTTTTAGCTAATACAACTTAATATGCAACATTTTCTATACATATTTATACATCAGAGGATTAAAATAAAATTTGGAGCAATGATAAAAAAAAACATCATTGAGGCGAAACACGTTTATATTATATATATATATATATATATATATATATATATATATATATATATATATATATATATATATATATATATACTTTTGCTTATTATATATATTATATATATATATATATATATATATATATAATATATATATATATATATATATATATAATATATACATATATATATATATATATATATATATATATATATATATATACTTTTGCTTACTAAATAAAACACACTTAATGGTGCCAAAACTGAACAAATATATTTTTAAATGATCTCGAATATCTTAAACTAGTTCGGGTCGGGTCTCCCCTACACATCTGCTCTTTTACTAATAACCGACTAACGTGATACTCATTTCGACGGTATACATATATGCATGAATTTTGTTTCGCATTGTTTTTGTTTTACATCGTCCGACAAACCCAGCCCATATCATTATTATGATCTTTCGTGAAACACTTTGACAACATTGGAGGATGTCCTCATTTCTGATGTCTGGTTTTTCTACCTTCACTTACAGCCTACGTTCCATTGATGGCTATGAATGACGAACCCAAGATATCTGACGTATTGTTTAAAGCATGACATGTGGCAAGAAAGTAATAAACAGGATATTCAGTAAGGAGTGAATGCAGCCAAAATACAAGATCATCTTGAAATGTTTGAAAAAGAGATCATTCAGAAATTTTATATTGGTGTATTATTTTAAATATAATCGCACCAGTTTATTATATTAACAATTAGTTTATCCAAATAATGAATAATTGATAAACTAGTAAAAATCCGTAAATGAGGCATAATAATTGAAAAGTTGTAGTTTTACAATAAATTAGATTCATTTAACAGAAATCGCAATAAACATTATACAACATGGGAAGTTTGTAGTAATTGTTCGATATTTGCAAGAATGATGTCCCCGAGAAATTCAGCGAATAGTGTATACATGAAATGCGTAACCCCATTTTGGGAATAGGCTTGATTCTACTCGTATTTAAGTGCTTATTTGTATAATAATAATAATAATCATAATGTCAATAATATAAAAGTAATATCCTGTAAGTTGGTAAAGTCAATCAATAGACTAAAATGCCGTAACCTGTTACCACTACATAGTTTACAGAATGATTTTAGTACTTTACAGACTAGCTCACTCACCACCATTAGTGTTGCTTTGCTGCATTTTATCATCAAGCTTTTGAGAGTAATTGCAAAGTCGGTGACAGAACATACTGTACACAAGTGTGTTTTAATGACTTTTAAAAATGTGAAAATTATCGCTTTCATAATAGAACGTACTGCCTCGTGTAGTTAATTACGAATATTTGAAAAGCATTACTAATTCGAAATACAGTCATCAATCAATACTTCGTAGGTACCTGTACATATCTGAAGTCATGAAACACATACATATGTATGTAGATATCTAACTAATACCTATGTAAAGTAAAGGAAGTCTTATTAGAACAAAACATATCACGCACTGTAAACAAAGTTATAAAATATGATTGCACTAACAATGTAAACTGGTATGCAACGTGTGAAAATGGGTTCATAGTCTAACTGATAACTATTTTATTGTTTTGCAGGTAAATATTGACTCATGATCAATTTTAATGGTTAGCATGCGCCAATTACCAAACATGATAATATTGGTATTATCAATTATTTTACTTTTCATGACTACTTATAATTTAAATATTTCAAGAATGCATGTTCGCAATAATCAATAATTTAAACTATAGGTAACTAAAAGCTAAAATTAACAAAATAAACAAATTACGATTTGACATTAGATTACCTATATCGAAAACAATGGAAAAATAACTAAAACGAAAGAATACTTATATATCATGTATGTATGTACATACATATATACTTATATAGCTATATATACTAAATTAAATAAATTTAAATTTTAATATTGTTCTTAAATTTCTTGTTATATTTCATAGTTTTTTTTTCTTGTGTAGAAACTGAAAGATATGTTAAGTATAAATATTTCAATTACATTCGAAGAATTAACTAGTGACATCTGTTGAAACATGAAAAAATCTATAAGTAGCATATCTTTGTGTATAATTAGCTTTACACTGGATGCATCACATATGTTAAGTGCTGGCAAAAATTCGTACCATCATTTCTTAGAAACGCAACGGTGATTTTAATTTTTAAATTATTATTTATCGCTTCAACACGTGATATCAGTTATACCACATTAATTAACTGTAATTTACTAGACGATTTATAGACTGTGGCCATTTTTTTCGATAATAATTATTACAGCAATATCTCTATAATAAATTAGCATAAAATGGTATTTGGACCTAGTTGTGTATTAAAATTTAGAAAAGAAATTATTACTGATCACAAAAAATAATCCGTATAACGAAAAATTAATTTAAGTAATCAAAGAAATAACATTGTTTTGTATGTACATACATACCTATAGAATTTTACTGCACATACATATATGTTTTATTTATATGTGAAGAGTCTCCTTAGCAGATCCAATTCCTTTTATAGAAATTATTGTTTCAAAATTTTAGGTTTGCGTCGATAATAAAAATTGATTTATCGATAATGCTAATTAAATTTTAAGTAACGGGAATTCAGTCTTTGTTATTAGAATTGATTTGTTATTTAGTATTTTGTTGTTCGTATATTAAATATTAAAACTGTTCGCCATACAAGGAGATTTTAATTTTGAATTACTATGAAATGGAATGTCTTATATTGTTGGAAATACATACATGCATATACATTGCGGAAGAACATTAGAATTATATTATAATCGTAATTTAAAATTCAGCTTCATAAACTTTTATCTATATTTGTATATTAAAATAATATTCAATTACGAATGATGTCTATATAATACATATATTGAATAAATAATAATAAGAAATGGTCGTTTCTTAGAAATCTACGTGATATGTGTAGGTATTTTAAGTATCACTAAATTTTCTAAACATTTAACAATCGCATATACCAACATTTACTTTAATGAAACATTGATTGAAGAATTCTATGAAATGCGGCGATAAATTGATCATGGCTGCGAGAGCAATTATTGCGAAATAAATATATATCTTGTAGATTAATTTGACATATTGGAATGTATTTAATAATCGTGAATTTCATTTGTTAAGTACTATTCTGAAAATAAATGCCTCGCCTTATGCGTTTAACGTTTATTGTTAAACATGGAAAACGTCATACATACAACACGCGCGCGTGCGTGCACGCACATACACACACACACACACATCATTAATCTGAAAATTAATTAGTCTTATTATTTTACTCTTGGTAAGAGTGCACACATTACGTAAATCTACAGGAAGGGCTATATGGTCTTAAATTTCAAACTATCAAATATCCAATATGTAGAAAGAACAAACTATTACCAAAAATAAATTCACTGGGCCATGAATGTGTCTTATTATACAATTGGTCAAAATTGTACTACTTTTACTTATAAAATCATATTTTGAATCATTAAACAATAATCTTTTAAGGATTCAAAGATCTGAAGGAAAATAAAATTTGTCCGAAAATAGTTGTTGCATACTTAACGTAAACTAACCAATGATCGTTTATTTATTTTTTTAATTGTAATCTCATCGTTTACCTTTCAAATATAATATATTAGTATTTAATGTCACTTAACGACCAGCACTGCGCTCTTAGTCAAGTAAAGCTTGTTATTGTTGGGGGATACAACTTTGTATATTTATTTGAAAATTATTGCTACTTTTATGACGTCCTAGGTGAGCGCAAAAAATATAAAATGTTTTATGTGAAAAAGAACAATGCATACTTACCAGCGGATAATATTCAATTAAAGTATTGTAAAAACCTGTCAAAACGTTCATTTAGATTCTTCTTTTGCATGTCATAACTGATACTTGAATATGATGAATATGTATACTTACATATATATTTAAATGCGTTTTACATTTTATGTAAGTACATACATACATATACGTTTTACTAAATACTATTTATAAGCAAAATTAATTCTATAATACACAATTAATTGATATTTAATATATTTTACAGCTTACTAACAATATTTAAAATTGAAATACATTTTTATATGTATTAAGTAAAACATCTACAGTGTATTACACTGAACTTTCTTATACGTAGACAGTTTATTTTGTTTAGATAATACATATATATAATTAAAATATAAAATGTTTAAATGTCAAGATAATATTTTGATTCATTATGTAGAGGTAGATGATAATAATAACTTTATTTTAATCATTGAGTATAAACAAAATATACCTACTACGTATAAGAATGTCCAGTGCAATGAAATTATGGTTCCAACTATTTTGTGCAGCATATGAGGTAACAAAAGCTCGTCAAACAAGATCTAATGATACTGTTTTCTCTTCTTCAAATATACTATTACGCCGCTCTAAAAGTGTTATAATTTTGTGCCAAACTATGGGCAAAATTACTTATGGTATTTTGTAAAAGATTTATATTTCTGCTTAAAAGTAAGAAATGCGTTCTAATTAAAAATATTTCATTTCAATAAGCCGCATTTAGTAGAAAAAAAAAGCTACTGGCTCATTTTTCATTTAAAATCAGTTATTCTTCTAAAGTTATGTCAACAATTTGTGAGAATCAAACGCACCGCCTTTAAGAGGTTATATGACTTGTATAATAATAATAAAAAAATTGAAAAAATAAGCCGGAAAAAAATCTTAATTCTACGCAGTAAAAACACATTATAAAACTGAAACCCTCTACTTGTTAGTATATACCTATACCGTGCTATCCTTGTCCATAATTTATTGCGGTCTTTGTCTAGCGCGCGCGTTTGCAATATAGTGGCTTCTTTGTCATATGCCACAGGCGTGACGTAGCTTGTCTTTCTCGCTCTCAGAACACCCAAATCGCGTCGGTGAAGGCGGCTTTCTTTGATATGTTCGAACGGGCCGATTATTGTGGTGTCATCTGTTTGTCCCTGTGGCTCTGTTCCAGAACTGTTCATTATTTACACCGTAGAAACACTATGCCATACACTTTAACAATACAATATCCATCTATCCCATGTTTATAACTGACTGTTGCCTTGCGTGAAAATATGGTGATTTTCTTTTTTTTTGTTTAGCATTGTCTCTTTTGACATATCGGGCCTAAAATGAAGCTGTTCGCTGGACAAAAAGTAGAGTGATTATGAAGAAATCGTAAACAAAATTGCGCTCGTTTGGAATTTGAATGAGTTTACGTCGGTGACCACACAAGGATTAAGATGTGTCTCAGGAATGGATAAGTGGAGCATACGGTAAGTGAGATATTTTCTCATTTTGGTTGCCTGAAGGACTTAAGTTTGAAGACTTAAATATACTGGTAGAGAAGGACAAACATACATATGCATCACACAAAAAATAATAGATGTTTAAGTTTAATATTAGTCTCAATAATTCATGTCTTACATGTATTTAATGTTGGCTTTGCTGGCGTCTAAAGTTTACATGTATTTTTACAAATTTCACAAATATGTTTAAATAAAATTTACATCATATACTATAACTAGCATGTAGATACGGAGATATGAACTTTTAAAAGTTTAGCGCTTAAGAAATACGACGTCATAATCCTGTTAGGAATTTTATGATCTCCATTTTAAAATTAATTCTCAATTGATTTACTTTTCATTAATACATTTTTTTAACAAAATTAACCACATATCGAATCAGCAAAAAAATTACGGAAGGGGTATCAAAAAAATCATAATTAAGTTAAAAAATTTCATAAAAGAATAAACAAGTTTTTAATTTAAATGTCTAAAGAAAACAGAAATAGAATACAGTTCTTTTAATAGGATTTAATTTTTTTTTTTTTTATTTGAAATGTACAAATAGGGCATCAGCAATAGGCGTGAGCTAATTTTTTAAATTAAAATTTACATAATACTAATACTATATATGCATATTTGTTCTCAAAACGTTGTTGTTTTAATACTAATAACTAATAAAATACGTGCAGGATGACGTCACTGCCTAACAATGACCTACGAAATAATTTGCAAGATTGCAGCTAGGTACTATTAAAAATTGATGGAATAGAGGACTGGATGCTTACTTATGGTAAATAATAAAGAGTATTGCAGTTAATAGTTAAACAAACAATTAGACTCGATATTGCTTTGATTTTTGGCAAGAAACTACTTAAATATATTATGAATGCAATTGAACTATTAGTTGTACATGATCTTCTGCTAATTTAGACTATTTATCTCTATAAGGTCTCAAGCTAAAACAATTTTATAATCAATAAAAATGACCACTGTAATTCTTTTATCTATTATACTCAATTTTCTTTATCCAAATGCAATGAATACAATTGTTTTTAAATAATTGCATTGGCTTTTATTTAAGTGCAATTACTTAAAGTAACTCGTTCACCTGTCTTTTTTTCTGTAAATCTTCGAAACATATTTTGTTTTGTGTTTCAAGTAACAGATACAATGAAAGAATGAAAATGCTAAGAGCTTTTTTATTGAATTAATAAAACTATAAAGTTAGAAGCAATTAGTAAGGTGATGTGAGCGGCGTTTGTATCTAAATCCTAAGAGCTTATTTTTCGAGATGTATATATTTGACTGTTAAATAATTTACGTCGTTTTGTTAATATTCCACTTTTAATCATTCATAGAAATATGTGAAATAAATTGAAATTGTTTAAAATAATCAAATTAAACACAATCAAGCTTTATTAATCTTACCAATTAACCGACTCTTGGTTACACGTTACAATATTCTCCAAATAAAATATAGCAATTCTATGTAAAATGTGTACACGAATAGAATGCCTTCTAGATCATACGTTATGCACAATACTTATTAAAAAACTCATTTTGTTTATATATATTTTTGGTATTTTGTTTTTGATATATATATGATACAAATCTGGAGTGCCCTACACACGACTTTCTTATACGTAGTTTATCTGTTTAGATAGTAAGGATATTTAAATACAAATATTAAAATTCAAAGAAATATAATTAATAGTTTTATAAGTTTCATGTTATAATCAATTGAGAAACTCCCATACGCTCATTGGGTCCATTGGTAATCCATGCAGAAATAAAATTACAAATTGTAATACCTATTTTCATTTTGGATTTAATATTTATTTTTCTGTAAGGGCAGTCATTTTCTAGATATTGAAAGACGACAATAGTGTATACTTTCGGTTTAAATATTCTTTTTAAAATAAGAGCGTTTCCACTGGGAGATATACAAACCATAAGTTTAAATTTTCATATTTATATGTTCAATGATTTTGGAGTTTCTGATAACATTTCGATTTCGATATTTTTCGTGATTACAATACGTATTACTTTGTATGAGAAAGCACATAATTTAAACCAGAAAGTATTAAAAAATATATATACAGGATTGCAATTTATACAATAAATATGAGACAGGATTTTATTATTTATATTTGTGTCGGCTCGTGACTATTTATCATAATTTGTAGCCATTATTCAGGACGGTAGAGTCAAAGAATGTCTGCAGCAAATTCCACGATGTTCGCACAGTCCCTCAACTTTGTTCACCTCATAACCAACCCTTGAATGTGTGTGTGTGTGTGTGTGTGTATGTGTGTGTGTATATATATATATATATATATATATATATATATATATATATATATATATATATATATATATATATATATATATATGGCGGCGTCTATAAGCAAGTCATTAGGGCGTTAGACGGAAGGAAAGGCGCCGCCTAATTGTCACATCGTAAATAGATTCCAACACAAATTGGACAGATATTTGAAACGCATTCCGTTTACCCTGTTTTATGGTGGTGATGTTCCTATCTATATGATATAGTATTCTGAACGATGTCTTAAGATATATGCCGACGGCATATCATTTATGATGTCAAACAACATGTTATTCATTAAATATATTTACTAGCTTAATACTCCATGGATCATGCACTTGTCTGACGTTGTACACTTTTTGCAACAAAACGTATTTATTATAATTATCTTTCTATACTAAATGATAGATAAGTTGATAATGCTTTATTGTTATTGCCAAATTTTGTCTTTGACCTTAACAAATAAATAACGGCCAGTTCTGACTTCTAATTATCGTTATCTTCTGCATCAAATTTAACCAAATCGAATGTGTGTGTGTGTGTGTGTGTGTGTGTGTCTGTGTGTATGTATGCGCTCTACAGCCTACACCGTTGAAGATATAATTATGAAAGTTTAAACTTAAGATTTGTATATGCCTGGGACGAAACCTCCTATTTTGAAAAGCATATTTAAACCGGAAGTGCATGTTTACTTAAGACTTTTTTTTGCAATTTCTGCAAAATCTCCGAAACGGCTATACTTGCAGTAAAAATAGTTAGAGTAAAATTGAAAGATATTAGTATTCTCCACAACTTTTGTTTGAAACATTTCTTCAAAAAGTGTACCAGTTACAAGATCTTATCTTATTGATATTGCCATAGCTACGTAGGTATGGGCAATTCTATATAATAAATCGCATCTGCTATGCATGTCAAAAGTTTTAAATATTCAAATATTTTGACATTTAACATTTATTGTCAGTGTCACAAATGAGTTTAGTGAAAAAAAACGTTACAAAGGTTGGTAAATTATTAAAAATATTATATGAAAATATTTTGTAAGGTTAAAGTACATTTGAAAGTATTTTCTTGAAATTTAAACATTTTATATTTTAATTTATATATTATCAAATCAAAATATACTGACTACGTAAAAGAAAGTTTAGGGCCAAAACACATAGCCGATGTTTTTTTTTTCGTCAAAAGATGTATTTCCGTTAAAATTTCGAGTTTTTTTTTCGTAATTACAGTACTTACTTATTACTTCTTAAAAGAAAGTAAAAATTAAGGATTATAAAATTTTTTTACACAAAGCTCTCCTATACCTGATAATTTACTAAACGCGTGGGGATCTGATGAAACTTTTGAAAGGTGGGAATGTGTTATAAAATTATGAATATATTGTACTTATATATAATAATATTTTTTTTAGCATAAATAAGCACACTTTATGCATTAAAAAAGTGAGCGCTCCAATTCTAACATCTGACGTGATTGGAAATAGAATTGTGGAGATAAATTATTTTGTAAATAGATTAATTTATGTTTTCTTTTTTGTATTTTAATTGCAGATACAAGGTCAACTTCACATTTCGGATAGAGATTTTGGTTACTTTATAATATATAGGAATGATGAAGTTGAACTACATGTTGAATACATTTTTAGGGATAGACATTTCTGGAACGAGAAATTGAAATTAAAGTTAATACATTTTTATAAAAACTGCTTATTGCAGGAGATAGTTAGGCGTAGAATTCCTCGTGGGTTGAAATGTTTTGAAGAGACTGAAAATAAATAGTTAAATGATTTTTTTTAAATTGTTGTTTTATTTGCCTACTTAGTATTTATTTAATTTTTTCTACTTTTTTAATTTTGATATAAAACCCAGCATAAATATGTTTTTTTCATTCAATTCAATTCAATTCAATTAATTGGTTTTATCATATCTTTATTTGCCGAAGCAAAATGAGTAATCGAAATTTGTGAAAATTTATTTACTTGAGCGCGAGGCAAAATAAGTGCTTCTCCTACCTACTAGCAGAGATAAGCCGATATGTTTATCTATTCTACTAGTCAACTATCAGCAAGAGTGCAAGTGCAATAGTAGTTGTCATTGCAGTCATTCGGAATATAATATTGATATCATAGTTTCGCTTAAAAAGCTTACAAGAAAAATACAAGTACAACCTTCGTACAGGATACAGCGGTCTTTAGAATAACTAACTTTTTTTTATGAATACGGCCGATGTATTTAAGGCTGTGCAAATCAAACAGGCATGACGTTCCGAAATAACTAATCATAATTTTATTCTATATATTACGTATACCTATTATATGTAATTAAATTAATTCCGTTGATGATTATTTTGTTTACACGTGCTCGCGTGAAATTACAATAGAATTAGAAATTATAAAACCACCGAACCCTCAAATGGGTCTTTTTTCGTGGATGTTGCTTATTATATACCTACAGCTGAAATGCGTTGGGTCCTTGCGTCCATTGGATCTATTTGGTACCGTTACCACTAATAGTAGTGTCATAGATCCCACCTGTCCTAATGTGTGTTTATGAATATGAAGTTTGTAAATATACTATGAAATACTAATTGGCTTACCCACCACGGAATTAGAGTTTAGACCCAAAATTAGTTTAGTTATGAAAATAGATATATAAATAAATAATTTATACAATACCCAATGAATTAAAATCTACTATCAAACATCTGCAGTATCTTGTACTGGACTTTATATTTGCTGTAAGTGCAGCCGTTTCGGAGATATTCTAGAATTCGCAAAAGTGACTAAAGTAAACATGTACTTCCGGTTTGAATATTCTTTTTAAAAATAGATGTTCTTGCGAGCTACTCGCGTCGTAAATATATATATATATATATATATATATATATATATATATATATATATATATATATAAATATATATAAATATATATATATATATATATATATATATATATATATATATATATATATATATATATACCTCTTCATATATTCAGTTTGCTCACACTCTTCTTTTTAATAGACAAATTTACAGTTATCAATTTCAATGCAAATCCAACCTGCGTACCTAACCCCAATACTAATACATATATGTACATTATCATTGTTGATTCATTTCTTATTTATTACACCTGAGCATGAACAAATTTTCTGAACTGAAGCCCGCCTATTTACATTTCCATCGATTGCGAAATCAAGTTAACAAAAAGAAGCAAAACATAATCCAGTATGGTTTGAATCATAATACCTAACGATCGCCAATTCCTAATTCAAATACTAAAATTGAACGTGATAACAACGTTCTAGCACGTTCGTACATTGTATACGTTTACTATGATATTAAATTTTTGATTGTGGTATCCAGCGACACGGTGTGATAGCTCTGTAATGATTGCAGCAATCGTTGAAATTACGGTGAATACAGTAGCACTGTGTTGCGGTGTGCTCTGTGTTGTTTGAGCGGCCAAAAGGACTCAATCTACCATCACGAAGCGACGTCGGCCAGCCGCCATTGCTGTGCTTTATATATACCTATATACATATATATATGTACTACATATATACATATAAGATATGCCGTGCTTGTTTGAAATTACAACTGGCCCTATTATATTCAAATGTGTTCAGAATTCAAATTAAATTGCATAGCGTGTAATAAACCAGTTGAGCAGTTCTAACATTTGTTCTCATATTTACAACGGCGTCGCATTCTACACATTTTCTCATTTATTTTCTGTGTATACTATTAAAAATAACTATTATATGATGAACTATTTGTTTCTTAAAATTAATTAACCAAACTATTATTAATATAAGGAGTATACCATGAAAATCTAAAGTGTACTTTCGCACAACGGCGGATCCAGAAATGATGTCGGTGAGTGGCGAGGGGGAGGGGGGATTTTTTATAGCACAGATAATTTTGGGGGTTTTTATTTTTTATCTCCAATAATACTAGTTAGAAATAAATGAAATTTTTACCAAGCATTTTTAATGCAAATACACATCGAATGAATTTTTTTTTTAAATAAAAACCCCCAAAATAGGCACTTTTTCATAGTTTTAATTTTTTTTTCTCCATTAATACAAAAGATAAATAAATTAAATTTTTACCAATGCATTTTTTATGCAAATACACATCGAATAATGTTTTTTGATCACCCTCATCGACCCAAGTGGCTGTATCCGCCAATGCTTTCGTAATACTTAGGTGCCAATAGAGAATACTATTGCCACAAGATGTAAAATACATATTCACAGAAATTATAGTTATTAGGCAATTATTGTATTAAAATTTTAATATTAACAGATACTCAACCACATTTAAACAGATAGAATTTAAACTAATTAATTTTATTTATTTAATTTAGAAAATGCAGTCCATTGAACATCCTTGTTGTCCGTCCCATCGGCAGTTCAATAAGCCTGAGGAACCATTTTCAATCAGAAGACATCTCCATCAACATCTGGAAGAATCTAGAGGATTCTAAGGGATGAATGAACTTAAATATTTCATCTAATTAATTTTATTTATTTATTTCAGAAAATGCAGTCGATGGAAGATCCTTGCAGTTCATCGACAATTCAAAGATCAGCGCCCCAACCCCCTAAACAGATTAAAACAAATATAATTTATTATATATTATTTTTTAACTGAATTATTTATTTATAAACCAATGTGCTTGTAACAATGATTTTGTACTTATATTATTTAATTTATATATGTGTATGTAGTGTTTAATGAAACTGTATCATGAATTAATTAAATAAATGTATTAATCTAAATTAGCATTGTACTGAAATGAAATCCTTTTTCCTCTATTTTTATTTTCAGGATAATACATAGAAAAAGGCTTTCCGCGGAATTAATAAAAATCATGTCGACGGAAATCTTAAAAAACAGCCCTTAAAATAATATTAAAAAATATTTCACATTTATTTACAAACAATCTAAAAATATCAATTTACTTTGGTAAAATTTTTGTAGAAGTAGTCTTTAAATTTTTTTATACTAATTGCTATTTTTAGGTTATATATAACCTCAAAATTGTAATAAATTTTTCACACCTTTTAAAAGCTTCAAAAACATGACTTGCATATTCAAAAAGATGACTTGCAAAAAAATATTTTTAGGTTATATATAACCTCAAAATTGTAATTAAATGTTCACGCCTTTAAATTTTTCTTTCAAAATTTTGACTAAATTTTAACAAAAATTGAAAAATTTTAATTGAAATTTTGAGGTTATATATAACCTAAAAATTTTAATTAAAATTTCACACCTTTTAAAAAATTTTATGAAAATTTTGACCAAATTTTAACAAAAATTGAAAAATTTTAATTGAAATTTTGAGGTTATATATAACCTAAAAATATCAATTAGTATAAAAAAAATTAAAAACTTTTATATCATTTTTGACAAAAATTTACCAAAATAAATATATATTTTTAAATTGTTTGTAAATAAATGTGAACTATATTTTAACATTATTTTAAGGACTTTTATATTAAAACTCAAGAATGGAGTAGTTCGAGCAAGAAGTACCAGGATAATTAGGTAAATAATTTCAAAAACGCCCTCAAGGGTAAACTACCCTCAAGAAGAGCTGGATTGTAATCATTATTTTTTAGGGATGATATGCATCAATGAGTAGATTAATTTCAAGAATGGTCAAATTCGAGCAAGTACTACCAGGGTAATTAAATAACTTCAAAAACACCCTCGAGGGTATACTACCCTCATACAACAAAGGAAATAAATAAATAATAGCAATATCAAATGTACATACAAACCTACATACCTACTTTTGAGAAGTCCTTTTCTTTGTATTATCCTGAAAATAAAAATAGAGGAAAAAGGATTTCTTTTCAGAACAAAAACTCATGCTAATTTAGATTTACACATTTATTTAATTAAACCGTGATACATTTTCATTAAACACTATACAAAAATCATTGTTACAAGAACAATTGTTTATAAATATAATTCAAACATAAAAATTCAGTTAAAAAATAATACATAATAAATCATATTTGTTTTTATCTGTTTAAGGGGGATAGGGCGCAGATCTTTGAACTGCCGATGGACTGCAATGCTCTTAGATTCCTCCAGAAGTTGCTAACAATGTCCTCTATTTGAAAATGGTTCCTCAAGCTCATTCAACTGCAGATGGGACGGATAGTACGGATCCTCAATCGATTGCATATTCTGAAATAAATTAATGAAAGTCATTAGTTTAAAATGTATTTGTTTAAATTGTAAATTAAGTGAAACATAATAAATAAAATAATTTAAACAATACTTACAATTTCATTGTCTTCATTCATCCCTTAGAATCCTCTAGATTCTTCAGAAGTCGATGAAGATGTCTTCTGATTGGAAATGGTACCTCACGCTCATTGAACTGCCGATGACAAGCAAGGAACTACAATCAATATATATATATATATATATATATATATATATATATATATATATATATATATATATATATATATATATATATATATATATATACGAGGGTGGTTTGAAAAGTTTCCGACCTCAACATGAAGATAGCAGCACTCGTAAATAAAAGCTAGGGTATTTCGTTGTTCATTTGTTGACAGTTATTCACCAAAGTTTCAGCCATTTTGGACGCGCAGTTGTTATGTAACAGTCGTTTGAGTGAGTTGATGTGAGTGTTTTTATGAAAATGGACAAAATCAAGGATCGAGCTGTCATCAAATATTTGTTTTTGAAAGGCAATACGCCTACGCAAATAAAAGATGAGTTGGATTCTGTGTATGGAGACTCTGCACCATCATTTACCACAGTGATATTTTGGGCAGCTGAATTTAAACGTGGCCGTAAGAGCTTGGGAGACGATGAACGTTCGGGACGTACAAAAACTGCAACTACCGACGAAAACATCGCCAAACTTCACGAAATGGTGCTAGACGACCGCCGAATTAAAGTGAGAGAGATAGCAGAGGTTATGAACATGTCAAAAGAACGTTTTTGTCACATAGTAAATCAACATTTAGACATGAGAAAGCTGTCCGCGCGTTGGGTGCCGCGTTTGCTCACGTTAGACCAAAAACGTGTCTCACACCTCAGCGGTTGCCATGGCGAAAATCCACGAATTACGGTTGACCATCCGCCTTACTCACCAGATCTAGCCCCAAGCGACTTCTTTTTGTTCCCTCATCTTAAAATTGCGCTCGGGGGACAGAGATTTTCGTCAAATGAAGAGGCAATCACCTTCGTGAACAATTATTTTGCAGAGAAAAACGCCGAGTACTATTTGGACGGGTTACAGAGATGGCAGCATCGCTGGGAGAAGCTTGTAGAGTTACAAGGAGACTATGTTGAAAAATTTAAAAAAATTCTGAAAAAATGTCTTATATCTTTGTTAGGTCGGAAACTTTTCAGACCACCACCCTCGTATATACATAAATATATATAATATATATAAATGACTTTGGTAAATTTTGAAAAAAAAAAACAACTAATAATAGTATTATCAATATCCTGGATTACATTAAATGTAGATTAAAGAATCTGAAAAGAAACACCGATTAATTATGCGTTACAGAATCTGAAAAAAAAACAGATTAAACAACAATATAATTCAAATACTGACAAAATAAAAGAATCTGAAAAAAACACAAGTTATATAATATTAATCAAATCCTGAAAAAAAATGAAATCATACATTAATGAATCTGAAAAAAATTTAGAAAATAAATTAATGAACGCTCAAAATAACATAAATGGTTCATTAAATATCCGAAAAAAATGCATATTAATAATAATATTAGTAAGATCCTGAAAAATATAAATTATAAATTAAAGAAGTTAAAAGGGAAAAAACTGAAAAAAAACATATTAATAATAATATTAGTAACATCCTGAAAAATATAAATTATAGAGTAAAGAAGCTTAAAAGGAAACATACATTAAATAAAAATATTAATCCAATTCTGAAAACAATTAAAATCCTGGATGAAATTTTTTAAAACAAATACAGAAATTTAAGAGTGATATTGATCAAATAAATTGAAAACAACAAACAAATTATAGATTAAAGACCTGAAAAAAAAACAATTCATAGGTTAAAGATATTGAAAACAAACACACATCTTAAACAAAAGAAATACCTATAAAAATGCGTGTTACTCATGTATATTTTGCATATGTTTTTACGGGGAACTAAACATGTGTATTTTGGTAGTTTGGCACAGATCCGGCTTAAGAAGTGGTTCTTAAAATTTTAATATTAGAATTTTGAAATTTTGTATATCTACTAAGAGGACGTTCAAATACATGAACCATTCCTGATTCTAACTTTCTGGATTTTTATTTTCGCATATTTGTGTTGCTATTATTAATTTCCATTAGCATTAAGTAAAAAGATATTGACGCGGGTTTTTGCTAGTTTCATGATTATGTTGTTTTCTTCTTCTTCAAAATTTGATACCTTCAGTTATTATTATAAATAATATGATTGAGAATAAATGCGCGAAAGAAAAGTAGCGAGCAAGCGGAATAGAAGAGCGTGTATAAAAAACTTGATGAAAAACCCGTTATCTCAGTTTAGTGCAAGTTGATGTGAAATAAAAACTAACTCATCAGAGATATCATGCCCGCTATGGAAACAGTGTCCATATATGACGGCCATGACAGTCAATTTGTAAAAAAATGATTATATTTAAAAGGAACTTAACATGCTACAAATACGGGCGTAAAATTCAATGATAAATATTTGAATTGTTTTAAATAAACTATAATGGGGGTAAAGATAGATTTTCTCGAAATGAATTCGGCGCCTTTGGTCTCGAGTGTCGTATTTACTATGTCCTATTCACTTTGCATTCGAGTATACCTACATAATTATTTACCGGTCGATTACTAAGAATTCAGTTTGCTTTTTGTTTCTAGTCATATACGAATGTTCTTTGTTATTTGAATTCGCGGTCAATTATTATATACCGTGGTGTATAAAATGAAGTTTCTTGTTCGTCACAATATAAAAAGATGTGGGTTTCTATATTATACACTTTCAGGTCTGCTTTGCGGTATTTATTATTAAATTATGCGTAAGACCATGTTGAAATGTTGCCATGTAATTTAATGGTAATGTTATTTTTTATAATTTGGTCTGATTTCTTATCGCGCTGATGTGGTTAAGATGTAATGCATACCTACCTACTCGTTGTTTGTAGAAGAATGAAATATTTTCATATTTTTCAAATTAAAATAATTTTATTTATTAGGTTGCTTTTCGTTCTTATTCTAGCTATCTATTATACGGAAGTTTATGTACCTACACAATTTTAGCCTGCTACTTTTTAGAAGAATATATCAAAAATGTATATTAAATTAAAAATAAATACAAAAACTTTGGACACATACAATTTTAACTAATGATTTATGCAAATTAAGTTATATTTATAGAATAAAGTAGGTTTTTCGTATTATTTAAATAATAATAAATTTAGTGAAGCAATCAACCTATAATAATAAAATAATATATAATAGTTTTGATCTTTGAATGGTTATAATTATAATTTCCCAGTTTCTCACACTCATTATCAACAAGAATAACTTTTCGCATTTACATTAGTTTATTATTTATTTCTATGGTATTCAATACTTATCATAACTATTGTCAGAATTGACAAGTAAAATAATACAATTTGCATTACATGCATTTAAATGATTCCAATTACAATTTGTAACATTTACTTGTCAATCATATAAACCTTTCATTTGATATTTATTTTTCACAAAGAAATGTATATTACTAAATAATTTTTTATTTGCAAACCATAATTTAACTAACAGTTAAATAAAATACATTATACAAAATTTCATTTTCCGCTATTCCAAACCGATGTATTTAGGCTATTTTGGAGCTTAGATGTAAATATTTTGGGCTGCTTTCTACAACACATATTTGTAACTATTATCGATTTAGCCTTAAGCTAATTGTATAAACTAAAATTAATTATATTTGAACAAATATTAGTGCGCTATTTAAAAACATTTTAAAAAAACATATTACAATGTTAATGCTTCTTTCAAGTATTTTAAGAGTGATCTAAATCAACCACTTCATGAAAAACGGTGGCAATGTTAAGTAGCTTTTCACAAAGATTTATTATTTGAAATCATTTAGTTTGCCTAACAGAGCAGCTTCTATTTTCATATAATAATACAATGGTGCAACGATAAATATATAAAAAATTACACATTTCTTCATTTCAAAAAGAAAAAACAGGATGATTACTACTTGCTACTTACTTAAGTAAAACTAGCGATGCGTATTGATTCTGTTAGCCAATAACAGAATAAAAATTACAAACCAGCAGACTGAGTAAATGGTATTCAATTGTGGTATAAAATAAATGACTACCTTATTAGTTTGTGTGGTGAATAGAATATGTTGGACGCAGTACTTTTAAGTACCATAAATAATATAGGTAAGGCTGGGAATAAATTAAAAAATAAAAGTGTTCTAAAATTGTTGTCATTGCTACGAGTACCTTGTTGTACTGTTTCTCATTCCACACTTTGTTGTACGCACGGTTATACACTTTAATTCATTCCAAGTTCAGTTTCCTTTAGGAAATTTCTCACCATTTATTTAAACATCTGCAACGTATTGCACTGGACTTTCTTATACGTATTAGGCATATAATGTTTAGGTAGAGGGGTAATTAATATATACCTACTACGTATAAGAAAATAAAGTGCAAGATACTGCAGATGTTGTAGTCCTCAAATGAATTAAAAACCTAACAAATATGTATATATAATGTTTTTAATATTTTATTAACCATAAGTATAACTTCCTATACCTACGTAATCATGGCAACATAAATAAGACATTCAAAAATTTTAAATAGTGGCTTTCTTGAAATCGGTAAACTTCTTGAAAATTTTTTTTAAACAAAAGTTGTGTATAATATTAATATCTTTCATTTTGAATACTGGTATAATTTCTGTAAGTGCAGCCGTTTTGGAGATATTGCACAATTTCGAAAATATGACAAGAGTAAACATGCACTGCCAGTTTGAATATTCTTTTCAAGAATATGAGGTTTTCGTCCGAGGCATATACAAGTCTAAGTTTAAAGTTTGTTGATTATTGCATTGGCCGTTTTGGCTGTAGAGCGTTCACACACACACACGCACATGCACATGCACATGCACACGCACACGCACACGCACACGCACACGCACACGCACACGCACACGCACACGCACACGCACACGCACACGCACACGCACACGCACACGCACACGCACACGCACACGCACACGCACACGCACACGCACACGCACACGCACACGCACACGCACACGCACACGCACACGCACACGCACACGCACACGCACACAGACGCGCACACGCACACACACACGCACACACACACACACACACAGACGGAATTCTAAAAATAGTCAGACTCGACTCAGGGAAGGTCAAAAGATGTATTTCCGTTAAAATCTCGATTTTTTTTTTAGATTACAATACTTTCTTATATACATTCGTATAAGAAAGTAAAAAATGAATTGTAGAGTGATGAAAAAGAAATTTTCGAATAATATTATATTTCGATTGTAATTGATTGATTGACTGCATGACTGAATCTAGTAAACGTTACAACCGCAGTATGTATAAATCAGGCGTTCACTATTAGAATGAAAAGAAAAAAAAAACTAGAAAAACGTAATTTTTCTTTTTTTGTTGCAACAACGGAATGTAATGTCTACAGTCGGCTGTTCTGTTATTTTGCCACATCTATATTTACGACAGATGAACCACCAAACAAACCAACAACACTACACAACCCTTACCAACATCAACCACTTTCTTGCAATAGGTCAGAGTATACCTAATGCCCTTAAATGTTCACAAACACATTTATTCTTTGTTTATATA
The DNA here is from genome assembly GCA_018344505.1 of Nebria ingens riversi. Lineage (NCBI taxonomy): Eukaryota > Metazoa > Arthropoda > Insecta > Coleoptera > Carabidae > Nebria > Nebria ingens. The sequence continues at coordinate 19,523 of JADQWA010000970.1, read as the reverse complement.
ATACATTTACAATTTTACATGGTTAATAATTTCTAATGAAACTGTAATATGAATTAATTTATTAAATAAATGTATGAATCTAAATTTTTGTTCTGAAATGAAATCCTTTTTCCAAAACTATATATGTTGCACAATTTTTCAAACTGCTTTCGTTGTGACGGCTAAACAAGCTGAGTGTGCGAAACTACAAACGGAAATAGGAAAAATATACTCCATATCAAATACGACGAGAGGCACGCACATATTATTTAGTTCGACCCACGGGTTACAATAACTATATTAGCTATTGTTGTCACTCCATTAACTTGTATTTAACGTTGAGAAGGAGCTATTGTTGGCATGGGCTGGTGGGACACCCAGGTTGTTCCTCACCTTAGCTGTGAAGTTGCTCGACAACAAACGACAATCGCCATTGTACATTTACACTATGAATATTACCGTCAACAGCCCTAGTCGGTAAACTAGTTTGTGATAGGAAAGATTTACACATTCTTCCATATCCTGGCTTTGTCATATGCTTTCGAGTAGATATGAAGGAGCGTGCCAAAATTGGTACAATCGACCAACTGGAGCTACGGACTGGTTATTCCAATGAACTTCTGCACTATACATGCTGAAAAAAACATCCGCGTACTAATTAATGTAGAAAACTTTTGAATATTTAAAAATTAATAAATAAAATGTTATATATATATATATATATATATATATATATATATATATATATATATATATATATATATATATATATTCACTTATGTAGTTATGATTCTGAACAGATCTGTAAGCTGAATTTTAAAATGCTCATAGTTTATTAATTAAAACTATTTAAATATTTACAGATTCATCCTAAAGAAGTACAAAAATCCTCAAAAACGTAACATAAGTATATGAATGCTAACATCTTTCCACGAGATATTTGTTGAACAGTATACGTTTGGTCTACTGCTTCTTGTAAAGCCCGTGCGGTATCCCGCCCCTAATCCTGTAAACTGTCTGTTGGAGTGACTGTAAGTCATCTAAATGTGGTGATGGTAACACTACTGGTAACACACTTTTATCTCTTTCTGGCACACACAGTTTTTATGAAGAGAAACTAATAACACCCAAACTACTGTTGTTCAAATACAATTGTAATAGGTATATCTATGTCAAGCGACGCGACGGACCCTACACTCTATTGTCACGTGATTTTTGTGTAAAGCGGCTGCTGTTGCCGTTGCACAAAAAGGCACCCTGTCAATGAAGATATAAGTGCGTATTTACGGAGGCGATGATCGTTCACCCATTGTCAACAAATCAAATAAGTTATTGATTACGGTTTAAAGTAAAATTTAGTAAGCATTGTGTTACTTTGGGATGTCAATTGTTATTGAGATAAGTTGGAAACAAATTATACTATATGGGATTTGATTGAATGGGTTGGGACTTGATTAACAAATCGATAACTGTCATATATTATATGAAATAGTTCATATGGCATGAACACATAGCATAAATCTTCGTTATACATTTTGTTTGCAATGTGACTCTATTTCTAATCGTTCTGTCCTAGAATTTTTAAGATATTTTATTGCTAATATTTTGATTTATTTGATTGTTTTAACATATGAATTATATTTATATTCAATGTAATATTATTACACATTATAGTAGTCAAAAGATTAAGTATGTCATTCATTTCGACGCTTTTAAATATCGACATTAGGTATTGTACTTATACGTAGTTGTGATTCGCGCACTGAACATATCATAGGACTTGTAGGTATGTACTTTCAAATTTTGCTACTATCAATTTACTGAAATAAATATTTTTTTGATGAATATTTGCTAGAAATACATATAAATATTGTTATTGTTAATATATCTTCAAATGTTTTCTGAATTTTGTATTTTATATGTCGGGGATATAAATTTGGAATACTAAAAAAATTATTGCTATTTAAACACCACTATATTCAGTTAAATATAGAAAATATATTTCGGAATGACATTTGCAGGGAAAACTGCTACATAAATTCACAAAAAAAAAATAGTTTCTAAGCAATTGCTGTTGTTCATTCGTCATTTTGGATGAGAATTCGCAAGTAATGTTATAAATCACTTTGTGGCATAACGCTTTCGTTTTACTCATCTTGTATGCTAAAATATAAAATTAAGGTAAGGATTCCGAAAATCCCACCCAGACAGTTTCTGCTCGAATTAAAATCATTAAGCCCCTTTGGCTTCGCTTGTTATTCATAATTAGTATAATATACACATAAATTTATTCGAAATTAATGAGAGTTGTAACAATAAAAAGTCATAAATCTTTCCCACCATATTTTCAACTGAAATTAAAATATCAAAAATGCAGGTGTCTAAAAATCGAATTCAATTATTTACCCATGCCAATGATATTATAATAACTACTAAAATCGAAAAATATAAATGTTTTAACTGTAATTTGTAAACGCATACATACGAAAGATCAGATAACGGAAATTGATAGTACAACCAGTCAAACAAGTACTGCATGTGGAGTAAATGATAAGTCATTTGGAGTTGTTTGGTGGGTTCGTTGGATGAAACAACCCCTAAAGAATTGGGGCCGCACACATTGTGTTTCTGTTAATGTCTAATATTAAACACCCCGTATTCATGGATAGCTAGAGGGACGGTCTAATTATACCATATTTGTTATACGAATGACGATTCAATAACTGAACTACTATATAGAAACGACCCTTGGGTGGAACTAATTACTTTTCTATGGTACATAAGATGGCGACTTTTTTTATTTGTCATTTGTTACTGGGTGACAGTGTGGTTTTAAGTGAATCACTTACTGATCGAGGACTAGTTTGTGTGCATGATGGTTAATGGTTTATTGTGGTTTTATGCTAATTTAATGGTATAATGTTCTTTGGTTTTGTGGGAAAGTAGGTTGACTTTTGGCCATTTTTTTTTTTTGCTACTAAAAATAAGTCGTCATTTTAGTGATATGTTTAAATGAGAAATTTCGAGAGTCTCGTTTCAAATTTTCTTCTCAAAATAAGACTAGACCGAGAATAAAAGGTAACTTTGAAAAACAAACACGAGTCAACAAATAAAAAGGACTTTTTTAAGGTGAAATCGAAACGTGACTCGAATTTTTTCGTTTAAACTAAGTGTACAATAAATAACGACAACTTTACTCCATTTGTTAATTTGCTGTGCTTTTTATGCACATATAAATTATTTGTTTGTTTATAAGAAAAACAAAAACTACTAAGCATTAACGTTACACTTTTTCCTTCGTCGACTATCAGTGGTTGAAGGGCAACATCTCACTCCAATGGAGACACAATTATTCGCCATTGTATATGACAATGACGTCACAGATTAATTAATTAATGAGGTAGTATCATTTATTTTTACAGCTTTTGTATTCATTTGGTAACAGTTTTTATAAATTATTATTTATATATTTTTAAATTATTCGTAAATATTTTCGATAAACTTTGTCTTTTTATTCATGAGTAACACATTTTGTTCAATTTTTTTTATTTAAACTTTATCAGTAGAATATTTTAAAATAGTTTTAATACGAAATTATTTCTGATAAAAACTCATAGCTACAAACTTCGAAGAGGAATTTTAGTTTTGTTTTGAATAAAATTCAACAGAAATCTCTTCCAAGTAAAATAATAAGACTTAGCACATTTGCAATTTAAATTCAACTTAAAATCATGAATAAATAAACAAGATGAACTGAAAACTCCAAGTTCAACATTCACAGTAAATAAACTTATCATTACGTACCATTATAGATTCTAATAAAGATATAAGATCTTCTTAGATAAGCCATAAATATCCATTTCATAGAAAAAGTTTCGTATGTATGCATATGAAACAAAACCCATTACCAAATAGATAAACTATTATGGAAAATGTATACCTATCCTACCTAGGCATACATACACATATACATATGCAGTCTAAAACACCTGTGTATTATCCACAGTTGATTTAATTTTTCAGATAAGATTATTACTTCTACTAACACAGGTAAATTGATATAATAAACAATAAACATTAGAAATTGTCTATGCATTGCCGTAATGAATTATTGATGAAAAACGCTATATCATACACAATCCATCTAAATAGCATTAGCTACATAGATATTCGTTTGTTACACATAGAACGTTATAAAGGTTTAGTTAGTTTAATAAATTCCCCATAGAGGCCACTAGTATCATGTCAATTGATGTAACTGATATGTTTATATATGATTGCATAGGTAAGCCGATTGGACTATATTCAGTACGGTTGGGGTTAATTTATATAGTAGAAGACCTCTATGTACACATTACAATTGTTCACAAATTAGTATTTGATATAATGGCTTTCATGTTTTATGCAAATATAAGCTATAATGCACTGACAATGAAGCTTGTATGAAATGAAAAACTAATCTATACAATTAAGTAGTTAGAATATATAAGAGGAATTTATTTTGTTCCCTAAGATTTATTTACCACAATTAAATATATCTTTTTTATTGCAATTAATGTTTTATGTATTTATACTAAATAAAAATTATAGTATATTTACTACAGCTACAGATATTAATTGTCAACATTTTTGTGGTTGTGATTAGTATATTTGTATATCTGTTCTAAAATATGTTTTTTTATTTTATTTGAAGTCTAATATGTCCTAAAATATATATTCTATCGAATTTAAATTGCAAGCAAATCTAAATAGACATCTTATGTGCGAGTGATCAACATACAATCAAATAAAAGTATTATATTTATTTTCAGAATCAGATATGGTGAAACGATTTTTTATGAAACATATTTGGTTCTGAAAATGTAATCAACGCACGACTACTTTCTCCTTAGCCACAAATATAATTATTTTCGTTTTCTTTGTTACATTTTATTTATTTTTATAATTTAGCACCAAAAATATGTAAAAAGTAAAAGTCAATTGATAAAGTAGAATTTAAAAATAGTATTTATATTTAATTAGGGAGACCAAACTTTAAAAATACAATAAATCAATAAAATGTTTGTTTGGTCGTAAAAAAAAACTATAATCTGCCTTCAATTCAATGCAGAAATCCTACATCATCCATATTTATTTTCAGTATTGATTCTTTAAATACTTTCTTCTATTTTAATAATCTAATACAGTTTTGTACAATATTTTTTGTTTTACTATTTAATTCTACTTAATATCTATTCTTCCTTAATTATTGTTTTATGTTATATTTTATTAGAGGCTACTTATATTTTTGTTGGTAATTAAATAGCTAGTTAATTCTGGTCTAGTTTAGTTTAATTGGGCGTACAATTAATCTAAAGTTTTAATTACATAGGTATAATTATTACAATTTTTTGATTTTTGGAATTTATGAAATATGTAGTTTCTTTGTTTTACTTGTAGTGTAATTAATTTTAACCGGAGATTATTTTATGTAATTAAATGAATAATTCTGATACTATACTTAAATTTTACAACTTGATGTGTATTTTGTGATTAAAATAAAAGACAAAATTATAATATATTTATATATTTCTAAGCAAAATGAACTTTAAAGTTGAAGTTTATAATTATTCCCATGTTTTGTACTTAACATGAGTGAGGATAGTGGCTACTTTAAAATTTAAACCTCATGGAACATAATTCTATAGATATTATATAGGTAGAATAGGTATATTATGGTATTTATGAAATATAGAATAGATTAGAATTTAGATTACATATATTTGTAATATTTGAAGCTGGTCAAAAACGATCAGACATAAACGAGGGCAGTGGGATTATGGAACCATGTAGTTAATTAATAGTTATCGCATTTCACCTTTCAAACCGAAAAACTTTTCTTTATGACTAATTGAAATAATACAACATTAATTAATGAACGCCCATCGTAGAAACAGACCATCCGACAATTTGCAAGTTTAAAATCGCAAACTGTAAAATATGCACCGCATACATTCATATATTGGCGCGTTGTAAGTCTTAACAACAATACAAAGATACCTTCATATTAACACATCGCCTGTGTTCCTTGTGTGAGGTCTTTACATATATAATTACTGACAGCGGACCAACTCACGTCAAAAGAAGACTACGCTATACTCGAATCCACTTTAAATTTGCAACATTTCTCCTAATTCATATATTTAGGCCGTATATTTTGTTGTGTGCAACAACAAACATAAGTAATTTTTTTTTCTATAATAATGAGTGTTGCTACTTGATCGAAAGCTATCAGGGTAACATAACGTATTAACTTACTTACTTACTTAAACGTGAATATTAGTTTTCATTTGGTTGGCAATAATTACGTTGTGAATTTGGTAATTGTTTAACATAAAAATGAAGAGGATTTAGTAAATTTTTTTTATTTTATCTGTAGATCTCTAAATTGAATAAATATTGGACTGACATATTTTATGCGCTATATAGTAATAAAAATAGGACAAAACAATTACTCTTTTTATTGATTATCAAGATTAATATTTTCCTTATTTTGTTACGGCTTTCAGTTATAACTTGAAAAATAAACTTTAAATACATCAACAAAATTGTAATTTTACGTAGGTTTCTTTGGTATAATTAATATTTTTATAATTGATTTATTTTAAAAAATTATCATGTTCATTATTTTTTACGGCTTCCAGTTATAATCTAAAAAATGTTTAAATACATCAAATAATTTGGAAATTTACGTAAATTTCTTTGGTATAACTATTATTTTTCTACGTGCTTTTTAAGGTGTAACTTTTTTTTTTGTGGGCCCAATATCTCCTGAAGTACGGCTTTGAATGGATTTAATTTACGAGCGGATGGAATTGAGGCCCTACACAATATGTATGCCAAATTTGACTGAGCTCGGTTTAGTATCTTCAGAGGAGAAGAGGTGAGGATGGTTGATCTTACGACTAGCGAGCGAGCGAGCAACCAACATGTTACCAAGTATTTGAGATATTTACATTTCGTCATCAGGGCAAAAAATGACGAACTTTTTGTTAAGGAAATTTTTCAATCCGAGAATGTTACAGACTAATTATGCCGACAAACACTTAAGCTCTTCGGTACTACGTACGGCGAGCTAAAAACAGCATACTCTTTATAGTTGAAGCAGTTTTTTAGAAACAATAATAGAATAAAATGATTAAAGAATTGTTGTTTACTTTCTTTCTATTATCCTTGACATATTCTTTCTAAATAATGGAAAATCAGACAGGATGTAAATTGATTATGAAAAGAGAATGGAATTAGTGTAAATGATCTTAGGAAAAGTGGTATTAACTATACCATTTGAAAGAGGGGTTATTGCCAGCACAACCCATCTGCTGATCCGCAGTGTCTCTCTCTTTCATTTTTATAAGTTCGTAACACTGTCTCATTTTAACGTTGACCAATAACTATAACCTGGTTGTTCAACGTTGTATGGCGGACAATGATGATGATGTTAATATATTAACTGCAGAGACAAGCAGGGCGGCATGAAAAGGGATGGTGCATGGTGGTATAGCATATTACCTAAATGTAAGTCGCCTATAGAGAAATGAAATATAACCGTTGATGTATTCTACATGGCTCTGTTTACCTACATCTAATTTTTTGTTTGGCCTATATCATATATAAACGAGAAATTTGATTGGGGGTAGAGTCAATTTTGTAAAGATATCTTCGAAACGGCTGCAATTAGAGCAAATATTGTTATATTCAAAATGAAGCATATTCATATTTTGGACAACTTTTGTTTCAAAGTTTTTTCAAAAAGTGTACCAGTTACAAGAAAATTACTACTGTAATTCTTAAATTTATAATTTATAATAAATCCCTCAAACACAACATTCTGTGTACATTTATGGATAGTACCTGTCTCCAATATTTGTATTAAAAATAGTTTTCTCTAATAATAATAATTGCTGTGTAGTAGATATTGTTTTTATCGTTTATATATTAAATAACATCATTTAATTACAATAGAAATTATATTATTAGATTAAATAGTTATAGAATAGCGGGACTCGGTATAGCGTTGATAAAATCATGTGTATGTATCACACATGCGTGACTATATATCTGATGTACATACATATGTACACGTGAATGTGAATGTATTTGATAATGATACCTGTATTATACTTCGTAAGATATATTATTATATAAAAACATCTGCAGTGTATTGCATTGGACTTTCTTATACGTATTAAGCATATATTGTTTAGATAGAGGGGTTATTAATATATACCTACTACGTATAAGAAAGTAAAGTGCAAGACACTGAAGATGTTTTAGTCCTCAAAAGAATTAAACACCTAACACAATATGTATATATAATGTTTTAATATTTTTCTAACCATAAGTATAACTTCCTATACCTACGTAACCATGGCAACATAAATAAGACATTCAAAAATTTAAATAGTGATTTTATTGAAATCGGTAAACTTTTTGAAGAATGTTCTTAAACAAAAGTTGTGCATAATATTAATATCTTTCATTTTACATACTAGTATATTTTCTGTAAGTGCAGCCGTTTTGGAGATATTGCAGAATTTCGAAAAAAATGACAAGAGTAAACATGCACTTCCGGTTTGAATATTCTTTTCAAAAATAAGAGGTTTTCTTTCGAGCCATATACAAGTTTTAAGTTTAAAGTTTGATGGTTATTGCATTGGCCGTTTTGGCTGTAGAGCGTTCACACACACACACACACACACACACACACACATACACACACACATACACCCCCACACACATACACCCCACAGACACCTACACAGCCACAGGCGGAATTCTGAAAATAGTCAGACTCGACTCAAGAAAGGTCAAAAGATGTATTTCCGTTAAAATATCGATTTTTTTTTTCATGATACAATACTTTCTTATATACTTACATTCGTATAAGAAAGTAAAAATGTAAATATTACAGGATGTGTACATAATTTTTACGGGCGACATATCTTTAAGATAACATTGTTTTCATTGTAATTTTCAAAGAAAGGAACATATTTAAGAATCGATTAATCGACAAATAAAGGATAGTAGGTTTGAGTAGCATTAAACAAATTTACGATTTTCAATTCTACAAGCAAAGATGGTAAACCATATTGTGTAATGCTTAACTAACAAATAAACTATTATATATTGGTAGCCAATTTGTTTTTACTATAAATAAGCGTAATTGAATTTATTATTTTTAAGGAGATATTTATTTTAGAGAAAAAAATCACGTTTTTAGTTTGACAAATAAATCTAAATATTATCTCACTAAACGGCTGTAAGTAGGCAAGAATAATGTTTTTAGATGAAATGAATTATGTGGCATCTTGTTTGAAATGCATACACACATAGGTATAGGCGAATTCACATAAGAAAAACATTTTTTGTGGCATGAATCATCACCACACTTCATAGGGTTATATGTACAAAGTGTATGATTCATGCCACAAAAATGTTCTTCTTATGTGAATTTGACTATATGTTTATATCTTTGAAACCTTTAAAAGTACTTTTATTTTTTTTGAATATGAGTTTGTTATTTTTGCAGAGAAAAATATATTTTTAATAACAAATTTTTCACATGCCCATGTTTCGTGACACTTATTATTTTCGAAACATTCCAAACAAAATAGTATAGGTTTTGTGAACCCCAGGCAAAAACAGAAGAATTTATTTTATTTGTTGCATATTTATTATTAATTTCTATTTAGCAAACTTTGCGAAGAGATAATTGTAAAATGTATATTAATACTTCATGAAATTAAATAAATTACGAAGCATTTAAAGGTTGTAAAATAAATTAATCAAATTTCAATAGTTATAGCAATAGTCTGTATAACATGAAAGTTATAACATATGGATAATAATTTACAAATCACCGTGTATTGACTTTGCAAATAAAGAATGCACTGTAATAAATGAGTCAACTGCAAAAATTAAGTAAAATAAAAAACTATATGCTTTCATTTTAATATAATTTAATAAAACTGTAATTTCACATTAGAAGGTTATAATTTACCTACACATGATTTGAACAGATTTTTATAATTATTTAACTGTGAGAATTAAGAGGGAGGGGGGGGGGTGACTTAAATCTCAATCTCGAAATTTTGAGCTGAGGCTTGTGGCCGGTCCGAGACGCGATTTGTTCTAGCGCCAACACTATAATAAAACTAAGTAAAAAGAAAGTAAACACGGCATGTAAGTCAAAAAGTGCTATTGACAAGGAGTGTATGGATTTCTTAATTCTTGACATACTGCTGGTTATAGATGTTATTATCAACGATAGTTACAATAAATATTAATAAGTATTAAAATCTGGGAAAAAATGTGTGAAAACATTTTTAAGAAAACCTTGATTAAAAATAATTGTAATGATAAATAAACGCGAAGAATGACTAAAATTTGTTGATAGTAAAATCATTTCCATCAGTTACGCTCCAGTCTGATATCGATATCCGTCGCTGTAGTAACGAAAGACCACCTTGAATATTCGTATAGCCAGGTATTTAATTTCAATTTTACATACATACATATACTTTCTGTCGTTTTAATTAAGGCAACGGAATGTGATTCATAAAATTTCGCGCAATCATAAAATATCCCGAATTTATGCTAGTAATAAAGGAATACAAACTCAGCAATTGTCATAAACTAAAATAATTTACATTAACAGTACATCTTAAATCTGTGCGCCGTAAAACAACACCCGATTCATCTTGCCGTTCGGAATAAACTCCTACGTAGTCGTTAGCACGATTTTGGTTGGTCCGCGTGCGCGTAAAACAAAGTACACCTATATAACACGCCCACCAATGCTATACGAGCGGTATTTTTGTATCTGATATGTTTTATTTGTAAGCACCGCGCGATTGGTTGAGGGTACGCCCTTATTGAGGCGGAGTCAGCTAAATAGCTGTTTGACAGTTGAGTCCAGCTTCACAGCATTCACTTGTTATCAGACCTGTGAAAGTAACACGTGCTCCTTATAGCCTATTCAGACGAATCATCGAGCCGAGATTCGGTTTTCGGAGTTTTCGGGCGTTCGGTTCCAGACTTTTCCTGTGTTGCCCGCCGGGAAAATAATTATTTGTGCATTTTGTGAGTTTATTCTTGAACAGTGGACCTAATATGTGTGTTTTTAAATAATTAAACTGTTTTCATTGTGAAACTGGACTTCAATATCGTTAACTTTGAATTAGTGAAACTGTGTCTGTGCCATTACTGAAACTTAATGTGTAGTTACTTTTAGTTACTATATCTAAAATTTAATTGTTACTATCGCCATATTGGTTTAGGAATTTATATGTCATTATCGGAGTCAAAATCTTATGGACTTTGTACAGTAAAATATGTTTGAGGTTTAAGGACAAAATTAAGTTTTGCACGAAGGAGTTTTTATGCCTACAATGCAAGACACTGAAATTGTGATGCCTAGTACTCCCCAAAGGGAAATGTCTCCGTATTTGACTTCAAAATACGATAGTCCGAACTCTTCACGAGCGTCTAGTCCATCGGTTGCGGAAAACGGTGGTGAAAACATGACGGAAGACTCCAAGTACCTGTCCGACGATGAAATAAGCGTCGGTTGTCCAAGTCCAGCACTTAACTCTCCCAAAAACTACACTGTATCCAGTCGGGAACATTCCCCAAATTACGGATCGAATTTCCGAGATCTCCACTCACCAGAATATCGGCATTCAAAATTGGACGTAGTCAGCTCATCGGATTGCCGGTGCAACGGTGAACCAGAAAAATCAGACGACTACTTCAAACCCCTAAAACGCTTAAAAATGGTCCACATCCAAACGGAAAAACGAATATCCCCAACAATTGACGAAGAAGACAGAACGGACGGAGTGAAATCATTTTCAATCATGGATATCTTGAATCATCGACCGAGTAAACCATTGCAAAATAATAGGATTGTAAGACCGTGGGATTTGGATCCAGAGTCAGAGGCTCAACAGAGTTTTGAACGGTTTCACCGGCAGTTGAAAGCGCAACAAATGGCGTTGTTAAGGCCTGAGTTTGCTGGGTTTAATGCGAGTTATGCCAGCGAGACGGGAAGCGACCGGTCGAGCAGCGTGACCAGTGATTGTTGCTCGCCGGATATCGTGAGTACGGCGGCCGCGGTTCAACATCGGCAGCGGCAAAACCAACAACAGAAGCAACCTGGATCAACACCTCTAGATGCGCTGTTTCAGATGACCTCCAAGACCTTTGATTCCAATACCGGTGAATCCAGTACAGGTAAGGATCAAGTTATTTTTTATTCTACCTATGTATATATTATCTCATCTTCTACTTCAGTGTACTTGTTTCTTAGACAATCTATTGTATATTGGATATAAAAAAAAACAAATATGCGTCTATAAGAATATATGTATGTTACTGAACATTGTTTAGTTGCTTTTTGTAAATGTGGATTATCTTATGGTTACTCTCATACAAACTCATTCAATATAATATAATCAAAAACTCAATTCAAATTGTACATTATTATAGAACTATGAATGCATATACATAGGTAGGTGATTTCCTCTATGTCAACATTTCTGTAAGGTAAAATATCTTGCACTACAAATTTATCAGACCGTCCCTTGTATAAACAATGAGATAAAAAGCCTCTGTATGAAAATGTTGTACCTACCTATAATAAATATATGACAAAGTAATTGGAGCAAATAATATAATAACTCTAAGGTAGTTTTAAATAAATACTCAACTATACGTGTCAATTTGTGGAAATTACCACTGTTCTATTCAAAGCAATAGTTTGAACAATGTTAATAAGACATTTTTAAAAGTTTACATATCTACAAGTTTAATAAATACTTTCTTGGACTTGCATTTATTTTTAGTTCTATCGATCTGAAAATGGATAACTTTTTTGATTATATCCTCTATTAAGTCACACCAGCACATTTTTCTAATTACAATTCTTACTATCTAAGGCCCGATTTTATCAATGCCAATTACATTTTGAATCCAATAATATCGAATCAAAATCATAGTTCATAAGAAAAATACAATTTCTCTCTATTTATAATTTTGTTTGAATAAGAAATAAACTTAACTGACAATGGTAAAATGGCTCTAAGTAAAAAATATTCGATTCTATCTGATTTTGAGAATTACTCGTATTAATAAAGTTAACTATACCTAGTTACTTATACAAATTCATCACAAATTATATATACAATATGCTTTATATGCCAATTGTTAAAAAATAATTTTGTTTATTTTTAATTATATAATTAAATTACAAAATCGTGAATTTTATGTCTATTTTGGAATCATTAGTCAAATCTGGGGGTTTTTTTTTTTGTTGCGAATTATTTATATCAGAGACAAAAGAAAACATTTCTGCTTATGCTCTTTGGAAATAATTTGAATATGCTTGAAATTTAACGTCACTTTTAATGGATATTAGAAAGACAGGATCAATATCAGCTGGTAATTTGTTACTTCAGCAATATGTATTTGAATTTCAAATAACTGAATACATTTAAATCGAGTTGTTTCCAAGTTTATTTAAAAGAATCCACTCCTTGCAAGATGGCACTTACTAGCCACTTCTCATTGAAGGTGTAATTGAAATATTATAAAAAGAACAATCTAATATATGATATTTATAACAAGAATGCAAGGTAAAACAATCTGCAAATATATATACTTGTATGCACGGTTCATAGTAACATATTTAAAAAATATATATCAGTATGTTGATTTGTACTTATTTCATACATTTGATTGATTGTAATGTGCTATTTATAATAATTCGAGAATATATATTTATGTATATACTTTATATCTAACCCATAAAATAGTTTCATTGAACAATAAAGGATATATTTTGTATTCAATTTTTTATTTTTTTTTGTTCTTTATAATACTTACATATTTTTTCTGTCTAAATATACTTTTATTATTATAAGGCCATACTTTTAAATGCTATTTAGAAGTGAACAAATACTATAAAGAAAAACATTTGTAATTGTCGCACGATATTATAAGACTAAATTATGTTTGATGGGAGTAGACATGAAGTTATTTATGTATTTTTGTAAGTTTACCATTACGATTGCAAAGTAAATAAATCTACTTGTACGTCAACTTAGAAAAAGTATTGTCACAGACGTAAAAATATATAAAATTAAAGTACTACATTATTAAGTTACTTTTTACTACAATATTGTATTTGTCGCAAAGGGTGTAACTCATTTGGCCTTACGGTTACTTTTTGACCTTTTTTTACACGGCTTTTAATAAGAGAAAAATGATTTACAATCTTGACGGTAAGGCAAAATGAGTTATACCCGTCTCAAGTTGTATTATAATTATTTTTCCCCGAGTAACAGAATGAAAAATGATAATTTTTCAGATGAAGACGTATTATTTACGGAATCATTACTTCATAGTTATTTTGTTTTTATTGAAAGGATATATATATATATTAAGTGCATTTGCATAAAAGTTAATGCTGTCCATTTGATGATCTGGAAAATATATATCTGTAGTAGAGTTTTTGTTATATTCGGTGGACCATTTGAAAACAAAAATTAACTGTAGATAATGGTATAATTTGCACGCGTTTGTTGTCTGTTTAATTGCATTTTATGACATCCGTCGGATCTCATTAATCTCATTTTAACTTGACTATAATTTTTTTCATTTTGATTACAAGCACAGCTACATTTTTTATTATTCTCATGTCTTTATTATTTGAGAACCATTAACGAAGGAAATATGTTTTTAATTTTTATTTGCTAATTGTTGCTAAGGTCACTTCTTTATAGGTATGTTGCTCCGGTTAAATTTACTGAATTCTTGAACCAATTGATTGATTTAATTTAATATAGAAGAAGGTAGCAACATAATTTTTGATTGAGTATAATTAATCAAATAGTATTTACTATAATAAAAATATAAATATGCCAATTAAATTTGATTCTAAACTATAGAAATATCTTCTAACATTGTATACAATAAAATATTAATACCATAAACGGATATCCGTTAATAATTATTAAATTAGAACTGCTAAGATAGAACATTTTTGACACAATAATAGCTTTCTTTGCTGTGATATATTGCCATTGTCAATACTTATACGTTTACCTGTTTTAGCATTCATATTAGAGACATAACGCCTAGACAAATTCGCGGTAATTACCGGTTGCTTTGTTTGATACAGTTATACAATTTTAACATTTGATTGATTCAATTAATTTCGCAATCAATCAGAAAATCAATTACAATGGAAAATATATTATATGATACCTTACTTAGTTTTGCGATAACTGTATATCATATTTATAACCCTCTTATGCAAACTTAATTTTATAATATTCCGTCTGTAATGGACAATTTTATATATTATTTATAACTACATTTAATATATATTTCATTTAAGCTGCTTTTTTTTAAAATGAATATACTCTTATAAGATTTAAAAATACAAAAATAAAACATTGTTAGTTTGATGTATAAATATGTGTGTTTATTTTTACACTATCATATTTAGATTGGTAGTTCGTGTTACATAGATTTCTTTTTGTTTGAATCGTGACAACAGAAAAAAAATTGTGCTGATCTATTTTATTTTTATCTTTGCTGGCATTTACACTGAGTTTTCAATGATTTGAATGTAATGAAAATTCAATTTCTACAATTAATTGGTATAATTGGATGAGCAGCGTGGCTGCCAAATGTTTAATTGTAACAATTAAATATTTTGAAGACTCTTGTTGACACAATTCAATAATTGATTAGACATTTGACATAATTGACAAGATTGTGTATAATGAGTATTTACCAAAATAATAGTCTATGATAACTTTCCCTTCACTAGGTGAAAAA
This sequence comes from Nebria ingens riversi, assembly GCA_018344505.1. Taxonomy (NCBI): domain Eukaryota; kingdom Metazoa; phylum Arthropoda; class Insecta; order Coleoptera; family Carabidae; genus Nebria; species Nebria ingens. Next base: position 3,659 of record JADQWA010000970.1, on the reverse strand, counting down.
AAATAACTTTAATGCAAAATTACACTAAAAGTTGTTGCTGAATTTTAAAAATAACTATCTTGATTTGAAGTGTATTTTTACAGTAATTTAATACCTATTAGAATTTTCAGTACAATAAATTACAAGTCATGTATCGTCAGAAGAAAAATAACTAAATGCAAAGCTTCCACAAAAAAAGCTTTTTTTTTCTATTTTAAAATTTATTTGCTAGCCGCATTTGCCATGTTTTTTATAGTTTTATTTGTGGACAATTTTTGCACAAATATTCAATTCCATTACACGATTGCATAGGTTTATACGTAAGAGGTCATAAACATAGACAAAGTTTACACTAATTAAAAGTGTAAATTCCAAATGCATTAACTTTGTTATCAATAAATTATACTAATTTAACTTGATAATCCACCATAACTAAAATAGTTAAGTAATCCCATAAAACCTTCCATAAAAATATTTTTCCCATTCCCATCATGTTATATCATCATCGTAGGTATATGGTTTGCAATAATTAACTTGTTTTCAGCAACTAACCGCGACCAACAAATATTTTACTATACATTTTCACATAATATTTTAAATTATTACAGTTCGCAGATAATTACAACATCTACTTCGATGCTAATTAGTACACTAATAGTTCAGCGTTGTTTCGATAATTAAAAACAAGTCATGCATTTACTATTTTTTGCATTTTATATATCTACATATACATATAGAAAAAATCGTTTAACACGTAACTAAGGGGACTAGAATATTCTTTCTAATTATATGAATTTCGAGTTTAGATATAGAAAAATTAAAATTTGAAAATTACTTAACTCATACACTGTAATAAGTAGCTTTAATTTTTAATAAAATTTTATGTAAATTCACTCACAATCCAAATTATCTGATATTTTCGAGTTATCTCTTTCGTGTTAACAAAGATTAGCTGTATGAAAGAACGTAATATTGCACTAACGACTAAATATGTGTTTTTTGCTAAACGAGTACGAGTTTTTATGTACATACATACCTAAAGCATTTTCGTTATATATATATATATATATATATATATATATATATATATATATATATATATATATATATATATATATATATATATATTTTTGAATGCATGTGTTTTTTAAATTATGCTAAAAAAGAAAATACTTGAACTTATTGTCAATAGAAAATGAAAAATATTTAGTCCAGGTATATAAATACATTTAATATAGCCACACAGATATTAACAAGTAATATATTTATAGCTGTGGTTAATATATTTGTGAATTAGTCACTTTACATTTTGCTACTTCTATTTATTTTTCCTTTGACAGAAGATTAATAAGAATTTTATCAAATTTGAAACTAATTTTTATTGCACCGATTTGTGAGTTTGGTTGGTCTATTCGATAAATATAGGTAGCGTAATGAGATAATAAAACTTGTATTTTTATTATAAGATGTTTTTATAACGGAGGCTAACTTTGCAAACTCATAAAATTTAAATAAAAACCCGTTTAAGGTCTTTAGAAGTAAATACTTCACAGACTCTTAATGAAATTGCAGTATCATTCCCCAGCTAGATTGCTGTGCAAAAACAAGATTCTTTTGTTGCAGAAGAAAGAAAAACTTGTATCGTGTTAGCTACGATCACGGTAGCATTAAATTAGAATGGGAAGAGATTGTCATAGTCTTGCATATTTGCTATTTTCTACTAACAACTCAATTATACAACTGTCAAATCTACTCAATAGCCACATCGTATTTAATTCATTATTATTTTAATAAATCTTGTTTCAAACATAGAGGCGTTTTCATTTTATATTAAATAATGCAAAACGCTATCTACAAAGATATACAATTTCTTTATTAATAAATTGATAAAATGAGGTTACTTCGTATCCAACTGTACGATGTGTATCAGTAATATTCTTCTTCTTCTTTTCATGAAATATGTTTTTTCATTTCTTTATTTAAAAACATCGGCTATGTATTGGCCCTAAACTTTCTTTTACGTAATATAAAATGTTTAAATTTAAAAGAAAATATTATCATACATTATGTCCAGTAAAATTGTAAAGTTAGATAATTGTCAGATTTCTAAAAAAACATATGTATTTTAGATTTAAAATGTTCGATTCTATAGTAATATAAAGAAAATATAATTATTCATTACACATTATTAAAAATTATTATGGCCGGACATTTTTTAGTTTTCAAATGAACTTTAAACATTACAAAATATTTTCGTATAATATTTTAAATTATTTACTAACCTTTGTAACGTTTTTTCATTAAACTTATTTGTGACACTGACAATAAATGTTAAATGTCAAAATATTTGAATATTTAAAACAATTGAACATGCATAGTAGATGCGATTTATTATATATAATTTCCCATACTTACGTAACTACGGCAATATCAATAAGATAAGATCTTGTAACTGGTACACTTTTTGAAGAAATGGTTCAAACAAAAGTTGTGCAGAATACTAATATCTTTCAATTTTATTCTAACTATTTTTATTGCAAGTATAGCTGTTTCGGAGATATTGCAGAAATTGCAAAAAAAGTCTTAAGTAAACATGCACTTCCGGTTTGAATATGCTTTTCAAAAATAGCAGGTTTTTGTCCCAGGCATATACAAATCTTAAGTTTAAAGTTTCATAATTGTATCTTCAACGGTGTAGGCTGTAGAGCGCATACATACCCACAAACACACACAGACACACACACACACACACACACACACACAGACACACACACACACCCACACACACACACAAACGTCATTTCAAAAATAGTCAGACTCGATTCAGGGAAGGTCAAAAGGTGTATTTTCGTTAAAGTTTCGAGTTTTTTTTTTCGTGATTACAATACTTACTTATTACTTCGTAAAAGAAAGTAAAAATGTATCAAATACATTAATTTTCAGAAAATGAAGTATTCGTTATGAATATTATAACTATTAACAATCAGAGAGTGGAGATAATTACTTATATTATTGTAGTTTTAATGTTTATGGTAAACTTGTTAAAATTCACATATTTCATATTTATTTTGATTTTGGAGCACAGCCCTTCAATCCATTTAAAATTATATAAGATATATGAGTATTGCAGCATTGCCAAATTTCAAGATTTGTGAGATTATACAAAGAACCAAAATACACTATTAAAAGTGGTATGTCAACAGTAATTAGTAAAGTTATACATTGCCAGCAAAATATTGTGTAAGATTAGATATTTATTTTTAATATACGAGTACAAATGGCCCATTCGTTTTAACCTACTCTTATTAGCATAGTTTCCAAATAGAAGTGGATCTAGTGGGATTACATGACGCACGGATAAATAGAAAATTCTTTGTAGAAATTGTTGCTCAGGTAAATATTTATTTATAATAACTCTAGTGCGAAGTTGTTGGCAGTAACAGTGAAATAGCATTCTTTCCATTTATGGATTTATTCGGACAGTTTTATCCGAGTAGATATGGGACATTCTTGAGAATTTATTTTTGTCTATTTTACTTTATGTATTAAATATTGAATGTAATGCTAGTAAGTTATCGAAAATTCTCCGGTAAATTACTGTTCTCTGAGAATGTTTCTAGAATATTTACCGCCCCTTTTATATTACAAATATACATGATAATTTATTTATATATATATAT
>JADQWA010000966.1:5000-7500 GCA_018344505.1 Nebria ingens riversi | reverse complement strand
ATTGTAAATGACTCTAAACGTGCCCAGCTACAAACTTATGAATTATTTCGGTTCATTTATACAATATTCAGTGTGCAATTTGAATAGAAACTCACCCTCCTGCCCCCTAACACCCCTCCTCCTCGCCCCTCTGTTCTTCTATATAGCAATCTGTTTGCTAAATAATTGAATTGTTTCGTTGTGAAATAGTGTGTGTGTGTGTGTGTGTGTGTGTGACGAAGATCGCTGCAATACAGTAAAATAAAACAAATCACATGCTTTATTCTTAGAAGATTGTTCAGCTGAGTAACGAGTAAGCACCTAATATCTAAAACAAATTGACAAACGTTGTAACAAAGATGGAAGGATAATATCTATCAATTTTAAACGTGATGAAAAGGGTCGCGCGAACAAACACAGTTGTAGGTATATATCGTATAAGTAAATGAGTGCGCGGATTGGTCAGATTGGCACATTTGTTAAGAATTGCGCGGGTGTGTTTGCCAAGGTGCGTTAGCGGCACTTTATAACAGGGCCGGCTTCATAAATACAGGCCAAATTGTAACCAAGTAACCAAACCTTAATCTGTGCACACAGTAAACTATAGTAATCTTTCGTACTTGACACATTTCAAATGTGATATATAAACAACAACATTCTAATTTCTATAGAAGTGGGGAATGGAGATGTTGGTAACTAATCATTGCTGCCAACAAACTTGCATAAAGCACTAAAACTTTTGTGTCGGTTTTCCTAAATACACACACACACACACTCAAACTCGTTACGCGATCGACGAAATAAATTTTTGTTATTAACGATTATTAAGTATTCACTCTTTCATATACATTTTACAGAAAATTGTGCCAAGTTGGTAGACTTAATTGATTTGGCGCAAATGGCCGTCTCGCGCGCGCGCTTTCGTTCGTCCATTTTTTAAATTAAAAATATGAAAAATAGCCGGGCGGTTTTTGTATGTAAGTAGAAGGTGTTTGGCAACCGAACTCGAATTTTTCGACTGCCGCGGTAAAAACTGCTTTTAGCACTGTTAAAGTTTTATAATATATCTGTTAAAATTACTTACGGCATTAGGTTCCGGCCAGACGTGCCCAAATTAAATGCGATATTTTACTTACAAACGCGTTCTACCAACAAATACACCACTGAAACGAAAAAAAAACCTCCTCCTCCTCCACCACCCTCTAGCCCCACACCACTACAACACCGCGACGTCTGAATAGCGTGAAAATATTTTTATCTTCTGAGGTTTCTGATCCAACCCTTCCTACTCTCAAAACTAACAAAAAACATCGGCCATGTGTTGGCCCTAAACTTTCTTTTACGTAGTCGTATAAATGTTTAGTAAAAAATAAAATATTTTAAATTTCAAGAAAATATTTTCATTCATTGTCCAATAAAATTGTAAAGTTAGTTTATTGTCAGATTTCTAAAGAAAACATGTATTTTAGATTTAAATATTGGATTTTATAGTAGTATAAAGAAAATATCATTATTCATTACATATTATTAAAAATTATTATGGCCGGGCATTTTTTAGTTTTCAAATTAACTTTAAACCAGAGAAAATATTTTTTAAATTTATTTTACTACTAACTTTGGTAACGCTTTTTCACTAAACTTATGTGTGACACTGACAATAAATGTTAAATGTCAAAATATTTGAATATTTAAAACAGTTGACATGCATAGTAGATGCGATTTATTATATATAATTTCCATATCTATGTAACTATGGTAATATAAATAAGATAATAGCAATTTTCTCGTAACTGATACACTTTATGAAGAAATGTTTCAAACAAAAGTTGTTCAAATCATTAATATCTTTAACTTAATTATAACTATTTTACTGTAACTGCAGCCGTTTCGAAGATATGCAAAAGTGTCTCAAGTAAACACGCACTTCCGGTTTGAATATGCTTTTCTAAAATAGGAGGTTTTCGTCCCAGGCATATACAAATCTTAAGTTTAAAGTTTCATAATTTTATCTTTAACAGTGTAGGCTGTAGAGGGCACAGACTCTCACACACACACACACACACACACACACCACACACAGCCCCCCCCCCCCCCCACCACACACAGACGTCATTCCAAAAATAGTCAGACTCGATTCAGGGAAGGTCAAAAGGTGTGTTTCCGTTAAAATTTCGAGTTTTTTTTTCGTGATTACAATACTTACATATTACTTTGTAAAAGAAAGTAAAAATCTAAATTTATAATTGTACTATTGACCACTTTTTCCTGAGGTCCTTACGCCTACTTTTCTATTATTTTCGACAATTGAATAGATTCAATGCTCAATTGTGGAAATATAAAATCTACCTAATAAGATTAATTTAAATGAATACCTAATTGTGAAATGATGATGTATTAGCTGTCACCATGCATGTTAACAAAACAAGCGATTGTTGATAATTTTAGCCAACCAACAATACTAATTCAATTTCATATATACTTATAGCAAAATCGATATTCACGATTTGCTTAATCGCAATAT
>JADQWA010000966.1:0-2500 GCA_018344505.1 Nebria ingens riversi | reverse complement strand
TATACAATAATATAACATTGTTGTAATTAAATAATTATTCAGTTCTAGGAATTAATTGATGTAAAACAAACACACAATAAATATGTATGGCTGCCGAGCCAAGCAACAGCATGCAAAAACATTTGACATGTGATGACCGTTTTTCTTTTCTTTTATTCCATTTTAATTTATCTAATTATTATTTGTTAGTACGCGGGTGTACTCCTTGTCTATATCGGAAGGGATAAATACATGAATCATTCTGTGTGTGTATGTGTGTGGCTTCGCCTTCTTACTTCTTTGATGTTAGACATTACCTATACAAGTTACCATGGACCGTCAAGCGTGAAAATTGAAAAATTATTTGAAACTATATACATACATACACATACACACCAGAAATAAAGTCAAATTTGAACACTCAAACATTGAGTGAAAGTATTCTTGGAGCCTTTATATCATCATCACTAAATAATAACTTCTGCTAACATCTAATAGTCTAACATTTTCTCGCTACAGTTATCGTTGCTTCCCCCCTACCTACATAATAGAATAAAAAGACAAAAGATGCTGTGCGAAATGTACGGACAAGACGAGCAAAATGTTTATTCTAAAACCGACGGGAGTGAGAGGATTTTTCGCTCGCAGTGTTGGTACCCCTGCGCACATTAACAGGCGGCCATTTTTTATTATTTGCATTGAGGCAGGGCCCCATTAGTTTTAAAATTAAAATATACATCACCCAGAACGCGGAGGCAGCCGTACGTACTGCGAACAGCGCTATGTGCGCGTATATATATATATATATGTACACACTTTCACGTTATATTATACAACGGTTGAATTTATGACAATTTCACGAAAGATTGCACGCTTTTTCACTTTTTCTGCCTTTTTTATACATTTCCCTACGCTTTCTATAAGTGTGTGTGTGTGTTGATTTTTCTTTTCTTTTTGTTTGGGCGCTTTTAGATCACTTGACTTTATTCATAAAATGTTTAACAAACAACAATTGTACTATTATAATATTCAAACTATTTATTTTAAATTACGACTTATTGATTAGATAAAATAAATTATCTACCTATCAGGAAGTAAAATAAAAGCAGAAATAAATATAAATGTAGTTTAGTTCAAAATAAAATTCCCAAAAACTTTGTCGTTTGCGTTTCGCAACAAAAGTCGAACACAACTACAGCCGTTTGTTTTTCGATCGTTTTATTTTTTTTGTTCATTCTTTTATTTTGTTGTTGTAGTAACAGCAGTGCAAACGCAATGTGCAAAAAAAAAAATGTCGTATACGTGAAAATTTAAAAAGCTTACAGTAAATTCTTGAAATAAAAACAAAAAACATACCGATAAAAAAGTTCCTGCCGGGGCTAGGCATTGGGTAAATGTTTGTGACATGTGGGGACATCTAGCTCTGTGTTAATATAATGCAAAATGACATTCTTTGTGTGTTAAATATTCGTTTGAAATTTTAAAAATATTTCACAAATTTTTATCGTTTGTATATGTACGAATACGGAAAATAAAAATATTTCAAATTTTGTATTACACAAAATGCGATTAAAATTTTTTCTATGGTTTTTACCGCGAACCGTTTCCTCGTACATTTTTCCCAACCGGTAAAACGCAAAAAATCAAGTGCGACAGAGAACCACCGGTAAAAATATGATGAAGAATACTGTCATGTACACTCGATGTCAAAACACTTGTCACTTTTCTAATTATGAATGTATAATTGTACGTGATATATTTTAATTCTTTTTGTGTGTTTTTTACACATTTATTTCATCTAATGTTGCATGACAGAAGATATTTTTATTTTTCTAATGAATTTCACGTGTCGATACTTACATTTTATAACTTGTTGACAAATTGGTCCAGCAGGCTAATAGTTTTTGGTCGCCTGCAAAACAAAATGATTATTAATAAAAATTTGATAAAATGTATTTTGACTTTGATTTAAATCAGCAAAGATGATGATGAATAATAACGTAAATGTGAGTGTAATCGGTAGATGCAATTGGCTTGATGGCGTAAGGTGATTACACCTGGGGGACAGTAAGCAATGATGAGGGGTGTGAATAGTACATTATAGCATTGCAGTTGGTAGTGCTGGTTGTTGAATGAATGGCAAAAGGTAAATAGTGCTATGGGAACTGACTGATTGACTGAATGAGTGACACTGGCTGGTGGTGCAACGATGAACGGTCTATATACATAAATGTTGTCCGTGATGCGGTCGGTTGCTGTTTCGCTGGGGCAGGGGGTTGTCACACTGTTATACCACGTACGGGTTGCATGTGACCATTAAATAAATGAAATCTGAACGGCTGCAACCATGCACATGCGTAATTTATACCGCCGAAACGTCCTGTTGCATGCACTTCTCACACATGGTGCTGCTGCAACTAGCCAGGTACGAAAATATATTCAAAATTATATAAGTTAATTGTCACTCAAGATATTTATTTTATTTTATATTTTATACATGGATTTTTACTTTCTTTTACGA
>JADQWA010000965.1:7500-12783 GCA_018344505.1 Nebria ingens riversi | reverse complement strand
TATTTATATACTATCAAATCTAAAAGAAAGTTTAGGGCCAACACATGGCCGACGTTTTTAGTTATTATTGCTTCTGATAATTTTTTTATATTTCCTTTAAAGATACTATGTAAATAGATCACTAATGATAGAGCATCGAGTTAACCATAGATAGATGTTACATTGAACTATTACGAAAACAAGTTAATGGAATTTAAGTAAAGCATGACTCAGTTTAAAACAATTTCAAATATGACCTTTTTGTTTCATTATCGTGACAGACATTACAGCCAAGTTAACCGTTTTTAACCGTAGGTCTTTCAACGAAAGATAATTTCTTTATTATTAAGTACATACTTATTTTTTTTGCAAATCCACTTGCGGATGAGTGACAATTGGCTCTACATACTACACTCGACATATCATAAAAATCATATTGTTTTACTTTGGCAATATTGTTGTGATTATTATGAAAATATTATAAATATATTTATTATACAATTTAGCTTGATAAACATTCATGCCAGCCATAATCATAATTAAATCTTCGAAATTAAATTAATAACGTTGCAAAATCTAATCAACATCCGCTCATCATCAATAAATTAAAATATAAACAAAAAATTCTCATAACTGATTCGACTGTAATATCTTCCGTTGCGTAAGATATAAGAAAAAAATTATCTTGTGTAAAAACTAATAACCAAAATAAAATTAAAGAAATAACCTCAATAAAACTACTAAAAATGGAAAATAATTATTTATATAAAATATTGTAATTTATGGAAATGTATCAACAATTTTGTAAAATAATTAAATAATATCATTTTCATTGAATTAACTGTCTAAATACACTTGAAATAATATAGCTTAAAGCAGATAATAATCACTGTGGGTTGCATATGCCTAGGCGTTATACACATTTTAAGTAAGAAGTAAATTACGAAAATGTCAAAGTATATGTTTGGAGTAAATTGCAGCGTACCTAAACGATTTATCTAAGCAAATAATTATAAGTGTATATCACGTAAGTTATTTATTGTTATTAAATGCAAAAATCCCTGAACGCAAAACGCTGGATCACCTTGTCGAATCCGCATTATAAATCGTTAACATTGGATTTAAAAACCGAGTAACGTACATACATACGTGCATATATACAAAAAAAAATTCAATTGCAATTTATTTGAGAAAAGTTGCATGAACCCGACCTTGTCCATTCTGTTCCGCCAGACGGGTTGTTGTTGAGTTATTAACTATAATTGCTTTTTGACTACTTGTAGAATTATTTATACGTCTGTATATGTGCGCTTAGAAGATTCGCATGCTAGCTATTGACGTTTATTTTCTGCTGAAATTATTCATCATGCATTGCTATAAATGTTTACAAGTAGCCATTCCAATGCTTTAACTGTAATTTAAGTGGAATTTCTTCCTTGCTGTTGATAAACAAGCTGCCACACTAATACTACCGGAAAGCAATTGTAAAGTAATTGGGGAAAAAGTATGCAAAGAGTAGGTTAGTATACATTCAATTGTCAGTTAGGTGTACAGGTATTGATAAAAATAGAGTGCCTTTGAACAGGATTAAAGATATCAATTATACAGTTCACAAAAATGCCATGAAATAGTTCCTGTGTGTGGAAAAACTGTTCGATTCATCTGCATATTTAAAATACATTTTGCTAAAAACGGTTTCGCTAATGTCAATGTCATGAAAAAGTGGATATAATAAATTATGCATGAAACAAACTATAAAAATTTCAAAACACTTTTAGATGTTAATGCAGCTCATGATTTATTCAAAACGAACATTTAACTGTGTAATAAGCCATAAAACTTGCTAAAAATAAAAGTTTAATATGATTTTCTAATATGACTAAAGTAATAATTTTTATATCGCATTACTGAAACCTGCAAACTGCTATTTCTCTCAGCCAAAGGACAAAAAGATGTTCGTAATAATATAACAAATATACCCACATATGTATATACCATCACTGTAGCATGTAAATAATATTATAGCCTGATGACTCCCAACCGGGTCACCATAAAAACCGCAATACTCGACTTTCAATTTGAAAATACATACTGAGTACATTTTTACGTTATATAATTACTTTATATTAATACATATATTTATATCAACATTTATTTATTTATTATTCTTTCCAAAATCTTATTCAATTAAAATTTAATCAATGGTTGAGTTTTTCCTTTATATATTTGCAAGCAAATATTTCCTCACACAAATAAAATTAATTAAATATGGCGTCGCATCTCTTAAAAGCGTTGCTATAGAAACAACGCGCACAATCATAACGGTCCGTCACACAGGGAAGAGTAGCATTTTATTAGAAATATGAAAGAAATGTTATAAGATACGTAGGAGCTTGAATGCAGTGAAAGTAAATGAATGAATCATTTACTTAATACATATTTATATAATGTGGCAACAATATAATATGTTCATTATATATTCCACCCTTGTATAGGGTCATGGCATCAGGGATATAATGTTCTTGACAGAAATCAATAAAGCTACCTATACAACAGGGGTAGTCAATCTTTATGAATTTAGAAGCTATATTTTATTTTAAACTTTATTCGTATGTATATATGTATGTATGTATGTAAACATACATTGAATAGAAATCACATCTCCCTGATTACTAATAATAAAACTCAATTTTAAACTTCTTCTTTCATACAAATATTATTTGTACCGACTTGTAAAATGAACTAATTTCAATTATAATACAATAGGTCGGATTTGCTAAGCAAAAATATTGCAAAAGTTATAATACTTTATAAGAGTATAAATTCCCTTCAAAATGTAAAACAAACAAAATTATGATTAAAACTCATATTTATTATGAACCTACTTTGATATTATTCAATAATAAAATGTTGGTACAAAATAAAAATATTATTTATTATATATACGTAGATACCTATAGACGAAAACTATTTATTGCTTCTAGCATTGAAAAAAAGTAATTAAATTGACGCGAATAAAAAACCAACAGTAATTTAACATCAGATGACTATAATGTTTGTATTACCTTGAAATATTTGGTTCAATACCAAGACCCGAATAAAAAAAAATTATATCCGAGTCCATATACTTTTATCTCTTTGTAATAATCAGTAATATTTAGTGGATCGTAATTCGTAACATAGGTACCTAATATAGTTTTTGTCGCTAACCATAATATTACTTTAGTAGAAAATAATATGGCGATTGCACCTATCTAATTTTCATATTCATTATTTCTAGTCTCATTGTATTTGCCACCACTCTTATATTGAGTATTAACTATATGTTTAGGAGCACCCACTTAAAATGGGTGCTATTATACTAAGAGGACCACTGTAGCGCGGTACGCTACCTAAACACTTTATCATAAGTTTTCCACAGTATTAAAGAATAGTTTTGCCGTTGAGAGATATAAAGATTTTATAAATTATAAATAAATTAAATATCATACCATCAAGCATGTCTTTCCGGCAAAACTCATCATCTGGGTCATAAGTATAAACACCCCGAAAAACACTCATTTTTCACGTTATAACTATCGTTTTTACAACAAACGAATCACAAACTACAGTTCACAGTACACGAAAAACACAATGAATTATCAAACCATACTGGTTTAGTTATTAGTTTATTCATCAACGCAAACAATATAAATGTCACAAAGAATAAGTTCTCTAGCGACACAGCGGTCTTCTGGGTCTGTTGAGCGCTGAATCACTGTGGACTGGACTGGTCGGCCAGGTTCGTATGTTTTGCTTGACTAGACCCCACTGCACGCGGACACAAAACACGCAATACGCTTCGTTAATCGCAATCAAATCAAAACGTGATAACAACGACAGATCACTATCTCCTGTCCACTTACAACAATACAATTCAATTTTTAATTCGAGCACGATGTATTATTGTATTTGGATGCTAGATTGTTTTGTTGTGATGTAGGTGAACGTAGCAACGAGCAAATATTTTGTGGGTGATACTCTGATACTGCGCAGGGCCAAATGTGTTGCACGATCGATATGATGAATGCTGTAGTACATATATATATATATATTATGGGACGTTAAATTTACAGTTTGTTCGTTTACTAGACTGTATACAATTTAACACATTTTTTATTTAGTTAAACCTGGACCAATAAACCATAGGTTTAGGAATATACTTCGTTTCCGTTGATACTTGGTTTAACTATTTCAAGCCTAATGGGTTTAGGAGCCATCTCGTATTTCATGTTTTTTATCCTAATGGCAGCGTGATTCTGTTCGTTAGAGGAGAGAACAAAAACGATGTTCGGCTTTCCGCTGTGATTGAAATAGTTGCAAAAACTGTAGACCTTTATGTATATATGAATATGGGTTGTTATTGTCTTTTCATTTAATAACTTCGATTTAATTTATGTATCAACGCTGGTGGATTAAAAATATCTTCAGTAAATTTTATTTTAAAAAATATTTTGACCGGAAGCACTTAAATTGCAATGTGTTTTATATTACTATGGACACTGGTTTTATTGAACCAAATAGTTTGTATTTTACTGTAATACAATGAAATCAATTGATGCATAAAATCTGTTGTTAATAATAATACAATTTTTTATTTGATTTTCTTTCGAAAGTTTTAAAATGAATACCACGTTTTCTTATTTAAGCTAGTAGTTCAAACATCACATTAAACAGCGTTTTACATATTAAAAATCAGATTTGTTATGATACTAACTTTAGCATCAAAAATATTATAGTTTTCATATAGGTATGCATTGAAATAAAACTAATATATTACTACATGAGTTTTAAAAACCATAAGTTATTTAAATGTTTATTAGCAGTGTACTTTTCCTTGTTAAATATTACGTTTCTATGATGAACTAGAAAATTTAATAGGCTATATAAAGCATGTTATGCTAATATTTGTTTTACATTTACCTAATCATTGATAAATCCCATTTATGATTAAATGATCAAGAATGTACAAAACTTTCCTATCGAATCCGTCTGAAATTTCTTCAAGACCATATTCAAGGTAAACTACATTGCCATCAGGTAACCATAAATCAACCAACGAAGAAAACAGAAGAAAAAGGAGAAATGAAGCACACTGAAGCATATAATCATTATTACGACGATAGCCAACTCACTGTTGTGTATAGTAGACATGCGATACAGCAAAAGACAGTGGTGATGGTGCTCACTGCTCACTTCTATAGATGAACAACGAAAGAAACATGAAGGAAGCAATTACAGTCAACCTAATATACGTTTCCCGAA
>JADQWA010000965.1:0-2500 GCA_018344505.1 Nebria ingens riversi | reverse complement strand
TAATAAAAGGACTTTGATAAATTGTTGCGCCTATATAAAGCATGCAAAATGCAAATTTAAAAAACAACTGCTCGCTACAGTTTGTAGGTGTAAAGTTAGAAGGTTAACTGGTGTTTAAAAAATTACAGGTGTTTAGAAATATCAAGATGTAAATACAAATTGATTAGGTGTCATAAACAGTTAAACTAACATTTTTATACTCTTATTTACCATATTCTAAACTATATACTAAAATAATAGCTAATGTTTGTAGCCAAAGCGTTATTTCTATTACAAACAACTGATTTCAATTTGAGTGTTCAAAATAGTGCTCAAAATAATGTTATGAGTATATGATATATAAAAACTAATGCGTGCCTATTATTATTTTTGAAGATTATCCTGTTTTAGAATAATAAATCGCCTCAAACTTAAAAACTAGGATTGCGACTGTAGTAAATAAAATAGTGTTCATTTTCGAGGTGGTAGACTAACGTTATTCATTCGTACCCATGTAGGAGCTACTAACATGTAGTATACATACACATATGTGAGTTTAGTTGCATATACGGAGGCGTACAACAATTCGTATTATTAGGGCGGTACACGCACAGTAATAAGGATTGTTTTATTCATTCAACAGATACGACGAATGAATCCTAGATGCATATGTGAGATAATAGGCGTTTTGTGAATCATATCTTTTGGTTGCATTACAGAAAACTATTTTATTATTAGACAGCAATTATTTTTTCAATTGGAGGTAGCTATATGTATCCAATTTGAAAATATTATATATATTCGTGATGTTTCTTTAAATATATTTCTCGAATTACTAATATTTTTAAACAAAAACTGTTTTTCAAACTGAATTCAGCTCTACAGTTTATAAAAAAATAAGCGCATTTCAATTTATAATATAAACAAACAAGTATTGTCTACACCAATTCTTGTAACTAGTTTTAGGCAGTGAAATATAGACGTATTTTAAATCTTTACATATTAATTTTTTTGAAAAATTCCATTAATTAAATTTGTTTTATAAATGGAAGAAACCCCGCAATAGTTATTAATAGTGATACATTTGAGTTGAATCCACCTCTGTTATTCGTATTTGAGTTTATTATTTACTTTGTTTTTATTAAAATGCTGTTGATTATCTGATTGTAAAGAATGTATTAACAACATACATGAGTATAATACATTATGTAAAATGGTATGGGAGTAGATAGGTAGGTATGTATTTAAATACCATACAGAGCACTCACCTTACATGTCATTCGTTTACGTATATTAAAATGAGGAACTATATATTAACTATGCGAATGTAACTTTGACGACTCTTCTAGGAAATGTGGGAAAATGGTTAATAGCATATATAGAAATAAAATTATTTTATGGTTAACTATAGAAAGATTGCCATGTAAACCGATTTTACAGTTTTGAGAAGTGAGAGGTAAAACTAATTTTCCATGAACCAGTTTGGGATCAATTCGTGGCTAAATTGAGCTGAATCTGGACGCAAAAAGATAAATGTCATCTACGATATCGCTAAATGCAATTTGGTAAAGAATTCAGATTGTTACGGTTCTGTTTTGTATGGTATAAGATGGGCGTGCCGCTCCACGCAAGACGAGTGGCGCAACTTGTCCGTAACAAAACAAGAAATGTTGAACTCGCGGGATAAGAGCCACCAACAGCATGCAGCACTAACATCTCGGCACATCTGATACTGCTGTGTCATAACATTGGCAGGCATATGTTAGTGCTGATCTATAGATATCTCATAATATATAAACGTTGTGTTCATTCCCTATTATATGTTAATAAATTTAATTATTAATTCATATTAGTTTGAGAATAATAATGTTCAAAGAACGGCGCGATTTTAATTTCTAACGAAGTCCTCCCGTTATTTAATAATAAGTTCTGTGCGTGAGTAATAAGTCTTCTTAATCGACAAAAAATTGTTTAACATCTTCCTGATTATTAAAAACTGCATAAAGTGTCGAGGTTAAAACTAAAGTTAATTTTCCAACCAACTGGTGATCAAGCCTATTAGATATTACGAAAAACATCTCTTGTTATACCATATAACCATCTTCTCATAAATGTTTAACACATATGCAAACTATAATCTTATAGATTAATAGTTATAACTGACACACGTATATAAATATTTTTTTTACTCTTGATATGTATTTACTTCCGCCTGTGCATATATTTTGCCATAAACCATTTTGACAAAATTTCTCCTGTGACTAAACGCAGACAGTTTAGTTGCCAAGACATAATATATAAGGATTCCAAACCGCCATAGCTATAGAAAATAATTATGAAATTCTAATGCTATATAATATACAGTTTATGATGTTTTGTGATATAATAATGCTTGAGTAAATGAAATAAGAGTTTGTGTTCGTGCATGACAGGTTTAATCATGCAGAATGAACAAATATAGAGGAATGATGAAAGAATGTATGGAATTATTTAAATGGTTTGTGGCCTTATTGGTAAATTG
>JADQWA010000962.1:0-30267 GCA_018344505.1 Nebria ingens riversi | reverse complement strand
GCGTGGTGCCAAATAGATCGAAGGCAGACAGAAACTCCAAGTGGAAAGAAGTACTACATGACCATGATCGACGATTACAGCAGGTATACGGAATTGTATATTTTTTGAACAATAAGTCAGATGCGACAAAACACCTCAAAGAATTCATTAAATATGTGAAGAATACGTTTGGAAAAGTACCAAAAATAATAAGGTACAAAAGAAAGTTAACCAATGATTAAGGATACGGAAACAGAAGAAATATTGTTTGAAAATGACTACGAAGACAAGCAACAGGAAGATTCGGATGAGATAATTTTAAACTCTGTTCAAGGACTTAGAAGATCAGAAAGAACAACGAAAGGGAAGCTACCAAAAAGATACGAAGATACCGCAAGAACTGTAACAGAACATTATGATCCCAAAAACCGGACCGAAGCACTCGGCGGGGAAGACAAAGAAGATTGGATTAAAGCTATGGACGATGAGATGAGATCAATGGATGATAATCATACATGGGAATTGACCGAATTGCCAAATGGCAGAAAAACAATTGGATGCAAATGGGTGTTCAAGAAAAAGAACAACAACGTGAAATATAAGGCCAGACTAGTTGCACAAGGATATAGTCAGAAATATGGAATTGATTATGATCAAGTATTTGCACCAGTACTCAGAGCAACTACATTACGTGTGCTGCTTACAGTGGCAACACATAAACAACAAAAAATACATCATTTCGACGCAAAGACAGCTTTCCTCAACGGAGACCTAAAGGAAATCATTTACATGAAGTAACCTGAAGGCTATGTCGTTGCTGAAAAGAAGGAATTGGTTTGCAAGCTCATGAAAAGCATATATGGGTTAAAACAGGAAGCAAGAGCCTGGAATGATAAGTTGCATGCAAGAATTACCAAGTTGGGTTTCAAACAAAGCGCATCAGATCCATGTATATATTCAAAGAAGACAACAAAACATGTTCAATACCTAGTTATCTATGTAGACGACATACTGATTGCTGATACTGATCAAAAGGAAATTGAGAAAACATCAGATGAACTTGAAGAAGAGTTTAAGCTAACAAGGCTTGGAAAATTAACTAACTACCTGGGAATTAACGTACAAAAGGATTCTGAGGGAATTTTTTACATAAATCAAGAGCAATATATCCAGAAAATCATCGAAAGATTTGGATTGCAAGATTCTAAGGTATCAAAAATACCATTGGACACTGGATATTTCAAAATAGCACGTGATGGAAAAACATTGAATAACAATGACCAATTTCAAAAGCTCATTGGAGCTCTGTTGTACGTAGCAACTCATACACAACCTGATATTGCGGCAAGTATATCCATTTTAAGTCAAAAGATCAAAGGACCGACTGAGACTGACTGGCTTGAGGTCAAAAGAGTTGTGAGATATCTGAAATGGACGAAACATCTCAAATTAAAACTAGCAAATAATAAAAAGGGTCTCGTATATGCAGATGCAGACTGAGCAGAAGATAGAACAGACAGCAAATCTCACACAATATTTTTTGTTCCAATACAATGGAGGTGCCATAGCTTGGGCTTGTAGAAAACAATCATGTACAGCCTGGTCAAGCTGTGAAGCCGAATATATTGCCTTGGCAGAGGCAAGTCGAGAATTACTGTGGATCAGGAGATTGTTGGAAGACTTCGATGAACGACAGATTAAGCCAACCACAATATACGAGGATAACCAAAGTGCTATAAGATTGGTGACAAATAGCGAATCAAGAAATAAGACAAAACACATTGACGCTAAATATCATTTCGTAACAGACTTATTTAGAAAGAAAATTATAGATATAAAATATTGTGCTACGGAAGATATGGTTGCCGACATGATGACAAAACCATTGGGGGCATTGAAACTAAAAGGTCATCGAGACAGATGTCAACTAGTAGAAGATCAAAAGCAAGATAATCGTTGAGGTGTTGGAAACATTTATTGCAACGATTATCAGTCATGTTTAAATAAATAAATTGTCTTTTGTTTTTTCAAATTGTAAAAACTGATATGTATGTAAATTTCGTAGGCATGTAAAAATAACAACAAAAAAAAACAGAATTTGAAATAGCCGTGTGTAGTTTTTGATTAAGATCAATACACTGAACTAACAAATATATAAGGTACCTTTATAATACTCCAATACAAACTTTAGGCATTGGCTATGCCAATGCTAAATGGCGAAGCCAATGCTTGTTTAAACTGAATTCAGCAACAATAATATAATGCAAAATTCAAAATCCATTGGTATTTAATTGATTTATAATTAATTTGTATTTGAAATACATATATGTACGTTTTTACTTTAAATGTATTAATTTATTAATAAA
The DNA here is from genome assembly GCA_018344505.1 of Nebria ingens riversi. NCBI lineage: Eukaryota > Metazoa > Arthropoda > Insecta > Coleoptera > Carabidae > Nebria > Nebria ingens. The sequence continues at coordinate 27,922 of JADQWA010000962.1, read as the reverse complement.
ACAGATATAAATATATTGCAAAATGCAAATAAAACACGAAGGTTTTATATGACAGATACAAAAGAAAGACTGACGATATTGTCAACTGAACTTACCGATGGTGCGCTGCGAGCGGTAGCAAAATGGCGGATAAATGAAGGCACGTAAATGTCATTTATCTATGAAATTTTGGTTAAAATTTTATGTTTATATTTTCATTTTAATTGTTAAAATTAATTTTCATTAAGCGTTAAGTGTTCGTGAAATGTTTAAACACCTTGAAGCGTTGTCACATTCTAGAAATGTTATTGTAGGCAAGAATAAATAATGATAAGAACGCGAGTCCGCAAATAAGAACTTATCCAGTAGCTGCTAAATATTATCTTGCATTTCAATTCTATTCTTTTTGACCGCCTAAATATTAAGGGTTAACAATCATTGTTTGTATCTTCTAATAGAACACGGATTACATACAGAATAGACCTGTTTCAGGTCTATTCTGTATGTAATCCGTTAAGTGTTAACATGTTAAAACTCCTTGTTAAAAAATAAGAAATAACAGAGCTGTTAAATTTTAACGTCTCCTTGGTGTTCACTAGGACCAATTTTTAACGTATACGTTAAAACTTAAAATTTAGCGGTACCGCTAAACACTGGAGTGAAGTGTGCGACAAATGTCAAAAAATGCTATTGAAACGCGTGTCGTATCTTGTACCATATACTTATTTGTTGTTATTTCTAATATTAGTGCAGTACGTTACTATTAATAATGGCGGAAAAACGTAAGTAAAACATTTTAATATCATAAATATAAAAAAAATATATAAAAGAGGCGCATGTTATTTTTCAAGTGTATTGTGATCATTTGTCAGGAGGTCACTTTCAGAAATGCAATGTCAAATTTAATATCTTTATATAGAAAATGATAAATCGAAGAAATTTAATCCAATGGATCAGCAGATGATTTACTATTACTTGCGTTACTTCAGTAATACATCTGCTAACCGATGGTTGACTTAGTCCAAACAAATGTGTCTGTCCCACATCTATTTGGTAGCTACCGTGCCCGAAGAAATGTATAGTTGTTAGAATCTAAATTTTTAAATATATTGGTATTTTGAACAGATAATTAACCACAAAAATAATTACTTTTAAATGTAAAAGTATTGCTGTCACTCTTTGAGATTGATACATTTTCAATAAGGTTAAAAATACAGGGTTTTGTTAGGCGAAACATTATAAGAAATTGTTGGTCTGGTAATTCAAAGGGATTACTTGCATCCCTTAACCTTCTTTGTTTAACCCTTGCTTGACGCCTGAAAGTATGTTTAAATAAGTAATCTGTTGTTAAAATAATAACAAATACAAAATAACTTAATTTGTTATTATTTTAACAACAGATTACTTATTTAAACATACTTTCAGGCGTCAAGCAAGGGTTAACCAAAGAAGGATAAGGGATGCAAGTAATCCCTTTGAATTACCAGACCAACAATTTCTTATAATGTTTCGCCTAACAAAACCCTGTATTTTTAACCTTATTGAAAATGTATCAATCTCAAAGAGTGACAGCAATACTTTTACATTTAAAAGTAATTATTTTTGTGGTTAATTATCTGTTCAAAATACCAATATATTTAAAATTTTAGATTCTAACAACTATACATTTCTTCGGGCACGGTAGCTACCAAATAGATGTGGGACAGACACATTTGTTTGGACTAAGTCAACCATCGGTTAGCAGATGTATTACTGAAGTAACGCAAGTAATAGTAAATCATCTGCTGATCCATTGGATTAAATTTCTTCGATTTATCATTTTCTATATAAAGATATTAAATTTGACATTGCATTTCTGAAAGTGACCTCCTGACAAATGATCACAATACACTTGAAAAATAACATGCGCCTCTTTTATATTTTTTTTTTATATTTATGATATTAAAATGTTTAACTTACGTTTTTCCGCCATTATTAATAGTAACGTACTGCACTAATATTAGAAATAACAACAAATAAGTATATGGTACAAGTTACGACACGCGTTTCAATAGCATTTTTTGACATTTGTCGCACACTTCACTCCAGTGTTTAGCGGTACCGCTAAATTTTAAGTTTTAACGTATACGTTAAAAATTGGTCCTAGTGAACACCAAGGAGACGTTAAAATTAACAGCTCTGTTATTTCTTATTTTTTAACAAGGAGTTTTAACATGTTAACACTTAACGGATTACATACAGAATAGACTTGTAGATCTGTTTATTTGCTAATTTAGGGGTGACACCTATCTATATATTTTACGTGTTTTCTGAAATGTGTTAAATTGCTTTCGCATACAGAATTATAAACCCGGAAAAACAATCTTTATTTGTAAAATGACGAGAACAATCTCTCATGTACTGAGATATATCATTTCCTGATCTGAGAAAGTATTCCCAAGCTTTACGTCGAGCCCTTTTTAACAATACACCGGCATGTGAGGTTATTGTGACATTTAGCTGGCCAATTTTCGGGAATATATGAGAACTTAAACTGCGTTCACGGCACATTCATGAGTTACATCCATACACGCAACACGTAATATTACTTTTTCCTCGTTTAATAGGTGCTTTCATTTTACTATTAAAAATAACAAATTAAAGTGTGATATAAACCGTATGCTTTACAGTACAATCACACCACTACCTGCCTTCATTCAATAGTTATTTTTTTTGCCACCAAACTGCGTATCTGATAGCGCTTGAGTTGTCAATAGCTATCGCGTTATTTCTAATTGAAAAGTTTGGAGTTTGCATACATTTCACTTAATACTTATAATTAATGCGTTATTTTGTTGCTGTGAACGCTAGCAATTTTTGTCATAAAACAAACTGGATTAAGCTTGAATTACATTATCCAAGTTTCATACTAAAAACTAGTATAAGTCCAAATACTAGAATCTAGTATGAAACAAGCATTGATTTAGCCAATGCTCAGAGCTCGCCTGAGGCGAGCTATTTCACATTGGCTAGGCCAATGCCTAAAGTTTGGCGTGGCGAGTTTCTGAATAAATAAACAATATATTTATAGCGATCAAAGCAACAATTAAACCAACAATGGCATAGTTATTAATCAAAATATCTCTATTCATACCTTGGTTATTATAAAAAATATACGTGGCGTCGTCGAGCTGTTGCCTAAACTTTGGCATGTCGAATTTCGGCATAAATAACTATTATTGCACTATAATTAAAATAATCGTAGTAACAATCAAATCAACAACGATATAGTAATCAATCTAAAATATCAACTGTCATGCATTAGTTAAAGTATCGCGCAAGCCGGAAACTAAAACAGTTCAATTGTTTTTTTTATTGTATTTATTTATTTTCAAAATTATTATTTTCTTTATTTTTTTACGGCTTTCAGTTATAAGTTGAATAAACTTTAAATACATCAAAAAATTGTAATTTTACGTAGATTTTTTTGGTTTAATTAATATTTTTATAATTGATTTATTTTAAAAAATTATTATGTTCATTATTTTTTTTACGGCTTTCAGTTATAATCTAAAACATGTTTAAATACATCAAATAATTTGGAAATATACGTAGATATTTTTGGTATAACTATTATTTTTCTAAGTGCTTTTTAAGGTGTAAAACTTTTTTTGCGGGCCCTATATTTCCTGAAGTACGGCTCTGATTGGATTTAATTTACGACCGGCTGGAATTGGGCCCCTATACAATATGTGTGCCAAATTTGGCTGACATCGGTTTAGTAGCTTCAGAGGAGAAGAGGTTGAGAAGAGGATGATTGATCTTACGACTATTTGAGATATTATCATTTTCGTCATCAGGGCGATAAATGACGAACTTTTTGTTAAGGAAATTTTTCAATCCGAGAATGTTACAGACTAATTATGCTGACAAACACTTAAGCTCTTCGGTACTACGTACGGCGAGCTAAAAAGTATAATGTAAACTAGTAAAAATCTCATCAAAGTTTGTGTACAAGATACTTTTTACAAACTAGGTCCGGATCTATTTTGCTTCCGAGTTAGATACTTTGACATGCGCACTAACCACTATTGTGGAGGTTACCAACCTCGGAACTAAATACGCGTAGACAATCACGGCGCACCAAGGAACAGCAGGAAGGGTCACTTAGGGATATTTGTAGGCCAGGGGGTGTTAGTAATATAACTGTAAAAATAGGGCCGCCACATTGGGCACCAAATTATAGAGTACGGGTTCGAGCTGTATTAGAGAGAGAGAGAGAGATAGGTATATCAATTAGAAAGAGATAGGTATAAGTATAAGTAAAAATTAAAAGACGACTTTTCTCCACAATGTTCCAATATATTTCAGGGTGCAAATAATTTTATCGACCTGTTTCGACCAATAAATAAGTCATCTTCAGGGTAATTTATTACCGGTCGCAGAATTATTTCTACCCTGAAATATATTGGCACGTTGTGGAGACAAGTCGTCTTTAACTCATTTTTTCCCTGTACTCACTGCAAACATAAATATAATAACAAACACAGTATTTATGAATAAATTCAATATATTAAATTTTTTAATTTCAATATAATGTCCAAGCCAGAGATGAGCTCCTAATTTAACAACAATAGGCTCGCTATCCACAAATATAAATGTTGGTCTAGAATATTTTTCTTCGTTTGCATCATTTATGGAATCATCAAGAACTAACTGGGGGCGGTGATTTAAAAAACAGTGCCAAATAAATCAAAATCCGATTGCACTGAAAAAATACAGTACTCGTGATCCCACGACAAAGATATAAAAGCAGATGCAGTCCTGCATGGGTGGTGGTGCATGAGTATATCTAAATAAATGACTGAATTAATAAAAACGTTCTATTTACCAAATTAAAATGGTTTCCTCACCTTCTTTATTAAAATATTTGATACATCAGCGAAAAAAAGATTGCCACGCTTTATAAATTATTGTCAAAATTAAATAAATATTAATACAATACAAATACTTAATTATCATTAAAATTAATTTTTAATTCATCATATAAATGTTATATTATGTGTTTCTGTATTTATATAACAATTTAAATTAAAAAAATATTTTTTCTTTAATAATGAAAATGTCAATTTCTTAAGTTGTTCAGTCGATCTAACAGGGCATTAATTTCTGGCGGAGTAAGGACACGAACCCCAGCCACCTTACCGCTCAAACAAAATGGCCGCGTGTGAACCATCCAATTCTTCCATGCGGCGCACTACGCTTTGCCACTTCATAATATTTGAATTTGTTGTCGTTTTTTCTCGCTTCTTGAATTTCTACGACTCATTTTAATAACAAAACATACAAAATCTAACCTATAAAAGAGTGCGCTGTCAGATGTCCAAAGTACAATTCTGTTGGTAGAACTGATTTAGACAAGGAACACGAATATCTTTATTTACATCTTACTTTACTTTACTATTTTTATCCAAGTTTCATACTAGATTCTAGTATTAAAACTTGTACCACTTTCTAGTATGAATAAAGTATAATGTAATTCAAGCTTTATTATTTGTAATTTATAATCGTGATTACTAATTGGTTAGCTGTGAATGCACCTTAACAACCAAAATAAAATAAATAAGTTTTTTTAAGCACCCAGTTGTTTTAAGTTGTCAAAATAGTTTTTGTTTAAATAAAATTAGTTTTTCCGTTTTATGTATATATAATCTACAATGTATTACTCAAAACTCAGTAAAACCAACAGTAAATATGACAAAAGTTATATCTACATTATAAATATAGATAGATAATAATAAATAATTTTTGCAAATATAAATATATAGATAATTATAAAATAAAATACACGGTACAATCTATGCAGTCGCATAAACATTTTTAACACCAAATGAATATAAATATAAAAATGCATACATTTTCATTTGTAGTAATACTTTTAGCAACTTGTTATATTTGTGAGTCTGTACTGCAACAATCAACTGGAATTAGTACCACACGTCTAGGCAGCACTAATAAACCACAAGTGTCAACTAAAACCGATGGATCAAGTATGAAAACGTCTGCAAACAATGCCATTTTTGATTTGCTTGGTGGATTATTAAATAACGCTAGCACACCTACATCTAAGTCCAGTCCAGAATTAGTGACCAAGGGTGAGAGTGATTTTAATTCTGATACTCCAGAACCAGCTTCAAATACTGAAGAATTAATAAATGAATCAACAATTGAAGAATCGGTAACGGTGACTCAAACGACTTCAACTACATTAAATAATATTACAGAAATATCTGACTTGGAATGTTTTGCGTGCCCCAGGATAATTTGTCCATATTTTGTCGCAATGTTGTACCGGCCCTCCGGCAGGTGCGCTTGTCCAACATGCATTTGTCGCAGACGGTATTGTCCCCTATTTCGGTGTCCATTTGGGTATCTTTTAGTTAGGCGTCAAATTTGCGAGTGTCCCACTTGTATGTCGTATTTATGGTATTTTAATTAGTTTTAAAATGTTTATGCAATATGTAATGGTTCAAAAGATAAATAAAGGTATCTGGTTTAACTAGTTAACAATTATTTCAAATGTATATTTTCCACAAGTTTGATATATTAAAAAACTCGAGATTTTAATGGACATACACCTTTTGACCTTCCGGAAGTAGTAGTTTATTATTTTCAAATTTTTTTGTCCTATTTTTAAGCGCAACACATTTCAAAATTCACAATTCTACATGGTTAAAACATATAAAGTTTCTGACTTCTCAAATTTGTGCTAGAAGCAATGTAGACTAATTTGAAACCTTCAGAGGGAAATTGACGTCATACTTTTTAAGCGCGTAACTTATCAAAATATATGTTTCTCTGAATCATGAAACTTTAAACTTGAAATTTTTGAAAAGAATATTCAAACCGGAAGTGCATGTTTAGTGTAATAATTAACTAAATATGCCTATTACGTATAAGAATGTCCAGTGCAATAATTGTAACCATAATTTCATTGTACTGGACATTCTTATACCTATTTGTGACAATAGCGGTTTCATAATATGTGAGTCTATTTTATTTTCTTGTAAAACAATTGACTGGCATAGTTGATGCGATTTATTATATCAAATTTCCAATACCTATGTAACTATGGCAAGATAAGTAAGAATTTCAATAGCAATTTTCTTGTAACTGGTACACGTTTGGAAGAAAAATTTCAAATAAAGTTACGCGAAATATTAACATCTTTCATTTGAATTGTAACTATTTCTACTGTTAGTGCTGCCGTTTCAGAGATATTGCAGAAATTGCAAAAAATGACTAAACTGCGCTTAATGAAGGTCTTACGCCCAGTTTCTCCAACGATCCTTAAGCTGAATCCTAACTATGCAGGAGTTGGGTCTAAGGCTGGCTTGAGTCGGTTTGCGTTTCACCACATAATGCAAATACCATCTTAGTTAAGAATCGTTTAAGCTGCAAAACCATTTCACAACATAGCCATTATAATTATGTGCATTCAAGTACTGCAATCTCATTGGCCAAAATTAATTTTCCTGTTTTTCAACATCTGTTAAATGTCATTTTCAATAATTTTTGAAAATTATCGTTTACTTTATACCGGTTGTGCTAAGGAGAAATGCCTCCAAAACGAGTTAACTATGCAGTAGAAAAGAAACGGCTGTTAAAAAGTCTCATCGACAAATACATGCAAATATTAGAAAATAAAAAAACGAACGCCACATCCAACCAAGAAAAAGATAGAACCTAGAAAACGATTTTCGATTTGTTCAACGCCAGGACCATGATTTTCAGAGATGTAACATCTCTGAGGAAGCAATGGAATAATATGAAACAGGAAGCGAGAAAAAAATTCTACTAAAGATAAAATCGAAACCTACAGAACGGGTGGTGGTCCCAAGCCACCAACGGCAGCTGCCTGTCTCTTAAACGACGATATTGTTATGTCTATAATAAACAAGAAAGCTGTTGAAGGACTCTATAATGCTCTTGACGGCGATCAAATCGAGGAAGACTTGGATTATGCTGCTTTTGCATCGGTAGATGATACAATAATTATTGAAAGAAGTACATCGAACGGAAAAACAGCACCATCTGAAAACATTTTTCTTGCAATTGAACCGACAACTATGGAGGAAGTGCCAAGTGTGCAAGGAATTGAGACACCTCGTGGAGGTTAAGCGTCATTCATCCTTCACAAGCACCAGGGGAATTCTAAAAGGTGATCGAAAGAGAGAATAGGAAAGATTCCACCCGTTGACCAGGCAAAATAGATGTTTTAAAAGTAAGAAAATTTGCTGTGGAACAAGAAATTCGCCATAAAGATGAACTACATCAGATAGAAGTCATGAAAAGAATAAGGCTTCATGACTTGGAATCCCAGCACCAAGAAGCTCTTTTTAAGATAGAATTAGAAGCAAAAGAGAAGGAATTTAAGAAGTGAAATAAGGTAAATGTTATAAATAATACTTTTTATTTATTTATTTGTAACGCTATATTCAATAAATAATATGAATTATTCACATTCTATTGAAGTATGTTTGCACCAGCTCTCCTCTGGCATGAAAAGCATCCCGATGATCGATACCATTTGGAATATTAGGGATATTGCCATTCATAATAAACTGCTGTAATTCATATTGCATTATTTCATCTTCTATTAACGGTTCTAGTTCTCCTTTCAAACGTGCAATGTTATGCAAAACTTAAGTGGTTACAATTACATGTGGTATTGTAGTTAGTTATAATCTATAACCATAGGCCATAATTGGATATCTTCTTTTCCACACTCCAAAAATATGCTCCACTTTGACCCTTGTTACAAAATGACATCTGTTGTATTCGGTTTCTCCGTGATTTGTGGGATGCAGAAATGGTGTCAGAACGTATGACCGATTCATGTAACCACTATCACCTAGCAGGAATGAATTGCAGAAATCGTCGTTCTGTATCCGGTATTTTAATCTGCTGCTGTGAAATATGGTAGAATCATGTGTAGAGCCAACGAGCAACTATTGATGAGGTAACGCCTATAAATGTGCATCAACAACAAAGACTATTTATTTTCACATAACCTTATTTGTTTATTTACTTATAAGTTTTCTTTTACAAAGATAATAATAATATACATGAGTTTTTGGATAAACATCGGCCCTGTGTTGGCCCTAAACCTTCTTTTACGTAGTCAGTATCTTTTGATTTGATAGTATATAAATTAAAATATAAAATGTTTAAATTTCAAGAAAATATTTTCATTCATTATGTCTCATAAAATTGTAAAATTCGTTTATTGTCAGATTTCTAAAAAAAAACATGTATTTTAGATTTAAAATGTTCGATTCTATAGTAGTATAAAGAAAATATAATTATTCATTACACATTATTAAAAATTATTAAGGCTGGACATTTTTTAGTTTTCTAATGAACTTTAAACCTTACAAAATATTTTCATATAATATTTTAAATTATTTACTAACCTTTGTAACGCTTTTTCACTAAACTTATTTGTGACAATAAATGTCAAAATATTTAAAACAGTTCACATGCATAGCAGATGCGATTTATTATATATAATTTCCCATACCTATGTAACTATGGCAATATAAATAAGACAAGGCAGAATTTCAATAGCAATTTTCTCGTAACTGGTACACTTTTTGAAGAAATGTTTCAAACAAAAGTCATTCAACATATTAATATCTTTGACTTTAATTCTAACTATTTTACTGTAAGTGCAGCCGTTTCGAAGATATGCAAAAAGTGACTCAAGTAAACATGCACTTTCGGTTTGAATATGCTTTTCAAAAATAGGAGGTTTTCTTCCCAGGCATATACAAATATTAAGTTTAAAGTTTCTTAATTTTATCTTCAACAGTGTAGGCTGTAGAGCGCATAAACACACACACACACACACACACACACAGGCGTCATCCCAAAAATAGTCAGATTCCATTCAGGGAATAAAATCACCGATAGTAATTAAATGGCCACCTGTAGCATTTACTCGTAATGTAATCAAAAGCTGATTCATTGGAAATGTCTACTAATTTTTTTCCGTTATATTTTCAAGGTTTCTTTCGATTTGCTCCAATAGATACAAGATAATAGGTTTTGTTAGCCGAAATCTTTTGAAAAACTCTACATCTGAATTTGAATCGAATCGCACATACATTTTTCTAGGAATTTTGATTTCTTCAACATCCTTCACGTCGTCAACCTCGTCAAAGTAATTTATTTCGATATCAATATTTTCCAAATTAATTTTCAACACCTCACACTTCACACAAATAAATGCAAGATAATTAGTCGTCAACATCAACGACTAGCATTTTAGTTGAACTTGCGACGTAGCCGTCAACGAAATAAGTAGTGGTTAGAGCTTAAGACGTAGCTTAAGCTCTAGGTAAACCTTAAGATAGGATTGAGAAACCGGGCGTAAAGGCTGCGATTTTCAGTAGACATTTGCTAGAAGTCATAAAAGTTACGCCCCCGGGTGGGCTCGAACCACCAACCTTTCGGTTAACAGCCGAACGCGCTGCCATTGCGCCACGAAGGCTTTTACACTTAACTTGGTCTTTTGAAATTACGAGATTTTATGTTAAAATTTAATGGGAGTCATTAAACTTTGGCTCTCGTGAAATTTCGAAATACAATAATGCAATGATAAATTATTGGCCTTCAAGTAAAATGTTTCCTCTTCTTTAATATGCACAAGAAATGATGTAAACTTCTAGTTTGAAAATAAAACGATTATCCAATCTACAGTTAAACAAGCATTGGCTTTGCCAATGCTCAGAGCTCGCCTTCGGCCTAAAGTTTGGCATGATGAATTTCTGAACAATTAACAATATTTGTGCGATAATTAAAATTATTAAAGTAACAATCGAATCAACAATGACAATATAACGTAATCCAATCAAAGATATCATTATTCATACTTGATTATTATAAAAAGTATACTCTGCGAGCAGTTGCCTAATGTTTGGCATGTCGAATTTCTGTATAAATAACTATTATTGCACTATATATATCAACTGTCATATGTATTAGTCAAAGTATTGCGCAAGCCGGGAAAAAAACAAACAGTTCAATTGTTAGCTCGCCGTACGAAGTACGGATTAGCTTAAGTGTTTGCCTGCATAATTTGTCTGTAACATGCTCGGATTGAAAAATTTCCTTAATTAAAAGTTCGTCATTTATCGCCCTGATATCGAAAATGTAAATATGTCATATACTTTGGAACATGTTGGTCGCTCGCTAGTCGTCAATATTTTGCCTCCTCTTCTCCTCTGAAAATACCGAACCGATTTCAGCTAAATTTGGAACACATTCCGTCCAGTCGTAAATTAAATCAGGAGATACTGGGCCCGCAAAAAAAATTCTACCTTAAATAGCACTTAGAAAAATAATAATTATAACAAAAAAATCTACGTAAAATTCCAAATTATTTGATGTATTTAAACATTTTTCAGATTATAACTGAAAGCCGTAAAAAAATAATGAACATAATAATTTTTTAAAAACAAACACGTACAAAAATATTAATTATATCAAAAAAGTCTACGTAAAATGAGAATTTTTTTTGATATATTTAAAGTTTATTCAGGTTATAACTAAAAGCCGTAAAAAATAATGAAAATAATATTTTAAAAAATAAATTAAATCAATTAAAAACTGTTTTTGTTATTTTCCGGCTTGCACGATACTTTAACTAATGCATATGACATTTGATATTTTAGATTGATAACTATATCGTTTTAAAGGTTTGTGTGGTAGGCACTTGGTGAAACATTTTTAATTCAATTGAAATAAATAGCACTTGGTTTTGTTCACAAATATGTTTATTATCATACAACTAAATGTAAGCCACTCCCCACTGCTAAACTTAAATTTTAATTTGTAAACACTGTATATACATATAACCAACATGTAAAACAATTATAATATACCTGAAGATGACCGCAAGGTTGAAACGCGTCGTATGATAATAAACATATCTGTGAACAAAACCAAGTGCTGTTTATTTCAATTGAACTATATCGTTGTTGCTTTGGTTGTTACTTCGATTATTTTAATTATAGTGCAATAATTGTTATTTTTATACAGAAATTCGACATGCCAAAATTTAGGCAACAGCTTACCGAGTATACTTTTTATAATAACCAAAGTAGTATGTTGTTCGAATGTACTAAAATCACAACATTCGAACAACATAAAATATTGGTATAGATATGTTGACGACATATTAGTATGTTGGTCAGGAACTAACAGAACATTAGACAACTTGCTCAATTATATGAATGCACTCCATAAAAATATCCAATTCACGTTAGAAATAGAAGAAAATTCAAAAATTAACTTCCTAGATATTACGATTAGAAGAAACCATAACACACATGAATTTAGCATATACCGTAAACCCACATACACAGACCCCGTAATAAGTAACGATTCACAGCATCCATTAGCACAAACTAGCCGCCTTTAATTCCATGATCCACCGTCTCCTAACCATCCCATTACATAAAACATCATACAACAATGAAATCAACATATTAAAACAAATAGCCACGAACAACAGCTGCCATCCAGAGATCATAGATAAATTAATCCGCAAACAAACGTACAACAAAGCCATGAAACAAATTTACCCAACATAACAAAACAAGAAAAAAATCAAACCTACCACGAGGGTATTTCACTAACGATAGCCAACATAATTAAAACAGAAAACACTCAAATTTCCTTCAAAAACAATAACTCTATATTCAAGACCCTGTGCAACCACAAAGAAAAACTTGACCCTTTAAAAAAATCTGGTGTATATAAATTAAAGTGTGAACAGTGTATATATAGGACAAACAGGCCAAAACTTCCAAACTAGATTCCTGGAACATATTCGGTCTTTCACAAACAACAAATCTGACTCAACATTCGCGACCCACCTGATATCTACGGGACATTATCTCTCTGCATCCAACAAGCCGACGATACTTCACACAGTTGAAAAAGGATTAAAACTAAACCTACTAGAAATAAAAGAAATATACAAATCCCTGGAAAACCCAACAGAAACTTGCCTAAATGAACAAACGGATCTATACAAGTCCCCCCTCATTCAACCATTGAAAATATTAGATGTACAACCCACTTTACAATTGGTATAAATTGATTTAATTTCTAAGTTATTGTATTAGTCTGACGATGCCACAGTGTGGTGAAACTAGTCACTAAGTTGTTAAATATATATATAGTGAAACTAAAAAAATCGTAATTTAAATTATTTACTAACCTTTGTAACGTTTTTTCACTAAACTTATTTGTGACACTGACTGGCAATAAATATTAAATGTCAAAATATTTGAATATTTAAAACAATTGACATGCATATTAGATGCGATTTATTATATATAATTTCCCATACCTACGTAACTATGGTAATATCAATAAGATAAGATCTTGTAATAGTAATTTTCTCGTAACTGGTACACTGCTTCAAGAAATGTTTCAAACAAAAGTTGTTCAAAATATTAATATCAATAACTTTAATTATAACTATTTTATTGTAAGTGCAGCCGTTTCGAAAATATGCAAAAAGTGACTCAAGTAAACATGCACTTTTGGTTTGAATATGCTTTTCAATTAAGGGGTTTTTCTTCCCAGGCATATACAAATCTTAAGTATAAAGTTTAATAATTTTATCAACAGTGTAGGCTGTAGAGCGCATACATACATACACATACACACACACAGCCACACACACATACACACATATACACACACCCACATACACACACACATACACACAACCCATACACACACACACATACACACACACCCCCATCCACACACCCACATACACACACACACCCCAACACACACACAAACACATACACACACACACATACATAACACATACACACACACACAAATACACATACATATACACATACACCATACACCATACACATACAGATACACATACACATACACATACACCATACACATACACATACACACACACAGATGCCATTCCAAAATTAGTCAGACTCGATTCAGGGAAGGTAAAAATGTGTATTTCCATTAAAATCTCGATTTTTTTCATCATTACAATACGTACTTATTACTTCGTGTAAGAAAGTAACAACGGTAAAATAAACGTTTTATCAAGCTATCAATTACTTCACTAGTAACTTTTCTGACCTCACTACCAAGATAGGTAGTGAGAAATATTTGACTAGTATTGAGATGAAAATGAAATCTATGACGTCAAACCATGCGTTTACAATGATTCCAATAGATGGAAGTTGCGTTTTTTATTGAGCTGAGATACTCAGAATAGGTCTTTAGGTCAAAACTAACATCCGAGAATATCAAAACACTATCTAGTCCCAGAAATTCCTTGCCCTCAATCCTAAAGACTGCTCTCTATGACGCCTCACCAAAAACTTTAAAAACAATTTTTCGTAAAAAAATTCATTTTGACAACTCGTAAATAAACAAATAATAGCTGCTCCAAATAGTACCTAATTTCGCCGCCAGATAGCGAGGTGTTAATTTCGTTTGCTAATATACACACAGACGACATTCCAAAACTAATCGGACTTGATTCAGGGAAGGTCAAAAGATGTATTGCCGTTAAAATGTCGAGATCGATTTTTTTCATGATTGCAATACTTACTTATTACTTCGTATAAGAAAGTAAAAACGTCCGGTTATAATAATTTCTAATATAACGTAATGAATATCTTTTCTTGAATATTTAAAATTTTATATTTTTCTTATCTAAAGAAAATATCCTTACTATGAATAAGAAACTCCACGAAAATTCGCGCCGATGAATTACCCTATTTATATTGTTGGAATCGGAGTTATGAAATGAAATTCTGTGAAATTTGTTAAATTGAAGACACCACCGATCACTTAAACTCGTCTATACGGCGAACTAAACATTTTCTAATAACTTCTTATCCACCCACTATCAAAATATATCATAAAGATTTAAGTTGTTTTACAACATTTATATTTTTATTGATTAACCACTGTTGAACTAAATAATAAAATTCGTTATAATATATAATATTTTTGACATTTATAAACTAAATGATTTGATGAATATGAACTAATAACTTAATATACTAGGTAAATCTTCAAATGGAAACAGCAAATCGACTATTTATCTAAAAATTTGGTTGTGCGTCGCACCTAATCTACATCTGTTTCTTTCGGTATTGGATATGATAATTGCTCTGCTTCATCATCATCATGTTCAATTTTTGTCATTGTTACCTTAGTTCTAAATAAAATAATAATTAGATGGCTAAAAAAAAGTTATCTACAAGACTTACCTAGATGCATCATCGTCTGGATCATTGGCTGCGCGTGCCTTGATAAATTTGTATGCGCCATAAACCAGTAATAATAGCAATGGTATCATGATAGCCATTATTATTCCAGAAGTTATTCCAGCTTGTCTCGAAGAATATTCCTGGATACCTATTTTTATAAAAAATAATATATATGTATATATGTATATATATATATATATATATATATATATATATATATATATATATATATATATATATATATATATATATATATATATATATATAAATATATATATATATATATATATATATATATATATATATATATATATATATATATATATATATATATATATATATATATATATATATATATATATATATATATATATATATATATATATATATATATATATATATATATATATATATATATATATATATATATATATATATATATATATATATATATATATATATATATATATATATATATATATATATATATATATATATATATATATATATATATATATATATATATATATATATAAGTAATATATATATACTATAATATAATATATATATATAAAAGCATGCAAGTTTATATACGTCATAAAGATTATATTTTCGTATACTAGGAATGACCATATATAGTCATTTTTATATAATTACGCGAATATTATATATATAAGTATAAACACTGCAATATAATATATTTCATAAAATAATATTGTGTAAGTTAATGACGTCATAAAGGAAATTTTATTTTACTATAAATGATAAAAACCTGCGTTTATTTATTCGCAATATATTCTAAATTTTTAATTATGACGTCAGAGGTTGACAGTCAATGTTGCCAATATTAGCATAACTAATTTTTATATCCGCCATTATATTTGAAACTTATAAATATTTGGTTTTGAATTAGTCAATTAAAGAATGATTAAATTAAAACATACAATCTGTAACTGCGAGCTGATACAATTCGCAATGAGAAATCGTCGAGAGAAATACCACTGTAAGAAAAGTGCCAACATGCAATGTGACCATCTATAGCAGAAATTAAAAAATATTATGAAATTGCCAACCGCTGACGTCATTTCGCGGAATTGTTTTTTAATTATTTCGTAAGTAATATAAACCTGCACGAAAAACATAAATAGGTACAATAGGGTTGATACCTATAGTTCTTAAATGCAATATGAACCTATACATGACCAATATAGAGTAATATAATACGTATTTATTCTATTGGTTCACTCTGAAACCATATCCTTTATTAATTATTAGCTATGGAAATATCGCTATTTTCAAAATGTGACGTCAACAAAATAATGAAATACTTATCCTCCCCAAACAAAATCAGCCTACATTGTTATCACTAATAGAAACCAATTTTTTGGAAATTTTCCAACCTAAATTATCTGTAAAAATTGAGCTATAGTTATTTTAATATTGGTATTTCAACATGTCTATCTACACTATATCTGAGAAACGCACAAAGCGGTTTGTATGTATGTGTGTGTGTGTGTGTGTGACGCTGTGCTTGCGATGGCAAAAGGCAAATATGAGAGAGTTATGGGAGTCTAATTTTGACAAGAACCAAAAATGGAATGATTCTGTTATAGACCGCAGCTACGTTATTCGGACCTACATACGTCCCCACATCACCCTCATCAACAAACCGTAGGCCTAACGCTATACCGTCGTCGTTCTATTCATTATATGTCCCTTGGTCAAACTAAACAGTAGCAGCAAATTTCACGCATTGATCTCATAGTTTCTTAATTTTGTTCATTTTAAATCATCTTCCAAGCTAATCCATTTGTTTTTATGCACAATCAGACTTTTTAAAGACCAATTTACAATCACAATAAACTGACAACCTACTGTCATTTGTCAAAATGTTACCAACACATAGTAATAAAACAGTATGTTGTGAAAATGACTAGACATTGTCTTGTTGACATACTACGAGCCGTCAATACGCAACTAAAAAATATCTTTAAATATATAAACTTTTTAACAATAAAATGTACATTAATAGTCTTATATAAGAAGCTTCCGTAATTTTTTTTTTTTTTAATTGAGGTATCATCCAATTGTTTCACAATAACGTATATTTGCATAAAAATGCATGCATACCCGAATTGGATTAGGTTTTAATAAGAACAACATGTAGAAAAATACTTATTCCACATGTACGAGACGCCAAATATTATATACCAGTAATCCGTATTTAAATAAAGCCTTATTCGAGGCATGTGGAACAAATATTTATCAACTCTAATAAAATATTAATAAAAAATTTATTCACTCTTAATATAAATAACATTGAATCTCTACTAGTAAAATATAATAAATTTCTTTATTGATTTGATTCCACATGCCTGTTTTGGCCAAGATACAAAAGAACTCAGCTGTTTGCTCAGTATATGACGTCACATGATTCCGTCAATGAATTTAAACGGCCGTAACCCTTCCACTCATACTCGAAAATGACTGTTGTTTCTCAAAACCAGGTCTCTTATCAGGTTTTACAACTTTCGCGTAATCATCTTTGCCATAATTAAGTACATCTTGTGATTTACTCAACTTGCGTTTAATATCATCCAAGTTCGTCTTCTTTTTCGGCATAAACATGCTCATCGGTCGATTAGTTGGATAATCCCCTCCAAGTCCACTATCCATAGTTCCAGTCCTGGACAACCCTTCTTCGTCAACCTCAATATAATCTGGATCGCTATATAGCCGAGTTTTACGCCCTTGTTTTCCTGTTATATAATCGCTTTCATCAGATAAAATGTCATCGAAATCTTGCTCGGTCCATTCAACATCAGGAGCGCCTTCGAGTGGTTCATTTGTGCGATATACTCCATCGTAATTGCGTTTTTTCTGACGCGAAACACTGCTTAGGCTTGTGTCGCTCACTGGGGACTGAACTCGGGTGTTTGGTGATTCTTCTGGTGTTAGGATTGGAGTGATTTGCCTTGAAAAGTCGTCGGGTTCGTTCAGTTTCATGCGGCTGTTTGAGCGGGACCGCGGTTGAGTAAATACCCATGAAGTGGATTTGTTCTCATTTTGATTTATTATGCAATATATGATTAACGCAACTAACAGGATTACTGGTAATAATATGGCAAACACTATTCCGGCTGTTACAGCTCCGGTTCGGGATTCGTATTCGTTTGTACCTAAATGTCAAAAGAAACATTAGTTTTGTACTGTTATGGTTAAAATTGTTGTCATTTTCACTAAAAAAAAAAAACTATGCAATTGAGCGTAAAGTTATATGGATTTTAATTTAATATAGATGTAAAGGGTTTCCGGCAACCCTATTCGATGGGAACACTTATGAAGTTATGTGTATGTATTTAACATAGACTCTTAAAGGAAAACGGTAGATTTATAGATGAGCTACATTGAACGGGAATGCTTATGGTCTGCGATGTTGTGAGCATAAATGCGCGAAAGAAAAGTTGTGAGCAAGAGGAATAGAAGCATTTGAATGAAGCAAAATAAGTTTGAGCCCGTATCACATTAGAGGGATATCGATAGCTTTTAGCTTGACATTTTGAGATACTCGAAGTCTATCCCTATCACATTAGAATGAAAACTTCGGAAATTTAGTAATTTTCTTTATTTAATTACTTTTTTCTTAAACGTCCAATAATGGATTCGGGATGCTTTTAGTAGCAACCATTTTATTATTTTGCAGAGAAAAACGCCGAGTACTATTTGGACGGGTTACAGAGATCGCTGGGAGAAGTGTGTAGAGTTACAAGGAGACTATGTTGACAAATAAAAAAAAACATTCTGAAAAAATGTCTTGTATCTTTGTTAGGTCGGAAACTTTTCAGACCACCCTCGTATTTGTGAAAGGTATGCAGTTATAATTTCATTCGGAAGTACACTAATTTTCCACTTGCGTCAACGTTCGACATTTATGTTTTTTTTTTTTTATTTGGGTGAATAATTCATTTTGACAGCATTAATAAACAAATAATGGCTGCTCCAAATAGTATGTAATTTCACCGCCGGATAGCGAGTTGTTAATTTCGTTTGCCATTATCAGAAATGACACCGGAAAACTGAAAAACATCGAAAATTCGAAAGCAAACTATTGATATCCCTATAATTTTAAGGATAGAAGAGTTGCGCAAAAGAAAAGTTGTGAGCAAGCGGAATAAAAGAGCATGTATGACGAATTTAATGATTTTTTTATGAAGCAAAAGAAGTCTGTAAGAATAGATTTGAATGGCGAAAGATGGTCAAGATTTGAATGGATGTAATTAGGATTTTCTGTCACCTCATTTGGTAGGAACAGGCATGAAGTTATGTATGTATGTACGTATGTATGTATAATATGAAATTACTTACGTAAGCATTCGGTGTATCCATACTCAGGAACATTCCATTTTCCATTCGGCATGCACGTTCGCCTTGGATCACCAATCAAGATAAAATCTTGATTACACTCATAGGTCACAGTTGTACCAGGAACAAACAAGAAATTGCTTTTCCTACCAAACCTAGGTGTTTCTAAGATTCCACAAGAAATCGTTCGTTTGTCATTGACTTCTCGTATTTCTGAATACGAGTTTAGATAGTTTTTAGTAAAATGCGCCATATCTCGATTCAAACTCATGGCGTAGTCGTATTCGCACTGGTACATCCCGTTGCACAGGTTGGTCGCTTGGGCTCGATCTTGACTTCGATTAACTGGGATTATTTCCACGGGAAACATTTTCCATTGTGGGTCGAACGTTTCGTTTGCATATGTAGAGGCTGTTCTGGAAAATTCTCGGTGGAACAGTGCTCGGCCCACTTTCGGATTGTCTTTGTCAGTTAGCATCCCTGGAATAAAATATATGTATAATTGCAACTTTCACGTGTTAATCACATTACGAATATTATTATCAAATTATTAAAACATATGACAATTGTGAAAAAAATGCGGCATCCGATGAATTTTTCTCAATTGTCGAATGTTTAAATAATTTGGTAAGAAAATATATGTTTAAGGTGATTGATTTTAAATTTGTTTCTACTATAGTATTCATTCAAATAATATAGTCAGACCAAACTAGTGAACATTTATGGTGTCATTCTGAGTAATTCTATAGGCGCTATAATCTCTTAACCTTAAAATACGTCTTTTGGCCTTCCCTGAATCGAGTCTGACTATTTTGGAATGACGCTTGTGTGTGTATATGTGCGCGCGTCTGTATTTGTGAGTGTATGCGCTCTACAGCCTACACTGTTGAAGATAAAACTATGAAAGTAAAAACTTAAGATTTGTACATGTCTGGCAAAAAACCACTTATTTTTGAAATAAATATTCAAACCGGAATTGCATGTTTACTTAAATCACTTATGTAGTTTCTGCAATATCTTCGTACAACTTTTGCTTGAAACATTTCTTCAAAAAGTGCACTAGTTACGGGAAAATTGCTATTGAAATTCTTCCGTCTCTTATTTATTTTGCCATAGGTACGTCGATATATATATATATATATATATATATATATATATATATATATATATATATATATATATATATATATATATATATATATATATAGATATATATATATTATATATATATATATATATATATATATATATATATATATATATATATATATATATATATATATGCACTCACAGTAGAAATAGTTATAATTCAAATGAAAGATATTAATATTGGATTTTTACTTTCTTTTACGAAGTAATAAGTAAGTATTGTAATCACGAAAAAAAATTTCTCGAAATTTTAACGGGAATACATTTTTTGACCTTTCCTGAATCGAGTCTGACTATTTTTGGAATGACGTCTGTGTGTGTGTGTGTGTGTGTGTGTGTGTGTGTGTGTGTGTGTGTGTGTGTGTGTGTGTGTGTGTGTGTGTGTGTGTGTGTATATATATATATATATATATATATATATATATATATATATATATATATATATATATATATATATATATATATATATAATGTCACGTCAATAAGAAAATAAAATAGACTCAAATATTTTGACATTTAATACCTATTGTCACAAATAATTTAGTGAAAAAGCGTTAGAAAGGACAGTAAAATATTTTAAATATTATATATTTGACTGATTTTAAGTTCATTTGAAAACAAAAAAATCCAATATTAATATCTTTCATTTGAATTATAACTATTTCTACTGTGAGTGCATATATATATATATATATATATATATATATATATATATATATATATATATATATATATATATATATTTATATATATATATATATATATATATATATATATATATATATATAATTTTCTGTATCGACGTACCTATGGCAAAATAAATAAGAGACGGAAGAATTTCAATAGCAATTTTCTCGTAACTGGTGCACTTTTTGAAGAAATGTTTCAAGCAAAAGTGTAAACCTAAAAGCATGGTTACCGTGTTTTCTGACAATTTAAAATTTTAAATATATAAGTGCATTCTTATGTTTTTAAGTAAATTGTTATTTAATTAAGTGACTTGTTATTTATATAAGGGAATATTTGTAAAATTAAACATGTTCGTGTATATGCATAATTTAATTGCTGATGTGAAAGCACGATATTTGGAGAAAATATCGTTTATTAACAATATTAATCTTTACGGCTGCGATGAAACGTCTTTTACGTGAGATGTTAAAATATTCCCGCATATTATTTATATAGATGTGCTAAATTACTTTGTGCAATGATTATTTCGAATGTAGTTATAATATATAAATGAATAAGTAGGTATATATTTATTAAAATGTTTTACTTGTTGAATTTGAAAATAAACACCACAATAAACATCTAAATACACTCATATATCTTAAAATAATTAACAAAGAACCGGCCAATTATATCTCACTACCTTATTTTGGCAAAATTTCTTACACTATTGGTGAACACATAACATATAATAGAACTAAAGTAGGGTTTAAAACCTGTAACAATTTAAGAAAAACTTTGTGTATCAATAAAGAAAAAAACAGACATCATGAACAAATCTGGCATATATAAACTAAAGTGCGACGAGTGTGAAGGTGTATATATAGGACAAACAGGACGTAACTTTAATATCAGATACAAAGAACATCTAAGATCATACAAATTAAACAAATCGGATGCAACGTTTGAAAACCATCTCATCACATCTGGACATAAACTAACGGAAACCAATAAACCAACACTGCTACATTTACAAGAAAAAGGACAAAAGTTGATAATTCTAGAATCATTAGAAATAATTAAGTGCAATAATAATCAAACAGAAACATGCATGAATGAACAAGTAGACCTTTACAGATCACCGCTCATTGGCTTTTATGGGGTCAAAAAATCAACAATCCGCGGCTGTGCTCTCTTCCACCTGCACATGCCGAATAATTTTCCAATCTAGTAGAAGTAGAGCATAGGAACATATTTTGTAATTCCTAGTGTGCGATACTGTGTAGATTGGTTTAGATGAAAATGAGTAAAAGAAAGAGAGCCGTTGCTTGGATATTTCTATAATGTATTGTAAATATGTGGAGTATTTATTTTTAAGTTATATCCATCTTATTTTCTTACACAAAGTATGGGAAGGTATTGTGATCATGAAAAATCATGGTTCACATATGGGGCTTTACGAGATAATAATTTTATTAATTGATTGGTGGGTGGGCACTTGATGAAACATAATTTTACAAAAATAGAAATGAAACACTTAGATAAAGTTTCACATTTATTTATTAACTTCGACGTTCGTTTCGATCTTTCGGTCTTCTTCAGTAACTTTGGCATATATTTATCCTTGTTTTACTCATAGGCGTATAGAGAATGGTTTGGCAAATTATAGAGTTGTATGTGTGTTTCCTAGACAGGGAAACCGGAGAGTACCCGAGAAACCTACCAACACACCGATTTACTGAAGTAAATTACAAGTGTGAAAAATTTAATTCGACCTAAGCGGGATTCGAACCAGGCACACGCGAGGGCAAACTCTACAGTAGAGGTATAAGCGCTAGTCACTAAACCACAAACTGCATAGAATATTGTTTATGGTAGGGCCATAGCTGAGAGTGAAAAACACCATACTAACAAATGTTTAAAGTTTCCGGATTTAGAATAAAAGACCGATGCCGGTTTGGCGCTTTGTAAATATTTACAGACAATCTGAATGCTGAAAGAATGGTAAATATTTACAAAACAAAGTTGTATTACCATCTGTCCTACATATGGGCAAAGATAAAAAATCAACCCTTGATTGTCCAAGAAGATAACGACCCAAAATATGAAAGTCGTCTTTGTAAACAGTGAAAAAAACTAAATGACGTCGATTCATTGTTCGATGCGAAACCAATCAAAAACGTATATGAACAAAAGCTTCGTAGAAAGAAAATTATACCAGGTCCCAGGTGTAACAATAAGGTGAATAGATTCTGCTAGCATGAAGAAAATACGTTATCAATTTAGTGGTAAGTAAGCCTTGAAAATGACAGACAATTATCAACCAAAGCGGCGACTGGACGACTTACTAACATAAAAGAAAACCTCCTAATTTAGAAACGTATATTCAAACCGAAAGTACTTCTTTACTCTAATAATTTTTGCAATATCTCTAAAACGGCTGTACTTACAGCAAATATAGTAATATTCAAAATCAAAGATATTAATATTTGGCACAACTTGTTTCTCAATAAAGTGTATCAGTTACAAGAAAATTGCAACTGAAATTCTTAAATTTCTTATCTATGTTTTTTTAATTTAATTTATTTGAAAACAAAAAAAAAAAATTCGGCTATAATAATTGCTTATATATCATGAAATTTGTATATTATTATCCTTATTCTTATCTAAACAGAATAAACCTATTACGTATAAGAAAGTCCAATGTGGGCCACAGATATTTTAGTGTAGTTATTACGATTATTATTCGAATTCGTATAAATATGTCATTTTGGCTCCTATAAATATGTCATTTTGACTTGTTTACACGCATCACATACAAACTCATTTCATATTTCACGCACTAATCATTGTAGAACAAAATAATAATAACCATTTCATAGCGCCAATTTGTTCTTTTCTGCGTATTTTAATCACATCTATGTATGTATGTATGTACATATATTTGATGATTAACTTACATTTTAATCCAAATTCTTTGTGAACTCGTTCAAAATCATTGATATTGGTGAAAACTCCTGTTCGTGTGCCATCGGGTAATGTTAAGTCGTCCTGAACATCAAAACTCCAATTTCCAAATAATCCTTGCGTTCGGTTCTTTGTAAAAATAAAATATGTTTATAAGAGTATATAAGGTAGAGGGCTCGCCACGAGAGTTGACCGGTGTGGAAAGGGAAATCGAGCCGAAGATAGCAAAAAATCATAGGCGTCGTAAATTGCTGTAGATATTTTAAAAAATGCATTCACATAGTACACGCCTATGCAGTATGTACTGTAAATAAAAGTCGGGGTAAATTCGGAGAAACACAATCGCACGATTGATTCATAGCTACGAACCTCGCTTCTCGCATCTTTATACATACAACTTGTTTGCGCGGATGTAATAAATAATTTTAATAGAGCGGTGTCAACGTTTTACTCTAGCTTTTACTAATAATAAGCACACTGCTATGCTTTGTTGAGATAATAAACTGTAGTTGCATTCTTTAGACATTAGACCGGTCAACTCTCGTGGCAAGGACTGTATGTGTATATTCTAAATGCCACCATATTTGGCGACAGTTACAAAAAGCAACAGTTGGTTGCATGATGATTCTGGCATTTGCGTTATTTATATACACGATAATTTCGTTCTCGAAAAGAAATTAACGAACTTTAAATGCGATTATATTGAAATATATATATATATATATATATATATATATATATATATATATATATATATATATATATATATATATATATATATATATATATATATATATATAGCTATATATATATATATATATATATATATATATATATATATATATATATATATATATATATATATATAGCTATATATATATATATATATATATATATATATATATATATATATATATATATATATATATATATATATATATATATAATTTGCAAAAAATCGCGTTTATAGTTCGTTAATTTCTATTCGTGAACGAAATTATCGTGGTGGCGTTAGTACTTAGTAGCATTAACAAAGAAGTCGGACGTAATGACTAAAGTGTTTGACAGGTGTACGATTGGCAACGTGATGTGAACCAAACTGAAATTAAGTGATTCTGAATCTGTTCGTTACTAACAGATCTGTCTTTGATTTAAATATTAATTGTACACAAAAAAATAAACAAATTAACAGCTGACTGAATAACAACGGTAGTACATTTAATCGCCAGATGGCGAGTTGTTAATTTCGATCACACCACAATAAATGTATGTACAGTTTGTCCACGATACCATGACGTGCACGTCATTAGTTTCCGAACGAGGAAAAATGTAAATGACAAAGATAGATATAGATAGGTCTGTTTATTATTAGTTCAGATACTAATGACGTGAGAGTCATGTTAACGTAGACAACCTGTATTTACTTGTATAGACAACAACAAAATAATTAAATGAGTTATTTGTGATGATTGAATGCTTGATTTATCAGTGCGCATATCACTATTTCATAATTATTGCAATTATTTATAGCATGCTAACATTTATATTATTTTGCATTGTATAATGAATCATTGCTCTTATCTATACAGATGTACTTATTGCGCATTAGAAAGTCAAGTGCACATAATTATTTTTGTTCCTTTCTTATACGAAGTGATAAGTAAGTATTATCGATCTCGTGATTTTAACGGAAATACATTTTTTTGACCTTCCCTAACTCGAGCCTGACTATTTTTGTTTACTGGGTGGTATAACTTACAATAAATTGCCATGGTAAATAAACTCTAGCAGCCATAAATCCTTCATTTTCAATCACTTCTACACCAGCTCCTGACTCGAACATCATAATAACTTCAGATTGATTCAAAATATAAGTTGGTGTATACACAGTAACACCTAAACATATAAAACAATTAAAACACAGCAAAAAAAAAAACCCCCATCGAAGTTTCATACCCGGAAAATGTTGAAACTTCAACGATGGTCGATCAAAATAAACTCGCTTCCCATCCGCGAAAACATCCAACCTATACCTCCATTGCGCATACCTCGGTCGCAAACGAACCTCTATAATCGCCGAATTGTTTCCTTGAGCTGCCACCGATGTCAATTGCGTCGCTTTTACGTCACCATACGCGTTTTGAGGCAACTGCTCAAACCGACCTTGCACATCCAATCTCAAGTCTTTGGTGTTCACGCGCGCTAAAGCAAACTCGCCTTTGCCGTTGAATGTATACTCTAAATTGTCGAAAGTTACAATATGTGGATCACCAAAAACGGTCGCAACTCCAGGTGGTTGATAAGCCACACAATCCTGCGAGGGTCGTCGTTCAAATCTAAATGTCTCGCAACCAACTGATTGTTCTTCTTGCCATAAGCAGCACGAATAGAATGGGATCACATCGTGGAACCACTGCGATAAAGTAGGGACTTTATTAGCTTCATTCCATGGTAAGTAGCCTAAGTTATGCGATCTAAACGGTCTAGAGCCCCATTGTTGATCATACGACAACATTAAATATCCATTTTTATCGTAACAACATTGTTGTTCCGAACCTTCTAAGCTGGGTGCTCCGCTACGAACACAATGTAAAGCTCCTTTATGATACATGCACTTCGGGTTTATGTCTTTATCGCAATCAAAATCAGGCATGAATCGTCCTTTGTCGGTTAGAGCATGTTTTAATGTGCATGGACATTGTGGTAATTCGTTTGCGAAGTTCTTTAAATAGCGATCATGTTTGAGCCAATTATCGCATAGATGTGCCGGCCATTTTTTGCCGTAGTACCGCTCCCATTGGCTACCGAAGTACCAGCCCAATGGGATTGGTTTGCTCCAAACAACTGGTGTAATATCTACGCCATTGATGTTGGTGGATTCTGTTAAATTGATTTGGATGAAACCGAATTCCATGTCCATGGTTTGTAGATTCTCGCGTTGACGGTAACTGCTCGGTGATAGGACATATTGACCGGTGTTTGATGCACTTGCCTGGGAAATTTTGTGAAATGGAATGTAGAGAAATTTACTAAACTGTTGGTAGTGGGTTTTGAACTTACGTCTAAAATGTCGATATATTGAAGTTCAGGCTTTATTGTTGTCTCCCTGTAGCCCCAGAGCGAGATTTTAATTGGAGCGTTGTCGTTTCGAGTTAAATTGTACTTTTCCCAAGTGATTTTGATCTCCGCGGGAGATTTTTCGTATACATCTGATCCTTCGAAATAGATTCGTTCTGCTGCAGTTGCAGGTGTTTCTGTTAAATTGAAACAACATTTAAAATCGACATATACTTACTTATTCTATGAAATAACTAATTATTCTATATATTAACGGTGCACTTCAGTTAGAATATCAAACTTAAAACATGTTCTATACTCTTCAACTAGATATTTTATAAAATAGCTAATTATTTTATGAAATATCTAGTTATTTTATAAAATAGCTAGTTATTTTATGAAATAGCGAGTTA
>JADQWA010000961.1:0-11126 GCA_018344505.1 Nebria ingens riversi | reverse complement strand
TTCTAGACGATAACATTTTAGATGTGCAGCAGCAGCGGCCGCCGCAAGTTCTGCAGCAGCAGCAGCAGCAGCCATACAGAGGAACGACGTGGCCGTCGGGGCTGGTGAGTCCGCGGCCAGGGAGACCGAGGCCGATATGGTCGCGGACGGGAAGAGCGGACATCTCTTGTAAGCGAAATATTTGTGTATATTCTATATAAAATCCTAATAATTATTTAAATTTTATTTTTAGCTCGAAAAATTTATTTTATTTTTAAATAAACTAGTATGAAATCCTGAAATGATTATTTTATTTAAATTTATAACATTTTCAATGTAAGCATGTAATTCGTAACTAAACTGTCGGGTCGATACTTCAATCACCGACTATTTTTATTATTGATCAGTGAAAATAGGCGTACGAACAGAAAGAGATTGGTGGATGTTACCTAGATACATTATTGTCGAGAGTATTTAATATTATACTGTGATGTAGATTTTAGCGTCCTTAATTTGAACCTCGGCTAGTTCAGGGAGGTGGTCGGGGTTAACCGTTTAGTCGATGATTTTGAACCAAATAATTATCTTAGAAATAAAAGACTTGTATGAATTTAAACGGTAATATTGTTTGTAAAATAGGTCATTTAGAAATTCATAGAAATACTAATAATTTTAAACATAGTAGAAATGGGTATTTAAAAATAAAACAACGAATTATTTATATAATAAATAATGGTCTGCAGCCAAATGCCGTGCACGTAAAAGTGAATTTAGCGTAATGGTAAGATAATTGAAAGGTGCCCGACCAGGAAGAAAACAGACTTTAGTGAAGATTCTTTCACTGCGCCAAATTAGTTGTTAATAACCAATATGCCTGTCTCTAAAAATGCTCACAGCTAACAACTAAAACGTACACAACTTTGGATGATATTAATTAACAAATGGAACTTAATAGAATAAATCAAATACACAAAGGAATTAAATCTAATATAAAGAAACAATCTAAACTAATAAAACAATATTAACAATAACTTGAACAAATATTAAGAAATAATGCCACTAGGGCATCCAACACCTAAGAATAATATGAACCAAACCTTGTCCGGGTCTACACGTAATCCTTGATCGTTAACAATGTACCCCAAGTATTTCAGTTCCTTTCTCGCAAAAAGGCATTTTTCGGGATTTCATGATAAGTTGGCTTTGTGTAATCGATCCAGTACTTTTTGTAATATCTCTAGATGTGTATCGAAATCTGGCGTTACCACAATGATGTCATCAAGATATACAAATACATATGGCTCAAGATCAGGCCCTAGTACAGTGTCAACTAATCGCTGGAATGACGCTGGGGCACCGCATAGTCCAAAACTCATTCTTTTGAATTGGAAGAGTCCACGATATGGAACGGTAAAGGCGGTCTTCTCCCTGCTGGATTCTTCCAAAGGTATCTGCCAAAATGCAGATTTCAGATCTAGGGAAGATAAAAATTTCGCACCTCCAAGGCGATCTAAGATATTGGAGATATAAGGAAGGGAATAGGCATCCTTTTTCGTCACACTGTTGACTTTACGAAAGTCAATACAGAAACGATATCCACCTGAAGATTTCTTCACTACTACAATAGGTGAACTCCATGGTGACTTGGAGGGTTCGACAACACCTAACTTCAACATCTCTTCTAACTCTTCCTGAATGAATTTTTGAATTGGAAGGGAAACAGGATAGTAGCGTTGTTTGACAGGTGGTGCATCGCCGGTGTCAATCTTATGTTCCAACACATGTGTTTGGTTGAGTTTAGGACTGACGTTTGAGAAATAAGCGTCCGTTAGTGCCTGTAAACGGGCGTAATCCTTCATAGATAAAGTAGACTTGTCTATGATGGTACTGGTTTTCGGAAGGAAAGGACGATCAAAATGAAAGGAGGCCTTGACGAAGTTCGGGATTATTCCGAGTTTACGGAGAAAATCCATTCTGAGGATGAGATCCAAAGCTAACGAAGGAACGAATAACGTGTCCACCAATTGAGTTCGTCCTTCTATACCATACGGAATTCGGATAATTTTCTTCACAGAACTATGGTTTCCATCGGCCGTAGTAATTACATGATCGGCTGGAGTAGATCGTGATGATATTGGCATGTGCCTGAATTTCTTTCAGGTGTTGCTTCCCAACAACGTGCAGGAGGAACCAGAATCAACCAGACCTAACATGGCTACACCGCATATGGAGACTGAGAGATACGGACGCGGATCGTCGTTATAAGAACTCAGTGCATAACTGACAACTTCGTTGGCAAATTCTGAAACAGTGCTTAACCAAATTAGCCATTCCGGATCATTATGTTGAATCGCAGCTGGATTTACCCGATAATGTTGGCGATTCTTCAACATTCGGGTTTCCCATTTCCCGAACAGGACGAGCAATCACCTAGAGTGACGTTAGGTTTTCCACATTTGTAGCAGAAGCGTGTGCGAGGTATTGAACAGTTATAATATGTATGTCCAGTCTTCTTGCAATTCCAGCACACAATGTTAGCCGCGAAAGAGACATGTTTTTGCTGGGGTTGTACTCTAGGAGATGGAGATCGGAGAAGAGATATACTGGAAGAAGGAGAGATAGAACGACTGGAGCATGAACAATCCATATTTGCGACTTTAGTGGTTAACGCCGGAATAGAGATTACAGGGCTTTTGACTGCTTCTAAATGGAGGCAAACATTCCGCAACTCATTGAGGGATTTAAAGTCATGAACGGCAACATGTTCAGCATAGAATGGCGCAAGGTTGCATTTGATCGTAAACAACTGCTTTTCTTCCGATACCTTATCTGTCAAGCGAGAATACAAAATTTGCATCTCCGTGATAAAATCACTAGAACGCTCAAGGTTTTGTTGTCTTCGTTGCAGGATTTGTTGCGCTAATCGATGATCAAAATCGATTGGATGGTAATTCTGCTTCAAACGCACCGTGAGAGAATCCCAGTCTGAAACTAAATGTTTGTTCGCTCGCAACCACAGCAGCGCAGAGCCCTCAAACAAGTCAGTGGCACTAGTATATAAATCGGCCTTAGTAGCATTCCGAGCCAGTCGCAACTCTTCTACCTTCTCTAGAAATTCCACCACAGACGTCTTGCCATCAAATGTCACACCCCATTTGTAGACTGGCACGCATTTACGAGGCATCTCAGGTACCATGTTATGGTTGACCAGCAGAGGAGTAACAGTAGTGAAACACATGTTATTTAACTCTTCGTCCAGGGCATGAATATCGTCAGTCAAACTCTGACATGCAGTCAACAGAGACGCAGACGTAATCAACGCACTGCGTCGCAGTAAATGGGACAAGCGATTATCCAAATGCACAAATTGTACACTATCGACAGGTCCAATAAAATGATTAACCAACTCAACCAACATTTGTAATTTGTCACGGCATACAGTCAATTCTGATTCCTCCTTTAGGTCCACTGGTACAAAACTGGCGTTTGCTAGCGCAATCAATTTGAGGCGAGATTGCCTTAAAGTAAGCCGTTGTCCTTGCTCTCCACATAATAGCAGTTCGAACGACAGTTCGTCGCTAGACAAGCCATCAAAAATGGACGTCATTATGAACGATACCTTAGTGAAGATACTATTCAAGTAGAATTTCAAAACTCTTCAAAATGTTCCAAAAAAAAGGGCCCCACGTTGGGCGCCAAATTATGTGACGTAGATTTTAGCGTCCTTAATATGAACCTCGGCTAGTTCAGGGAGGTGGTCGGGGTTAACCGTTTAGTCGATAATTTTGAACCAAATAATTATCTTAGAAATAAAAGACTTGTTTGAATTTAAACGGTAATATTGTTTGTAAAATAGGTAATTTAGAAATTCATAGAAATACTAATAATTTTAAACATAGTATTTAAAAATAAAACAACGAATTATTTATATAATAAATAATGGTCTGCAGCCAAATGCCGTGCACGTAAAAGTGAATTTAGCGTAATGGTAAGATAATTGAAAGGTGCCCGACCAGGAAGAAAACAGACTTTAGTGAAGATTCTTTCACTGCGCCAAATTAGTTGTTAATAACCAATATGCCTGTCTCTAAAAATGCTCACAGCTAACAACTAAAACGAACACAACTTTGGATGATATTAATTAACAAATGGAACTTAATAGAATAAATCAAATACACAAAGGAATTAAATCTAATATAAAGAAACAATCTAAACTAATAAAACAATATTAACAATAACTTGAACAAATATTAAGAAATAATGCCACTAGGGCATCCAACACCTAAGAATAATATGAACCAAAGAATTAACAAAATGCACTTAACTTTTGCAACTTCAATACATCAGCATCCACAGATATTATATTCAGATGCTTGAGGGATTCGTCAATGGAGACGGGGATATAACGGAAATCGTAATACTTCTATATGTTAAGACACACGAGGAGAGAGGAGTAGTGATAGTCCTTTTTTTGGAAAAAGGTCAGTCATCAATAAATAAAAAGATATCTCCATGGATTCATTAAAAATAAAATAGTAACAATGCTGCCTGTAGATCAGCAATCAGGGATACATTTATGACAAAACGGTAGTAAATCTACAAATAAAAAGTAATTTATAGATAACTGAATATAAAAATTGACGATTTCGTCACAATACATTGCGAGGATTAATATTATGGGTCTGATGTCGATACCCGTGCTGTACCACAGTTAGCCTGGGATCGCGGGGGTGGATCCGGCTACGATTGACCGTGTGGTATTGGGGCTGCAGCGGGCTGAGCGCCTGCAACCGGTACGGACGTCTGGTCCGTGTTGAGGTTCGGTTGACGGCTGGACGGACTTGTCAGTTTTATTACCAATTTTTGGAGGTTATAACAACTATTTTTAAAATTGACAATTTATTGAGATAAGTAAATAGTCTTTAAAAGACGCAGAAAAAAAGAGTAAACTCTTATGAAGAAGAAATTCTTAAAATACACATGAGCAAGGGTGACCAGGAAATGCGAGAAATTGCTGAAACGCATGTATCGGTCATGAGGCAAATGAAGGTAGATGAAGGAACCAAAGCAATAAAAAATTATACGGCTAAATTAGAAACTATGAAAATGAAATTAGAGTTAGAAATTACGGAATTAAAAGAAAGACAAAAA
This sequence comes from Nebria ingens riversi, assembly GCA_018344505.1. NCBI lineage: Eukaryota > Metazoa > Arthropoda > Insecta > Coleoptera > Carabidae > Nebria > Nebria ingens. The sequence goes on along the minus strand of JADQWA010000961.1, from coordinate 5,996 downwards.
TAAATTAGAAATCGAACAATTAAAAAACAAATAAATAAATTTATTATTTAATATGCATTTTCATTTAACAGTTTTTATTTTAAGTGATAAGAGCATTTAATATTTAATTAATTGCAAGTTTAGAGAACCATTTTTGAAGGTTACAGCGCTAAACACGGTCCTAGCTTGGTTGGAGGAGTGTATTAAATCGCCGCCGTAACTATGTGTACTTTGCTTAGTAGCCCTTAGTCGTTTGTCCGTGCTACGCATTTTTAGTAGACCAAATATTTTTCGCTAATACACTCTTAGTAGCATGTCCGTCCTACGGGCCATTATTTCTAATAAACTTGTTTTCATCTTACCAAGTGTTCCAAAATAAATTTAAATTTTGCATCAGATTTCACTTATAAGTTCATGCACGTTTGTCTGATTGAGATAATTTTAGGACCGAGCTAAGCAAGTATAAAATTTGTGTAATATAAAATAATTTAGTTTTTATTCATTTCGTGAAATTGCACAACACTGACAGATAAATGAACTAGCGAGTTTGGTATATTTATTTATGATGCGTACCATGTGTTTAATTTTAGCTGAGCATTTGCTCGAAATCTAGACTCATTTATCGAACGCATTCTCGGTTAGTTTATTTTTACATAACCAAACAAAATCGACATTTGACAACAAATTGTTAACTGATATACTTACTATCCATAAAAAGAAAAACCAAAATTATAACTATTGATTCATTCCAAAATAAATTTCAATATGATTCATGTGCTGTCCACCACAATTTATTCAATTTACAATGATTAAATACATATAACATTTATATTGTGTTTTTGGTTACATTATTTGAAGTGTCATAGTAGGTTTATAGACGAACTTTTAACCACTTTCAACTAGCAATTAACCACTAACCATTATCATGTAACCTAAAAAAAAAGTTGAGCTATAGCATCATCAATGTAGCTGTTTATACAAGTCCCACTAACCATTTACAAGTAACCATTAACGAAGAAAGTTTGCCGACTCTCAACTTCGTAATGGTTACCTTAAATGAATATGCATTCTGCACATGCGTCAGATGTAGTTCTCATTTTAGTCGGTATGTTGACAGTCTGTCAATAACAGATCAAAACAATATTTGAAAATGACAAGAGCAAAGTGAAATTTGAGAATAAACTGTGAAACGTTGTTGGCTTAACTAAAGTCCGACCCAGGTGGATAAGAGCTGTAGTACGAATCTGCAACTTATGGAAACAATGTGACCGTGTTTATTTTAAATAACCCTTTTGTTTTCATAGTGTCGTCAACACAAAATGTAATCGCAACAACGGTGATCACCACATAATCAACTGCATGTCAGCGAAAGAAATGTGGGACAAAACTATTGATTGTACGATTCACATGCTGCAACAGAAGGGGCACAGCGCGACGAAGACATCCACAGACGGCCCTTCTTACTTTATTTTACGAAGTAATAAGTAAGTAATATAATCACGAAAAAAAAAATCTCGAAATTTTAACGGAAATACACCGTTTGACCTTCCCTGAATCGAGTCTGACTATTTTTTGAAAGCCGTCTGTGTGTGTATCTGTGAGTCTGTATGCGCTCTACAGCCTACACCGCTGAAGATAAAATTATGAAACTTTAAACTTAAGATTTGTTTATGCCTGGGAGGAAAACCTCCTATTTTTGAAAAGCATATTCAAACCAGAAGTGCATGTTTACTTGAGTCACTCTTTGCATATCTCCAAAACGGCTGCATTTGCAGTAAAAATAGTTAGGATACTGCTGAAAGATATTAGTATTCTGCACAACTTTTGTTTGGAACATTTCTTCAAAAAGTGTACCAGTTACAAGATAATTGGTAGGTATTGCAACAAATCAAGCTAGTTTTGTAGGTCAGATTTGATAAGCTAGGAAATTCCATGCAACTAGCTGCGAAATAACTAGTCACCATTTCAAAATAGTTAAGTTTCCACAGTCAGCAAAGGTAACTAGGTCAGGATTTGTTGCATTGTCGGCTGTTTGGATTTAGGTCAGAACTGAGTATATAACATGGCTGTCGTATGACAGTTGGAGTCTCAGTTCAAGTTGCGGTTTAGTACGTAGTTATCTTTGAACATTCGTTATTGTAATCGTAGTTTTGTACTGTTTCTTTGTTATTCCAATTCATTTGTATTTTGTTAATTATTCTTTACGTTGTATTAAATAATTGTTTTGTTAAACCATCGTTCTGAGTTACGTACTATCCCGATCCCGAATTACAAGTGTGCGTATGTAAATTCCACCGAACCACAACATCCTGGTGAGTATAAAGAAGATATCGCTCCAACGCCATATAGTCGAGAGGATAAACAACGCACGCAGTAGTCTAAACGCCGTGTTTGTTACACTGGCGCAGTCGGTAGGATCAGTAATATTTGAGTGATCTTCAATCACCAATACTGTCTTAGAAACGGCTTGACTATTTGTAGTTGTAGCGATTCAGCATAATGCCGTTGCTAGCGCGTGATTTCTCCACAACAGGGGAGTTAACACCCACTACAACAGCAACAGTAACAACGGCACACACCTCAGAGACCACGACAACCCACACCCTTCCGCCTCCCAGGTATAAAGACGCACAAATCCCCGATGGGACGGGGATGCCTTTTTCCTACCATCTACCACCGCTACTAAACCCTTCTGCTCCACCTCGTACGAAATGGGCCAGTGAGTTGAATATAGGCGCGCACTCGCCAACTGGTCCAAAATTTACAGACCCAACGGCAATAAGCGCTCTGAAAACCATCGAACCTTATTCAATTTAGAAACATTTTTTGATGGGGTAGCCGCAACGGCGGAATGTTTTAACTGGACGAGGACCCAGATAGTGGCGGCGATAAAACTAAAATTAAAAGGGGAAGCTGTCATGTCATTACGCGTTACCGGGAGAAAGGAGACCAACTGCGGTAGGGGCGTTTAAAACGTGGCTCGTCAATCTATTCGGGAAAAAATTAGACACTGCCGGAGCAGAGCGCAAATTTCTTAAAATATACCGGGTAAAAGGGGAAAGTCTTTGTAAATTCGTTTTTAGACTAGAAACTGCTGCAGCAAACTTGTTTCGAACTAACGACAGAGACGAACTGTCAGTTACAAGGAATCGGTTTAGAAGAGAAGCCGCTCTGGTTCAGCAATTTTTAGACGGGTTAGATACGCGATTGGCAAACGAGATTAGAAGCTCGAATGTGGAATCGTTTTATGTTAGATATTATTAACAACAAAATGTTATTTACTTTTAACTTTTTTATTTTATTATAATAAAATGGCGATGAATATAATTTAGCCACCAAATATTTCCATTTAATATAATATTGGGATTATAGTTGTTTCTTCCTGCTTCATCATCATCATCAGAATTTTCTGAACTTGAATAATCTTCTATAATTTTTGGTGATATTTACAATCATATATAATGTATATAAGTATTGTTAATACCGTCGGCACCATCTTCGTCTACTTCTCTTTCTTCTACTGCCGTATTATGTAGTATAGCCAATGGAACTATATTTGCCTTAGCTGTATCTAATGCCATTTGCATGCCGTTAAAAAAACATCTAAAATTGTTCTTCCACTGACCAAACAATATTTCCACTACGTTTCTCGTGCTAATGTGCGCTGCATTATATGCCACTTCAGCTGCATTTGCTGGTGTTAAAACAGGTGTCAATAACTATCGGTAACACGCATATCCATTATCCCCCAACAAAATACCATGAATATCACCAGCCTGTTGTATTTAAATTTCATATATTTAACATTCGTAACTACTTTTTTATATGCAAAAATTCCTCAAATCGCTCCTTCAGTGTACAATTATTCCATATTCTAGAGTCATGTGCACTTCCTCTCCAACGTGCAACTACGTCAAAAAAATTCGCTCGAGCATCGCAGACCACCTTAAAAAATGTGACGTAGATTTTAGCGTCCTTAATATGAACCTCGGCTAGTTCAGGGAGGTGGTCGGGGTTAACCGTTTAGTTGATAATTTTGAACCAAATAATTATCTTAGAAATAAAAGACTGGTTTGAATTTAAACGGTAATAAAACAACAAATTATATATATAATAAATAATGGTCTGCATCCAAATGCCGTGCACGTCAAAGTGAATTTAGCGTAGTGGTAAGATTATTGAAAGGTGCCCGACCAGGAAGAAAACAGACTTTAGTGAATATTCTTTCACTGCGCCAAATTAGTTGTTAATAACCAAAATGCCTGTCTCTAAAAATGCTCACAGCTAATAACTAAAACGTACACAACTTTGGAGGATATTAATTAACAAATGAAACTTAATAGAATAAATCAAATACACAAAGGAATTAAATCTTATATAAAGAAACAATCTAAACTAATAAAACAATATGAAGTTATCCCCAAACATCAATGGAAAAGTATAAGTTACAATTCTACACCGATGTTGGAACAAATAAATGAATTAAATTTAATTAAATTAATAAAATATTGGTTCAAAGAAAACAAAATAATTAATCTACAATAGTTGATTAACAATACCTTGAACAAATATTAAGAAATAATGCCACTAGGGCATCCAACCCCTAAGAATAATATGAACCAAAAAAAATTAACAAAAGGCTCTTAACTTTTACAACTTCAATACATCAGCATCCACAGATATTACAATTCAGATGATTGAGGGGTTCGTCAATGGAGACGGGGAGATAACGGAAATCGTAACACTTCTATATTTTTAAAACACACGATGAGAGAGGGGTAGTGATATTCCTTTTTGGAAAAAGGTAAAAGTCATCAATGATAAAAAAAAGATATCTCCATGGATTCATTAAAAATAAAATAGTAACAATGCTGCCTGTAGATCTGCAATCAGGGATACTTTTATGACAAAACGGTAGTAAATCTACAAATAAAAAGTAATTTATAGATAACTGAATATAAAAATTGACGATTTCGTCTCAAAAATAATTTTATTCATTTCTTAAAGTAAATATCATTAAAAATATGTACTTGGACATTTAAGGAAAAATATCACTTTCGGTTTATATATAAATGGGGATACTGTCCAGGATGTTTTATATTTATATGGGTGCCGTCTATTGCACCAACTATGTTGGGCATATTGGCTACTCTATAAAATTCCTCTTTAACATGCAGTAGACTTCTTTCAGTCTGAGGAGGAAAAAAAAATTCATCAATCCGCGCTGCTATGGCCCGAGATACCCAAAATAATATTCTAGACATTGTAGCCTGAGAGAATCCATGAAGTTCACCATTAATATATAAATATAATTTTAAATTTATTAAAGTATATTAATATAATACTTAATATTACATGACTCCGACTGGTAGCTGCCTTTTGCTGAATATCGAACAGTACTTAAAATTTGTATTTCTGGCGATACTGGAAAACCTTTTACGACCATGTATTGGTTCCAAAAGATGACTTATTGTGTATTTTTTTGAATCTGAAATTTAATTAAATTTATAATTTTTTATTCTATATATATATATATATAGTAACTACTAACCTATATATTCGCTTAAACTCTTTCTCAGTACATATTTCAAATGGATTTATCCTGTCCATATATACTTTTCGCTTTCTTTCTCTATTTATAGCATTATTATAACTTTCGCGAATATCTTCTAAATCTTCGAACTCTTCGAATAAATTAATTGGTAATGCTAACGTTTTCTAATGATTTTACAAAACTTACTACTTACTAGGTTTAATTTTTAGACTCGGTTTAAACCTAGTTTAGATAAAGAATATATTTAAACTGCTCTATTAATATGGATTTTTCTAGATTTAACTTAACATCGACATAAACCGGGCTTAAACTAGCTTTCGTGTACTATGATGTAACGAAAGCAGATTTTTTTATTATTATTTAGTGTTTTACATTGTGCACTACCTCGTTTACCCTAGGGCCATCTAGCTGGGTTACTGAGAATGGCTTTAATTAAGTTAGATTCTGGTCGGAGGTCGTTTGG
>JADQWA010000959.1:217500-297461 GCA_018344505.1 Nebria ingens riversi | reverse complement strand
ATATATATATATATACAACGCAAAATAGGTGGCACAAAATGTGCCTAGATCATAATGATTTATTTATAGAAATACATGTAGATATATAAAATCGTTCTGTTTTGTGCAATTTAAATTTGAATAAAATGAATATATGATGCAATATGTGGTAGGCGTAGGCCATCAAAGTGAAGCCGAACGCCTCGTTGTTATTAGAGCAATCGATGAAAATTGCATTAGTAGGGCAGTATATCATTATCAAGTATTATTAAATATCATAACTACATTCCCATATAGGTGGAACAATACGTAGGTAAACAATGTTCTGTTGTATCGCGATAAGATTAGATATAAACTGATCGTTTTTACTTGTTTGCTGTTATACACCTATACAGGTACATACATACTAGTTGTTTCATAAAATATTTACAACGTATCAGCTATAAAATATATCTCGTAATGCACACTCTGGATCTGGATAGAGGAAATTTATTGGTGAACGGACGAACGCTCCGTGTGAATTGATTCGTGTAAAGTTGTTATATATCTTTTATATACATACGTACATTTATCCTTGAGAGATTTACATTCATTTTTAATTTTTACTCCAAATAGATCATATTTATATACATATATAAACCCTAATCTAATCTATTTTAAAATACAACAAAATTACCAATCCTTAAAAGAAACTAACCTAATTCTAAATTTCACATCTCCGTTATTACGAAAAAGATATTAGTTAGTATCAATAAAAAATCCATTCTGTAAGCACTTTATGAATTACAAAGAACTTTGTAATTTGCGTAATAACAGCAGAAATTAATCCACTCTTAATATAAATCCGTTTCATACATTCTTAATCACTAAATAGTGTTCAGATATATGTTTAGATAACGATATGAAAAGCTTATTCAATCGTAGGAGCGTGTATGAAAAACTTGATGAATTCTGAATGAAGTAAAAGAAGTTTGATTGAATGGTGAAAGATTGTCAAGATGTGAAAAAGGCTTTTCTGCAACCCCATTTCATTGGAATAGGCAAGAAGTAATGTGTATATGTATTTTTAATAAAAAATCTCCCTAATTACAAAAGCAACTACATTCAAATGAGTTCGTAAAACGATTTTAGTAATGAATGTATTTTTAATTAAAATACGTTTCTCTGATTACCAAAATGAACTTTAACCAAATTTGGTTTCAGTACCTATATTTGAACCGTTATTTATGGTTAATAAACATGTATATCCTAATTTTTAGTTTGAACCCAATACATTTATAAGTTAATTTGTATTCAAATGAAATTGACTGTAGAGACTGTACAGCTAACATAAAATTGATAGCAAGTTTTTAATAATAACGATGGACGAATGTATGTATATTTGATGGGTTGTGTCAATGTCGCTTTAAAGCAATGTATACACGGGTTGAATATGTTACATCACGTTTCCATAGGACTACCTAATTGGATTGCATACATGTTAGCCACATGAAAGCAACTCGAACACATGCTATATGCGACCAGGGAAATGCCTGACAGGTCAAGTGCAACGTGTGGGGCAAACTGGACCACTGCATTATGGTTAAACCAATGGACACAAATATACCTAACGTTGCATGAACCGCTATTTATTCCTAAGATGATTTAACTCCATAAAACATAAAACATTTGTTAATTTAACTGAATGGGATTGGTCTTGTTTTCTATTGTAGTTATCAATTGATACTTAATCGAATAGGTTATTTTATAATACGAGTATATGTAAAGTTTGTCTTGCTATCATTATTATGCACTCAAAGGAGTATCGATAAACAATTTTCTATTAGATTTATCGAGACATTTCTATTATTAATTAAGCTTTTGTCTTGGTTACCAAGTTGTTATACAAATTATGGTTAAACAAAAAATTACGTTAGAGGAAGTTTGGTAAGGTCAATATGGAGTAAATTTACTTTAAGCCCAAATATAATTAATACATTTCTAATGCGATTCATAATATGCATTTATTAATTAAAATTGAAAACTAGTGTTTAGAAATCCGTCAACTAATAAACATACACACACACATACACGCGCGCGTGCACGTGAGCAAACACACACACACACACAGACGTCATTTAAAAAAAATAATTAGCCTTGATTCAAGGAAGGACAAAACATTTATTTACGTTAAAATCTCGAGATCGATATTTTCATGATAACAATGCTTACTTAATGCTTCGTATAAGAAAGTAAAAATTAGATTAGGCGAAGTTTGGTACTGTTAAAATTCAAATGCCGAAATTATAATTATTGGTACCTATCGTATATGAAATGGTCTTTTTTGAAGTTGTCAATTTTATAAATATTTCAAGGACGCAAATATTGACGAACACCGAAAATGTCTAGAATTCTAACAGGAAATAGCTTTCTTGACATTCCGGAGATTAGAAAACTGCAAAATGCTTATATACAAATAACGATTTTTGTACTGGAATCATTTCTAACACAAACATCACAATTCCCACTATTATTTTTGAATATGTCACCAGAATCACAAAAGCAAATTAAGCAACAATACAACGAAAGCTAAATAATAATTCTGTGAAACATACATCGATATAAAATTGCAAATAAACCTATTTTTCGCGTGTATTATTAATTTAACATAAAAATATCATTATGTAAATTACAATTATAGATTTCCTAGTATCAATTTATTAAGTTATATATTTTAAAATTATTATTATCTCTATATAACTTTGCATTTTGTTTCAAAGAAACGAATAATATATTTACCACATTCCATATATATATATGTCGTCACTAATTACGTATATAGTAGTAATACAATAAACTTCAAATGGTGACACAAATAAATAAAACCAAAATGGAATCTAATCTAGAATATATCGCACAAATATGTCAGAAACTAAATGTGTGTTCAGTAAACAACACCGAAGTAGTTGGCGAACCAGATTCACCAAAATTTAATTCAGAATGGTTGCGGTACCACGGTACCAACCTTGTCAAATAATATTAAAGTCTGTAGATCGACGTGACAGAAATTATTATACCTTATACGTGGCTGTTTCTTATGTATGTTGAACTTTTGTAACCAAAGTTTTTTTGTTGTTGTGAAATATCTATTTTTAACTTATATTTAATAAAACATTGTTTTGAAACCCAACAACATAAGCATTTCTATGGGTTTCAAACTGTACTAGTTTTAGTTTAATATGCTAAATTATAATTTTGAGTGAGATATATACCTACTAAATATTCGATTAATTGATTAATAAGTTAAAAGTACGTATATTGTTGATAGAAAGAAGTGCAATCGTGAAAATAATATCGTCATCCTTAAAGGATAAAAGAACAGAAGATGAATATCTCCTCGGGGACATTTTGAAATCTCACACAAAAGGCAGGACCATTACTCAAAGAATTTAAAGATAATGCGAGATATCAATAAGAACTTTTCAGTTTTCGTATATAGACAAACGAACCAAATTATTGGAACATAAGATTTTTTCGTGTAAAAATAATCAATTTAATAGAATACCTAAATGTTTTTTTTTAAATTACAATAAATTTGATTAAAACTGCTTTTTAATGAAAATAGTAACACATGGATGTGATAAAACTACACGCGATTTTATATAATGTTATCCTATTTTCGAAAACTATATTTTAAGGCACTATTTTATATACATATTTATTAAAAATTTAGGTGTTTTATTAATAAATAAATAATATATTGAAATGAATTCTTATCGACTCGTTTTGGGTTGGCGTCGCTGTAGGATGCGATGAAATATTATTTTAGAATTATCGATTGTAAAGTTTACCAAATAAATACTAAACATGTCTTCTGTCCATTTAGCAATATTATTTCGTAATAATTTTCTGTTTACTTGACTATCGAAATAAATTATACACCGAGTGAATGTATGTTTGAAGTAAATATAAATTTAAATACAGAAAATTTGATCAATTTCTTGGTAACTATGTATATATATCTATATATATATATATATATATATATATATATATATATATATATATATATAATATATATATATATATATATATATATATATATAACCGCGTTTTTTAACGAATGTTTTCTAGTATCTTTTGTGGTGTTTGTGATTCGCAGAACTAATGCCATTAACTGGATAATTTGCTTTGAAAAATATGAGTGTATTGCAAATGATCTGGAATGTAATTACTAATAAAATATGGTTTCGTCCAACACTACAGTCAGAGAGTTATTTTGACATGAATGCAGTGCAGATTGCGTGCGATTGTTGATAGCGTTGTTTTTATATACATACACACAATATGTACTACATATGTATATAGATTTTATTAAAATATTATTCATACACACAACACATATGTAAACCTATTTTATTTTACTTTTAAATTATTTTATCGAAAAGTTCAAACATTAATTTGCTTTTATTGAATCACAAAACCGAAACGTCAATGCATCAATAACTGATTGATAGCGCTATATCTATATTATAAATAGACAACGAAAAACGTGTTACAAATGTCTAAATTTATTATATTTTTATGACAATTGCAGTTATTGTGTGACCGAATATGGAATATGAATATATATATATATATATATATATATATATATATATATATATATATATATATATAAATATATATATATATATATATATATATATATATATATATAAGCTATATTGGATTTTCACTCTCTTAGACGTAGTATAAAAGAATGTATTATAATTATGAACAATTTAACGAAATGTCTCATTTTGAGTGATTGTTTTAGTAATGTCGTACACATGTGTGGGTGAATGTATATGTGTAGGTGGATATATGTATGTATGTATGTACGCACACGCGCATGTGTGTGTTTGTGTAAATGTTCTTAAGCAAAAAAAAAAAATTAAATTAATATATAAAATTGTTATTTCTCATAAATAATTTAAATAATTATGAGTTTCTATAGAACCGATTTTATATCAGATAAGACATAAAACACATGTGATGGTTCAGGTAATAAATTCCAAGAAAATATCTGCTTTTCTTAGTGCTTTGTTGAACGAAAAAAGTAATTAAGAAACTGATATAGCTCCGTCGCCCACATGAAATGACGCGACTGATGAATATAACAAAAAATATACACCTTGTTTATGTTTGAGTATTGATTAGTCTTGTAATAAATAGAATGATGATTGTTATCAAGGTATTTAAGTCGAGTATACAAGATTAATAAAACGACTGCCTAAAAGTAAAGATTGGATCAGTATAGGTATTATGCGCAATGTTTTTCAAAAAGATATAAAATATAATGAACTGTTCTAAACATAAACGAGATTTTCAATAGAAGCACGGAATCTGCAGATTTGTGCTAGACGGGAAATTATAAAATATTACTTCTATTGTTGAATGGTAACCAAAAACAGTAAATATAAATAGTTATACACATTTAACACGCTATACATCAACGTAAATTATTATTAAGTGGGCCAGGTGCGTATTCATATACGTACTAATGACGATATTATAAATATTAAAGTCTTTCAATAAGTAGATATTTCATTATTTTTCTGATTTATGTATTCAGAAAAAAATCCATAACTAAAATTTATTAATTATTTTAACTATTCAAAATAGTCAATAAAAAAAAACTTTTTATTTTTCCATGTATCAAAATGAGAATTATTATATATATTTTTAAAATACCTACTTATACACAAAAATATACAGTTACATATTTCCTCCACAGATACAAGTGGATACAATGAAATTGCTCATCATAATATAATAAATATAATAAGCTAGAAGCATTGGTGCTTTCATATATACATGATATAGAGTTGATTTCTTATCTGACATGGAAGATATAAAAAGAAACAGAAGCGACATTTGGTGGAGTTATTGCAACAGATCTTGTGACCAGAATTGAATAAAATAATTTCAATAATTAATTTATACATTTAATCTTAGGATGCAGATGACATCCAGCCGAGAATGCCAAAGATAAAACATATATCATAAATAATGGTAGCAAAGAGACAGGGCGGGATAGCCATATATCACAGTATGTAGAGGTATATACTGTACAAGATGTTAATTGAACAGGCGTATGTCTGTAACATTCTCAGAATCGATTACTTTAGAGAAACTAGCTCCTCAATACAAAAATGTTGTATATATCAGAATTTGTTACCCATTCACTTTAAAACATACCTAACGCACTAACATTTGATACTAGTATAAATAAAGAACTCAATATACAGTTTGTATCATAAATACGATAAGGGATGTAAGATATACCTAACTGAAAATAATGTTAAGATAAAGTCGTACAAAAAAAAAACTTGATGAATGCAAAGTCATGTAGGTGTATATATAGCTGCAATGATGAAATGTATATAGGTACATAACGTTTTTAAATTAACAGTAAAACTTTTTCGTATACGAAGTATAAAATGAGTACTTATAGATTTTGATATGTAAAATAAATAAGGTTCGAATTGAGCGACGGTAAGCGAAACTGAAAGAAACAAAGATGGTGATCGTTTTTACGGTCGACGCCAAGGAGTAAGTACCTACGACACGAGCGCCCAGCGATATTCTTATAGCTATCACAATTTACACTGCGATTAAGCACTGCGAATGACTTTCGTTAGAACAACATCACAGTAGTTGTTGTATACGAACGAATTTACCCTACATTATTTTATTAAAATAGTATTGATTATTTCTCTCCAAGGAATGAAACCCACACACACACACACACCTACACATTCACACAGATATGGATGAATGATGTATTCTCAGATAATGTGATGACATAGATTTTGTTGTCAAATACACTGACATACATGGAACATAATAGTAATTTTCATGATGGAGATATTTTGTTAGTGAATGATGACGATGTGCATTGTATAGGCCATCTATTATAGATACGTCATATTTTACAAAATTGACGAGCGACTTAGTGATGATGTTCACTAGTGCAAATTTAGGAACGCTGGCATTCACAATTCGCCGAGTATTCAGTTCGTTACGAAATATAGGTCAACCAAGCACACACACGCACACATAACACGGGGGCCCTGTGGAATCAATGTGAACGTTGCGTACGGTTTGTTCAACGTAGGACCAGGTTGCCGAAAACCCACACACATATATACATACATACATACATGTGTAGGTATACTAGCTACAATGGTTTAAAGTTGTTATAATATACATAGTATATGCCTCCAATTGATTGCCTTCATATAGGTATAGTGGGTAGTGGGCCAGTAGGCTGGATAATAATAATAAGAAGATTTCGGCAACTAGGGAAAACGATGGTTGAGGTTGGGCGGACTAGAAGGGTGGTTTTAGAGCAGGCCGTGTTTTAAGAATGATTGGAGTAGTCGGTTTGACTAACCTTTTTTGTCAATGTGTGCTCACAATAACATTCCTCCTCCATGTTGCGTTACTGTAATAGCGTAAAGAGTAGGTATGCAGTGGAGCGATGGTGGTAGTAAGCGCGCTGCAGAGTCATCCCCATAGCACCAGCAGCGGCTAGGTTCCACAGCACACACAGCGCCGGATGTTTCTCGATAGACAGACTCCACGCAACACCCGCCGACCACAGCACTTCAAACACAACAAAACTGCGACCGCTGATTTGATGTACAACACTGCATTTTCAAACCTTCCTCGCTATGAACATTTATAATAACATACCTATATACAATAATTTCGCACTTTTGTTGTAATATACCGTGTGTCAGTCCGCACCCGATGACCGTATGGGGTTGAAAAACTTTCGGATCTATTCGTGGCAGTTCGTAAGTCACGAATCGGCGTACTTTAAGCTCGATGATCGCGGTGCGAAGTGGTGGCCGCAACGCTTGCTACCAACGCACTTTTGCGCATGCCCGTCGCAAGCGCGATCTTTTCAAGCTCTCGCCTTCACCAGACTCGCAGGATGCCTAATATTATAGCTGCGACACACGATTCCAATTGCACCATATTCTTAGCATACAAACCCCGCGATTCCTTTCATTGAGCTTATTCGGCGAATGAATCATATGAAACACACAACAACAACAACAACAACACACACGCTGCACATACACACCGCATACAACACAACACAACAATTCTAGTCCTTCGTCGTGCACTGGTTCTTCTTGTGCCCCACACATATGATATACTTGTGTGTCGTTCTGGAGCCGGCCGCCCGCAGTTCACGCGCCCTTCGTCAATGCAGCTTCGCCGAAAACCTCCGCGGTATCACATGACGCCGCGACGCCACGGACACGTGGCGACATCTTGTGCAAAATACCACCAACTTGAACAACAATGGGCCGAACACTTGCGAGATCAGGTCGTTCCTAGGACTTCCCCCGAATCAACATTTTTCGGATAGATAATATTCCAGGTTGACGACCTCCGTTCTTCGGCTGCTCGGAATCGATCCGTATTAAACTCCTTCGCGGTTCATAGTTCCACTTTCGTATGTAGCACCACCACGTGCTGCTCAATGGCCGACGGACTTAATATCATTATAAGTCCATCAATCCAATTATAGGCTTATATACATTTCAAAGACATCAAAGCCACTATATTAAATTTCCTACACATATTATCTTCGCCTATTTTTATATTTATATCCATCCTTTCGAAATTTACATTTGCATTTTACAATTCATAAATGCACTCAAATATAACTAGGAATTCAGTATCCAGGAAAGAATCTATTTACGTCAAATGCGTAACGAGTAGAGTGAAGAAGGATTGCTATATCAATATTTCATTGCCAAAGTTAAAAGAGTTGTACGTCATACCTTAAAGTGGACTTATAGTTAAGTCGCGGCAAAAAGTAGTTCATTTTTATTAAAATATTCACTCTATTTGTGTAAAACCTACAATCATATCAGCAAATACGTGTTTAGAAGTGCCAAATTAATTAATTTTTTTATATAGGTATATGAAATTTAAAAAATATTTCACTTCTGTAAATAATAAATTATGTTTGGTCAAAATTAAAAACGAATGTTGCATTCATATTTTAATCATTAGCTTTTGCATAAAAAATATTGAAATGTACGAAATAATAACTATATATATGCTTGCAAATAAAATTAATTAATGATTAGAAAGTTTAAAATCAAGTTCCTTCAGCGCATGTTAGTCAAACTGAAATATTGCACGCCATCTGTTAATAAGCTGTAAGCTAACGCGAGACCGGTAAAAAGCTCTCCGCAAGTTTCTGATATTGAACACAGATGGCCGCGCCTCCACCAATATATGAGGTTTTCGCGTGTTGTGGAATTGATGTATATGTAGGTAAACGAAATACGCGGGAACAATGATTAAACTTTACACGAGTTTAATTAAATTTATTGCGTAAAAAGGAAATGAATCACATCAGTACAGTGTGATAGGTTTTATCGATGGGCACCTCCGGGTATCCCGCAGCGCGGCCAGGAAAACTAATTAACACAGAAAAGCTTCGAAGAGAGAAAATGTTTCCTTGTTTTAGTTTTTTCTTTCACACGTTCTTATCACCAAGCTTGGAAAAATAAGATATCATCCAAGGAAATATTACGGATTTAAAAATATATAAAATATAACTTATTATATATTTGTTTTAGTAAAATTAATTCACCCCTACAAAACTATTGCATGAAAGTTATCTAGAGATCTTAAGCGATTTCGTAAATAATATGTATTAGGTAATTGTAATAATTCTAGATATATTTTGGATATTATTCCGTGACACGCAACACATTTATATGAGTACCTTCGTTTGAACCCAAGGAAAGATTAAATCGCATATATATTTATGAGGGTAAGTTGGATTTAGAAAGGCGAGAAAGTGATTTAAAAATAAATTTCCCGTGAGCTTTGCGTTAGCTGATTAGTTATGGTTGTAATGCACTTACATAATGTCACCGAGCTTGATACGTGTTTGAATGAGCGCGCATGACTTGTGGTCGGACGTGGTGACGGCCCGTCGACGTCGGGCATAGCGCGCGGCTGACGGCAGCGGCATATCCATCCCCAATTCGGCACGTACCATCGGCGAGCTGCCGCGCCGGCGAGATGATACATGACGACCTGCCACACCGCCCAGCATGTTCTTGCTGCAAAATCAAACACATACACACATTACATTACGTACAGACAAAGAACGCACTTCAAAATCTGTCATTTTTCCATCTATTTAACACACTCAAAACAATCATCCTGTCATATTTCATTTCAGACTTGTTTCAAATATCATATAATGATTAACATTAACAGTACTATGGTATGCGCAATGCATAGTAAGATTAGTATTGTAATGATCTCTTGATCGCTGATTTGATAAATTATCTCCTGGATTTCTACATATTATTAACGTTTCTGTTCTATTTAATCGTAGTTTAGTTTTCGATAAGATTTAGTTTAGGGCTTGGCTTAAGTTTAAGCTCAGATTTAGATTACATACTGTACAAGATTTGTTCTAGATAGATAATGGTTTTAAATGACCTGTCGGCGTTTTATGGAAAGACAAATAACTACAGTTTTTTATCATGAGACACCACATGACTTATAATGTGTGAGCACGAGATAAAATATATATATATATATATATATATATTGCTCTGGACTCGGCCGCTGCTCAACAAGTGCCTCGTCCTAACCGAATTTCAACTTGAAAGCATTCGTGATGTTGAAACTAAAAAGTTTCTTTGTTGTTGTTGTTATTAAATTAATAGCTTCTTAACAAAGGCCGGTACAAACTTTTGATTCAATTCAAAATCATAATTAGTTGCGAAGGATGCAAAAAAAGCAAACAGATGACGCAGGCGTTCCTAAATTTATATTATTATACTTGATGATTGCCCTTACAAACAAATCGGTGATAAGTCGTTGAAATATTCTCGGAAATGTTATTTTCATAATATACTAATTGTTTGATATTTATTTTTATAAAAAGTACATTCTCTTTAAAATGAATTTTAGTTGTAATTAACAATTTTTGTTGTTTTTTTAAATGTTGTTGATTTGATGTATTAGTTAGATTAATTTAAAATTAATATTTGCTGCAGAACGAGTCTGCTGATTACTGGGCAACCGTTTAAAATTTTAATATAAACTGACAACTTTTTTCGTTGTAATTTAAATTCAACACGGCGAGTGCTGTTACTGGTGAAACTTTTCAATTTTCTCCAATTGTAAAAGTTAAAATGTAGCTCGTGAAAATTTATTAAATATTATGAAAAGCTCAAATTCATGTATGGTGGTGAATCTGAAATTTCTAGTTTGTAAACAATAATTTTATTCTCTACCATTTACATAATTTATTGTTTGCTCACAACAATTATAAAATATAAATAGAATCTATTTACACATCAAACATTCAGTTTACATTAATTACCTACTTCATATATTAAATAACAATTCTAGTTTTATATATTTAAAAACATATAGTTACATTTTATAACGCGTTTTTGCAGAATAATTAATTAATTATTAACTAATTCCTCATCCCAAATATCTTGTCATCTTTTACATCGTTGTAGCACTTAAATTAAACTATTCGTTTGTACAGAATGTCCTTTGTGAATTTCTTTGAAATGGAAATAGTAACAAAAATATATTATGGAGATAATAATACATATTACATTCTTCTTTATGTAAAAGTATGTCGTTTATTTGCATAAAGGCACCCTCATTTCATGTCCTATTTACAAATTACACCTGAGGCGTTTTAAAATAATTGTTATTAATGTTCGTTTAGCGACATTTATAATTATTCTAGCAACACTTTATAGAATCAAAGCAAGCGTACAAAAGCCCCGCACAAAAGCTTCAGTATGGATGTTTTGCTGTAACTCAATTTAAGACAGAAAATCCGTTCAGTTTGAAATCCAAATCGAACCGTATACTATATGAAACTTGACCTGCGTCGAATATTTTATGACTTCAGACGAAAGCATCTTGTTAAAAAGAAGTTGGAAAAGGGTCACGGATGGTTTTTATAAATATTACATCACTGTATACGCAAACTTCTTTTTCGGTATTACTATTCTATTCAATATATATATATATATATATATAATATATATATATATATATATATATATATATATTATGTATTTGTAAAGAGAAATAATTACATATAGCGTTCCAAAACTTCGACAGGTTATCATTTTGATATGATTGCGATATATATTGATTTCACCATCACTGTTTGTCTCCCAGGGTCTACCAATAACATTTACAACTACACTGTAAAAACTAGCTGTAAATTCATATGACATTTTATAAAAATCTAAAAATAATATAGAATAATGGAACAAACTTTGTGTTGAATTTCAATAAAACGTTAAATTTATTATCTATATACGAAAGAGGCAAATGAAATAGAATAGCCGAAGTAGGGTAACATTTTTATTCGTTCATAATTGAGACATTGGTGCGTTTCACGAGCCCGCATATTCAACTCGATTGAGGGGATGATTAATAATTTAAATGTTGAATATGTGCCAGAACACCATTGCCACACCGACACTACATACAAGAGCTTCTGACAGCGGTTTCCGGAAGTGTTTCAACGAAGCGCCGCGACGCAAACTCAAGAAATTAACAGAGCATTCAAATTGACAGCGTAACTCAATTATTATAATTTATTTATAGCACGGTAAACCCACATCGCGGTTAGGGTTTATTTTAAATAATTTAAAACACGTAAATATTCTATGAATAAGAACTAATTAATATCAAAAACGACAAAAAATATACATATCCTATAAGAAGTTATAGTTGAATAGAATAGAGAAACTTATTACCTATTGTATAACAGTATTTAAAGTTGAGCTTAATTTATTTAATGATAGTAAACTTTTATAAAAGCGAAATTTTTTTTAACGCAGCATCTGATCACGTTTATATTTATTTTCGTCCATTAATACAACATCATAATTTTTTTTATATAATAATTAATTAAAAAACGGAACATATTTGTAGAGGATAAGATTGAATAATCGCTATTACTATATATTATAACCTTTATTATAATATATAGGTAGCTGTTTTATAAATTTTATAAAATATTATAATTTGTATAATACATTTTTCTCCGTATACGAAATTGGATTGCGTCAATAGGTACATATGTGATTGGAAGTGCATGGCATTTTTAATTAATTGGATCGACTGAAATATGTTGCAATGCAAATATTATATATGCACCTATGAATAGCATTCAATTAAAAAAAAATTTCAACTAGTATACGAACTTTTATTTTATTTATAATTTACAAATTAAATAAGGGTTGTAATCCTTGCAATATGTATATTTGTCTAAGTACTCAAACATATGTGTATGCCCTATAGGTATTAGTATTTTTTGCTAAGCTGTCAAAATGATAGTATACTTTTTTGGCAATTTTAGAAGTGTCATCTTATGTTGTAACTAAATAGGTGAAGAAATAACTTGAGGCTATGAAAAAAAGCATCCACGTTCGAACAGGTGTCCGGCATGCAATGCTTTAGTAACAACATACGTACTTCGTAGTTAGGCTTTTGTTACTGCTATAAATATCGTCGAGCCGGTGAAACCGGGGATCGATTCTGGAGCCAGGAGGGAAGCTGCCGCCGCGAGCCCTGAATCGCTCGTTCTGTTCAGTCACCATATCCCTATTGGTTGCTGAGAGTTGATGAGAGTGCGAATGAACAAAATAAAGTAGAAACAGAACATATTATGTGTACCATGTGGTCTAAGACTATTGCGACTAACGACATTGCAGCTAAAACCGCATGACCTATTACTAAGACTGTCTAACCGGACACGTGATTGATATTAAGCTGGTTTTAATTTGCTTCGATTTTTTTATTGCCCTTGTGTAATATTCTCTCTCATCGTTAAATAAAATGGTTAATATCCTTTTTAATCATAAAAATCAATCAGTATAATTGTTCAGCAAACATAACATAAAACTATTACTATTATTATCGAAAAAAAAGAGTAGATGATTTTTGTATTAAATATATATACATATATATATATATATATATATTATATATATATATATATATATATATATATATATATACGAGGGTGGTCTGAAAAGTTTCCGACCTAACAAAGATACAAGACATTTTTTCAGAATATTATATTTTATTTTTCAACATAGTCTCCTTGTAACTCTACACACTTCTCCCAGCGATGCTCCCATCTCTGTAACCCGTCCAAATAGTACTCGGCGTTTTTCTCTGCAAATAATTGTTCACGAAGGTGATTGCCTCTTCATTTGACGAAAAATCTCTGTCCTCCGAGCGCAATTTTTAGATGAGGGAACAAAAAGAAGTCGCTTGGGGCTAGATCTGGTGAGTAAGGCGGATGGTCAACCGTAATTCGTGGATTTTCGCCATGGCAACCGCTGAGGTGTGAGACATGTTTTTGGTCTAACGTGAGCAAACGCGGCACCCAACGCGCGGACAGCTTTCTCATGTCTAAATGTTGATTTAATATGTGACAAACACGTTCTTTTCACATGTTCATAACCTCTGCTATCTCTCTCACTTTAATTCGGCGGTCGTCTAGCACCATTTCGTGAACTTTGGCGATGTTTTCGTCGGTAGTTGCAGTTATTGGACGTCCCGAACGTTCATCGTCTCCCAAGCTCTTACAGCCACGTTTAAATTCAGCTGCCCAAAATTTCACTGTGGTAAATGATGGTGCAGAGTCCCATACACAGAATCCAACTCATCTTTGATTTGCGTAGGCGTATTGCCTTTCAAAAAACAAATATTTGATGGCAGCTCGATACTCGATTTGTCCATTTTCATAAAAACATTCACATCAACTCACTCAAACGACTGTTACATAACAACTGCGCGTCCAAAATGGCTGAAACTTTGGTGAGTAAGTGTCAACAGATGAACAACGAAATTCCCTAGCTTCATGTTGAGGTCGGAAACTTTTCAGACCACCCTTAATATATATATATATTATATATATATATATATATATATATATATTATATATATATATATATGAAAATTGCTTTCTACATATACATTACGAAATGTTTGGAATTGAATATAAATGTTTCAATAAAAGATAGACATATGTTGTTGAGGAATAAAATACGCAGTAAATAGTGAAGAATACGAGATACAATTATCTTAAGTGTTTTATAAAGTATAAGTAAATATGAGCTGTACACCCCATATATAAACACAATGCCGATTGTCCATTCTAGTATACCTATACGCATGTATGCCTCTGTAGCCTATATCCAGAAATGTGGTTATCTTAGTGTTTGAACATAGGGACACTTCAAAGAAGACACTTTAATAACATCATTCGATATATCAAGGGCTGCCACAACTTCTAAATTGCTTCTCTTATCGGTTTGCGCACTCCAATGTGTTCTATTTCAACAGAAATTAACTATCTTTTGAAACAATACTTTTTCATATTTCAACCATTAAAACCCAACAAATACTTCCAAGAGTATCTGGATGATAAACAGTTAAACCACGACTTCAGTATGACGTAAGATATTTGTTATCTTCGCCTCTTCAATATGGAGTCAAGGTTAAAAAAATTGATAAACTAGCAAAAATTTGAAGCATCTCTTTACGGTACTGACGTAACAAAATTCAATTTATAAATCTTCGTTTATTAACCGAGAGGTATTCTTTGACAAGTAATTCGAATATTGAAAAAAAGATAAAAGAAAATAATTTCAAAAGACATTCGAGATACATATTCGACATTTACTTTTAAATGAAATATGTTTACACGTGTTGTAAGACCCTTTATATGAGTGTTGTTTATGAGGTGCTTCTTTGATAAATAAAAGTGTCAAACCAGTATTGCTAATAAAAATTGAGTTAAAGCCATTCAAATATATATAGGTATGATATTAAATATTTTCTATAAATATTATTTCATATTTTTCTTACGTTTACTGTTATGTAATATCCTATTTTTTGACACTTGAACAAATATATCTATTATTGAAAATGCTGTTTGTATGTATACATACAACGGGTATGATGGGCTATCATGACAGGCTTTATGTATTGACTTGTTTGTAATAAAATTTCAAACTGTACAAAAATGGGAAATACGAAATATTGTGGGCTGCTTTCCAATTATTTTTATCCATGTAACTTCAATATAAATGTTTTATATTTTTATTTTTAAAGTAAATAAAATAATCGAAGAATAAATAATGTTCAGGAAAATGGTTTGATTTTTAATTTAATTTGTTTCCGGCTGGTATTTAAGTACTATTTTGAAATAAATAAATGTTTTATTGTATTTAGTATTTAATAAAAATGTAGTCAAAATAAATTCTAACTAAGACCAGCGATAATACCACAATCTCCTGACAAACATCGTTAATAGGAAGTCAACCCTTAATACCATAAAAATACATTAGTTTCATCACGTAAAAATTCATGTTGCACTCATATTTTTATGTATCTTGTATATGATATGGGAGTGGCAGACAGAGTTAATAGATATTGAGACACTTGAAAGGAGTGTCATTCCCCACAGATATTCCGTGTATTCAACATGTTAAATTTAACTGAATTCTGAGCGTAATTTTATTCTGTATAATCTCAAACTAAAGTTAGAGATTCGCGATTTGATTAAAACTTATACTATGCACTTTACACCCTTGCCAAAAGAACCACAACACAGTAAATATAAACTATTCATATTCAAATTAATTTTACAACATATTCAAATACATACAACAAAAAAATGATACTAAATAATTCAGGAATTATTATTATTTAAAGAGGATTTTATTAAATAATACAATTTCATTTTATGAAAATTATTAATTTTTTAATAAAAACATTTCCTGAGCAAAAATAAAACTCGTAGAAACTATTGCTACATCACCGTTGTTATGCAATGTAATCTGTGTTTACAGTACTTTTAATTAGACTGTTAATTAAATTATTAACGAGCTGTGTGCCAGACGAGAGCAGGTATGTCGATAACCCCATAAATAATTCAATAAGTAATTATGAACACACGAATATAAGCTCTTGGCGTGTGAATTTACTTAATTATAAATGAAAAATGATTAAACTATTTGTTTACGGGGGAATTATTTAAAATGTTTTCCATAGGGATAAAGCAGTTGCAGCTTAGCCGTTGTAATGAAAAAATAAATTCTGCTTGAAATTTAATATACTTACAGTACAAAAATCGTACAGAGCTTATAAATTTGAAATTTATTTTATAACTCTGCAATGAGAAAATTCTATTTTAATTGTTTGAAACGATGTTTTATGTTCGCAATTTATGGAACACTGGATTGTTAGTCTCAAAACTGTGATTCCAAACCTTATTATGTTGATATAAACATTATTTTTGTTTGATGTATAATATATAAATTCAGAAAATTAAATAGAAATCATAAAATACGAATTTGTTTAGTTTTAAAAAAAATATATTAAATAATTCGTAATTGGTTAATAATTTTATATCTAAGGTGATTTGGAAGTATCATTTGTGCAGCTTTTTAAAAGTTTTAACATTTATTTGAGTTGTTTTTAAGAAATTTATATATTTTAGTTTTTGATTTTTTTCTGATGTTCTTTTTTTTGTGACCCTAATCTACAAGGAAATTCAGTACAGGCAAGTCTAACATATACATGTAATATATTACATATATTTTAGTAATATATAAAACCATAATAGAACAGCGAAACGAAGGTAGGACGAGATGAATAGGGAAATGGAAAGGACGTGCAGATAACAACGTTAATAGAGTGTATGATGAAAAATCCTCTTCGCTATAGACAGCTTTATTATAACCAAAAACCATTACGGTGGTACTTGGTTTATTCGAATGATTTTCAATTCGGTGTAAGTTTGAAAATGTCAAATCAAGCTGGATGAAAATCCTCTACAGCTCTTGTTTGCGCAATATGTAATACGTCGCCGAGCCGACAACTCGTAAATGTTTCGTTGCCATATATGTATGTATGTATCAATTGAACAGCATCAACACATGAGTTTAAATAATGAAACAATCATGGATGATTGACAATTGTAAATGGTTGTTCAGTCTACGAAATGTATGCCATTTATTGGTGTATTGATCAGGCATATGTACGTATATTAAATGCATGAGGTAAATTCTATTCATTTGCTGTCCTATTCGCGCCGAGTACGTCTATCTAAATGACAACAATGTTACATTGTGTCGTATGTACTATATAGGCATGTACGTCAAAGTATAGGTACTAGTAATCTTGATGTTGTAATTTAATGGATTTTTCATGTGATGTAGATAACATTTTACAGGCATTTTTCTCTATTAAATAACTCGTGTGGTTGGTTTACCCATAGATTATTTCATTTTTATACATCAGCAAAAAAAGAAGGACATCAGTACAGTAAACTGCTAAATAATTTATATTTTCTTAATTATATTTAAAATAAATGTCAGTTAAGACTACAAATTCCGATTTTTTACGATGAAACAAATATCTTTGGTGCGTTGTCAAAAAAGTCCAAGTAAAAACAGTTTTGAGTTGAGATTGAATTATCTTGTATTCATAATATTCAATGACATTTTTGAGTAAACCCTCTAAACTAAGCAATATATCAACGTCAAAATCTCGAACAAACGCGAATAAATAGTCTTCTATCAATATTTAGATAAATTTATTTAACATGATAAATGAGCTAATATTTCCGCGCCGAAATCTATAATACACTATCAAAATTCATTGATTACAATACAACTCAAGATGATTCTCTCGCTGAAGTTTATAATTTGAAAAGTTTTGTTTATAAATAAGATATTTATAAAAATCGCAACAAACTTGCTAGATTGGAATAGTTTTTTTGAAAACAATTTTGCGGAGTAGTGCCGCAAGGCTAATGGTTTCGGGCGCAGGCAAATAGGGCAAAAAGTAATAAGACCAGCGTCGGCAAAGCTGAAACTATACCCGTGCGTAAACAAAGTTATAATAGTCAGTTTAGTGGAGGCAGATGCCCTGTGGTTCATCAAATAACGTGTTTATTCTCGGATATAGTTTAAATGATAACATTCCAAATACAACATACAACTCCATTTAAGAGGGCAATAGCCCTCAAGTTCATCTGATACGAATTATTTTTTTCATATGAAAACAATCAACTTGTGGAAAACAACTTGAGGAGACTTTTCCAAGAACTATATACATTCAGGAAATTTGGAAAAAACTCCAGAAGCCATTGATATGAATCAGAAAAAGAAAGTTGTTCTTGAGTATCCAAATTATAGCTAGAGATAACCGGCGTCAGATTATTTTATATATAACAATGACAGAAAAGTAACAAAAAACTACAATTTCAAAAGATAGATACGATTTGTTATTCGTCTTTGGTAACATTTGATTTTTATGTTTTGTGAAAGATGAATGTTTCTTTTTATTATTTATAATCCGTAATATTGTGCCAGAAAATATATCTTCGCTTGCCAAAACTTTATTTGGATCAATAAATATTAAAATCGCTTCAATTGTTTTAGCAGAGATATTTTATGATGTATTACGTATAATTTTACGTTTTTCTGGTTTTATTAATAATATAACACCAGGCACATGCAACTCACGATTGTGACAGTCATTTTGATAACTTACGGGTTCAATCAATCAATTACAACTGAATCATATGCTTGTTTTTATGATCAGATTTTATTAAGATAAATGCAGTTATAGTTCCGCAGAGTCTAAGTAAATTTTGACTAATGTTCATGTATTAATATATTTTGTTACACAACATAAACTATATTTCTGAAAGCCATTATTTAAATGCATTGCGGAATCTAAGCACATACTGACTTCAACCACAATAAAGTGAATGCACACACACACGCATTCATAATGCAGTTTGGAAGCCACAGAAACGTAAATAAATTCAAAATATATTTTCTGTCTCTGCACTTACTTTACTATGAAACAAAATAAAATAGATACTATGTTGGCAACATTTTCAATTCGTTTAGAAGTCTAAAAGCAAACGAAAGAATATGAAGCAAAGGGTAGTTGGACTAAGAAAAAAAAACATGAAAAGACGATGCTACCAAAGCGATCCGACTGCATACATATATAAGATTGCTCTAAATTAATTAAAATTGTACCGACAGCAATACGTTTTAGTTCCAAGTAGAAACATCCGTGCAGAGCTGTCTATGAGTTTCAGTTGACAAAACCAAAAAGAGAAGATATTGAATTTTATGAAAACAAAAGTGCTTACAGATGACTAAAGCGAAAGATGTCAGTTTCGATTGAAAATGAGGGAAAAGCGATGCGAGTTGCAAGTGGAAAAAACGGACGTAGTACGGACAATAGGGCGAGGAGCAAACCAAAAGAGCACAACACACGAAGGGTGAACTGGTGTGGGTGAACAGGATGCTCGTGCGAATAATGCTCTTATGTCACGTTACGATTCTTTAAAGAGAACAACGTGACAATCCCGTGAACTCTGTTTGACGCTAGATTTATCAACAAACTTTTAGTGGTTGTGTGTGTGTCTTCTGAGCTGTATACACGAGTAGTTCTCAATATCAAGAAATCCTACGAACCAACCAACCAAACAGCGTATTGGAAATTATGTTTGATGACAGGAAAATGGAAAATTTATATAAATTTACCTATCACAAAATGAAATAAAAATATCATCCCATAAGGAACGCAACTACAAATCTATTGTTGTATTATTAATATTACAGAGACTGAAAAGACGTTTCAGGAAATCAGTGATGGTCTAGCATCATTTCAAATATATGAATGTATTTATTCATTTACATATATTGAGAATAAAATTTTCTTTAAAGCAAAAATGTGTGTTGATATATTTGACAGAGTAATTTAGCTTAGTGAACAATTATGTATGAGATAGTAATTAGATTAATAATTAAAATAAAACATGGTTTTGACACTGACGAAGTTTCATCAGCGTACATTATTGAAAAAGTATAAATAATAGAAAAATAAAATAGATTATATTCTCATTGTGTTTCTTCGACGAATGACAGCGTAAAAGATTAGATTTTTTTCCTGAACGTCGAGACTAAAAATAAATGTATTGAATTTTAAAAAAGCGAACATCTACGTTAAGATTATATAAGAAAGTCGCCATTTTGTTAAGGTCTTTTTCTGTATTGTATATTAAAACATTTGTAATTAAAAAAAATAAAAACTAAATAAAGCTGGATTTTTATAGCATCTGTAAATGATGGCCGACAATAATAGCTTTTGTTTCAAATTAAATTTTTTATTTTTAAATTGAATAAAATTATTTAAAATTTTCACTTTGTTATTATTGCATTGAAGTAAAATTTATTTTGTTTACGTATTTATAAATTCAAATATATATTTTTTTACAAACTACAAAACACGCAACTGTTTATAGAATTGAACAAATTGCATTTTATTTATTATCTATACAGAATAATTTAAAACTACATTTGTAGTATTTAAATAAGTTTTCATTTAGTTAAATTGCTTTTGGAAAAAAATCAAAAAAAATAATTTTATTTACTAGCACAATATCTAGTTTTACGCGACTTTACGTAATATTTTGTTTTAATACGTCGCGATTTTAAAATAAATACTCGTTATTAAAATTGATTCATAATCAATAAATAACCTAAATCCAAATCGAGCTTACGTTCTGCAATTTAAGTGTGTGTGATGTGTTTTTATAAAATTGTGAGTTGATCGATTTTAATGGTGCGGTTTGTTCGGTTCCATCATCAGCGATGAACAAAACCATTGACATTAAAAACGCGCTCACGGTTAAGGTCTTCAGAAAATGATAAAATAATAGCTCTTTTCAATTTATTGTTTAATTAAACTCAGCAGGGTTGGAATATTAATTTACCCTTGTCTATACATTAACAAATAACTTATTTTGAATTGAACATTATTTGTTGATGATTTTAAATATTTTAAATTTCGTATTACATTAAACATTTCTGATATTACTGGATCTAATTGATATATATATATATATATATATATATATATATATATATATATATATATATAAATATATATATATATATATATATATATATATATATATATATATGCATGTATATATATATATATATATATATATATATATATATATATATTATATTATATTATATATACATATGCATATATATGTATATAGACACCATTTGTGTTAAAAGCAACAATGTCTACATGGGGTATAGAGTGTCAGGGAAGTGTGTATGTGTTTAGTGAGCACATGTCGGAACTGTTGACATGTAAAAAAAATCAATGCTTTTGATGTGGATACCATGGGGTCTCCGGTAACCAAAACCACAGCCTGATACCTACACATATATGAGAGTACACATACTATGATCGAATAGATTCTCTGATGTTAAACATCGGCAACCACTGCTGGGTGGGCCTAATAATGCTGTCAAAACAGTTTACGCAGATATACAACGACCCCAAACGCCAACAGTCATTTTTCGATATTTACATATCCGTTTTAATGGTGTCGTAATTTACTTTTACTCGCGGGTAATGCGCTGACGTCATTAGTGAAAAGCAGCTTCTCTCTAAGAAATACGATATTCGAACCTCGTAAACCATGTTCCATATTGTTCTATTGAAAATAACTTTGGCGTGGTTTAAACATGCACATATTGTACAGTAAATAATTAAAAATTTAGGTTTATTATTAAGTAATTAGAACTTTATTCTAAAATAAAAACAATCGTTTTTTATTTTATATTTAATTATAATAAATAATAAACACCTCCACCAAAAAATACTTGTTTTATCAATAGTGATTTGGCAAATGTGCATATATATGATAGCTTCCCCATTGTCTAATAAAGTGTACTAAATTTCGTTATCTAGTCGCCAATATTTGCACAAATGTGCTAATTATTATTTTTATTCATACACGCCTTATCACATTTGTTGTTTTAATACAAAACATACTAATCAATAATGCGTTTCATACAAGCAATATATACATAATCAATGTTTGTACAAACTCATATTGATAAATTGATTTGAACTTTTCACTACTTGAAAATAACAAGCGAATTTTCCAAACGCATATGTGATGTCTATATTTGGTCTGCGCTCAACTATCATAGTTAGAATTATTTATAGTAATATATTGAAGCGTAACTTTATATTTAAGTAAATATTAATATATTGATTACATAGTTTCTAAACGAAGTTGATTTTGGAACTAAAATATAATTTTGAACCAAAGCTAAAGTTATAAGTTGTAGTAAGATATTTCAAGCTCCTTTAGAAGATATAAAGCAATATAGTGTTTAGAATATATATTTTTAAAGACCTAAATGTCTATTATTTGGTGATTTAGTTTTACTAATTTCTACCAACTAATCCATGATTTGTTTGTGGATTAATACGAAAGGAGAGGTTAAGTTTCATAAATCAGAGTTTGTTCGAAATATATATATATATATATATATATATATATATATATATATATATATATATAATGTATATATATATATATAATATATATATATATATATATATATATATATATATATATATATATATATATATATATATATATATATATATATATATATATATTGGTTGGTAAAGAAGTTAAAGCACGCGATAACACGATTACAGAGACTACATCCACGATATACACCTGCCAGTTGCCACCGTGGTTTCCCTCTTTGGCACTCGAATACACTTAAACTCAGAGTGTAATCTACGGCGGGTTACCTACCCCGTAAACTTGGCAACCAATAAACGTGTTGGCCTCCAGCAACAATATTACGCCAGTTTACCCAATGAATGTCGATCGGATAACTGTTGCGCCTAGGTCACAATGGAATTGCGAGGAATTTCGGTTATTTATATCATTTTATAATAACGTTTTTAGCGATTGAATTTATTTTACATCCACAATAACATTCAGATATTCAACGAGTGTCTCAAGGCTATTCTAACCAACAGACGTGGTAAATTGAATAATAAGTCTTTACAAACAAACAGCGGATAAGTGTGCGATGTAATACATTGGTGTAATTGTATGTAAAGCAATTTAATTCAATTTAAAATATTACTTGAGTTTTATTGTAAATAATGTGTTATGTATCAAATTGTTACAAACATTTATTTTATATAACATAAAATTGTTTTTCAAATAAATGTACTGCAATACATATAAACTAAATGAGATTGTCTATGTTGGCTATACTGAGTTGGCATTTACGAAATGATTACCTTGTAGTCTCTTGAGACTTTTGTAATGAAGTAGATATATTTTATGACCATTTGCTTTTAAGAATATTGATTGCAATTCGTTATTTCCTATCAACATTTTGTTAGAGTTTATGACGTAAAGAATAACTCCACCATTAAAAACTACTTCGATATTAATTGATCATATCCTGTATAAATGTATAAGAACAAATCATATTGTGTCTGGTTGGAATCCATTGTGAACTTAGCGCAAGTTTGTGTACATGCAATTAAAAACGTAGGGATATATTTTAAAGTTTGTTCAACATATATGTTTAAGTATCTTTTGTATGTATGTAGGGGTTTGTATGAGTTGCGTGTGATATCGATGATGAAAATAGCCTTCCTGACTTTTATGTATCCGGTGGAAGGAAAGTAATGTCGAATTCAATGAAATATTATCGTATTTATGTGGTAATTATTGTTTTTAATATTTTCTAACTATTATAACGTTTATCGTTGGTTTTATTGTTATAAATGAGATCAAATCTACTTGTGTTAGTGGAGCGTCGAAACTTTACTACATCGGAAATATCTAATAATTATTATCAAAGGTCTTTGCTTATATTTATTATTCCGATAATAATCAATAAATTTCGAAAAATAGCACATATAACTCATTTTAGTTAAATAAATATGACCACCACAATTCAATGATTTTTTTTACCAAAAAATACATTTTTAATATTGTAAATCTTTATATATAAATATTTGTACTAGTTTGCATCTAAGTTCAAGCCACACACACACACATATATATATATATATATATATATATATATATAAATATATATATAAATATATATATATATATATATATATATATATATATATATATATATATATATATATATATATATATATATATATATATATATATATATATATATATATATATATATATATATATATATATATATATATATATATATATATATATATATATATATATATATATATATATATATATATATATATATATATATATATATATATATATATATATATATATAAATAATAAACATTTAAGAATTGCAATTTTTTGTACCGTATATTTGATGTTCGAGACAGTCAAAGATAAAATAGATAACGTAGAGGTTTTTAATAATTATTTGTGTGATAGAATAGAGTAAGTTGGATGTTTGCCATAATATGGCGACCGTAGTAATATATATTATGCTTTCGTGTCTATTTAAACGGAACGCACAAAATGTCAACAGATATATACATACATTTGAATAAAAGCTAAGTATTCGCTACTTTGATTTCTAAAACATCCTCTGCATTGCGCATTTCGTATTTTATCACAATTCCTTTTACAAGTTTTATTTTCTGCATCAAATAGATAATCTGAGCAAAAGTTTATCTTATATCTTTATGACGTCATCAACTTGAGAATTTAAATATGTAATTCTCACAGTGCAAAGATACAATAGAAATAAACTAAGAAAATAAATATTTTAATAGACTACGCGGTATGTAACACAAATAAAGCATTCCAATGGGCGAAATTATGAAAATATTATTCCATCTAACTTCAGATGCAGTAATAATAACTTGTTTATGATTTAATTCGGATTATAAAAGTTGAATTTTGTATTTAAACAATAACTTTGGTTTTTAGTCAAATGATTTCTAACTATTTCCTGAATATATATACATACGGTGACCTGAAATTTGTATTTATATCAAACACAGAGTGACTATATATACATCATGCTTCGATTTTTCGTTGTGGCATGGCGCTCAAGAGCCAATGGCAGAACGGTTCCACCGTAATTACCTTTTCAATCTGTCCGAAAGACGGAATAAAAAAGTAAACATGAGTGCCCATAAAAGAAACACACACAACTACGAATTCGAAATTTCCAAGCAACAAATCAGACGGAAGCAAAATAAAATATTATAAAACATCATTACTTATTTACTTATTATTGTGCTCAATGCAATTATTTATACAATTTAAGTATATTTTACTGTAGCTTGACACTACTTTATGCATTTGTAAATTTATTAAAACTCATCTGAATTAAAAATATCAATATTTTCGCTAGTAAAGATTTTGTTTAAATTTCATGAAAATATTTAAATACTGCATTAAAAAGTCTTGTCTACTGAGTTACCTAAAGTGCAGCCTTTTGATGCTTTCAACAACAATATTACATAGGTTACATTATCAAAAATGTTTGTTCAATATTCAAACACTGTAACATAATTGATAAAAGCAATTTTCCAACAAAAACATACACAACCATTTAACTGCTTGTCAAACTGTCGATTTACAGAATAGAATTTAATTTAAATTATTATAGACATTTAGTTTTACATATCCTCAAATTATTCCTAACTTTAACACTTTGTCGTAATTGTATTTATATCTAGTATTAATATTTTTTATAAAAACAGCATTCCAAATCGTGTATACGTTTTATGTGTATATAAAATATATATTATTACTTTTTGTCGAAATATTTTGTATATATTAAAATGTGCTTCGTGCATATGGTGCACCAGCAATATAAATATTTTCCGAGGAGGCAAGCACTATGCTAAAACATATTTTCGTGTTAACCAGACTATATGTTATCAGATGACCAGTCGCACGCTACAACGGTATTAATGTGTTGCGACGATTAACAATTGCTTTAGTTACATAAACCTCCAATATTCTATATATCAAAGGTAATTATGCTGCGGTTCTGCTATGACGTTAAATTAAATGTATGCATGCGTTGATTATAGATAATAGACTATAGAACACAAGAGAATTATATTTAATGACTTTCAGGCGCTCGCTCGGAGCCCTAAATGAGCTTCTAATTTCAGAGGACTCATAAAGTAATTATAACGACCCATTGAAGCCACTGTACATCAAAATACGTTTCGAACATCTGTTGCGCCATTTTACGAAAAATTTATTAATTATTTAGTTTTTGAGGAATTAAAAAAACATGTTTTTTCATATTTTTCTCTAAACAAAATTCAAATATTTTTCGTTATTTCTACCAACTCAATTAGAGGTTTAATTTCTTGGTATGCGTGATACATATGTCCATAACGGAAAGCTTTTATGTTTATAATTCATACTGACGAATATCGCTGAAATGATTGATCATGGTTCCACACCAAACAAAAGGCCAGGCTTGAATGTAATTTATGATATTTTTGTTATGATAATAAAAGGTAAAGTATAAGATATGATTTTTAGGTAAGTACCAATTTGTGCTTCTGTTTCGTGCTTAAATAATAAGTACTTTACGTTCTAGATATTAGTGGCAAGAAATGACCCATTCGTTGATTGATGAAAGATATGACTACAATTGTTATTGAGGTCGATAATTTACGTAAACACACACGCATTTTAAACTATTCTCTTTCGTAGATTTTTATCAAAAGTTCTATGTCATTAAAAAATGTCTAATTTATTTATAATTATAGTTAGTTTTATTTATTTTATACTTTAACAAATAATAAATTTCTTCGCTTGTCACAAAATGATGGTCCCGCTTGGGCTACAATGACGTGTTTAATAGATCGCAGATTTTATTTATAAATGTGCAAACTTCATGGAAATTCGTAATTAGAAGACGTATATTATTGCGCTTGTATGGTTTCATATACCTACTCATTGGTTTCATAGCGTTATGCATTCGTATATTTACATTTTCATCAGAATAATGTAAATTAAGTGCGTTCAAATTGTAAACATGCAAATTATAAATATCTACTATAGGTAGTACAAACTCGAATACGACATTTTATTCTGACTAAATATGCTTTAAAAAGTATTATATGACAATTATATATTAATTGTGAAACAAGTTCTTGTATTTATATAAAGGTTATTTTGTTTTAAAACAAAAATATTCTGTGGACTGGAAGCAACAAGTTATATGAATGCCGCTATATTTAGAGATGTGAATAATTTGTTGTTCAAGAATAACTAACAAAATGTTTATAATTTAAATGAAAAATAGTTTATAATGTAATTAGATTCTAAAAAGATTTTAATTTTGAAACATACATACTATTTTTGTTGCCAATTTGGAAATATCTAACACAATCTTTTTTTAATAATTTTATAATAAATTTTAAAAATATATTAAAGAATATTAAATATAGCATCTATATATTTAAAAAGAATTACATTAAAAGTAATTATATATGGATTTCGAATATATTTGAAGCAATTAGTACAATATAAAAAATACAGCGAATAAGAATATAATTTTAACTATTAGTTACTGTGTTAAACACTAAATCCATATATTTTCATGTGGACACTATAGTTATAGAATATAAAAATCCTACCTGTAATTGATGTGTGATTTAGTAGTTGATTAGTCTGTAAAATTGGTATGCACATATCACATAAATATATCCACAAGAACACTGCACTTCAATCACTGCCGAGTGTATAGTTTTCATGCAAGACACAAATGACAATAATAAAATAATCGCACGCGTCGAACATAACTCCCTTGTCTACACTACACAACACGAACCCCGGCGACCGACTGCGTTTGCGATGGTTCAGAGCAGGAGCCAGGAGCACTTGCACGAACCACTAGCATTACAACTCACGGGAGGGTGTCGGGGTTGCGAAGGGACACGGACAGGATTTGTATGTTTATTTCCGGACTGTTGAACGAAAAATAATTATATTCTGGTACCTATAAAATTATTGAAACTTTAAAGTACCTTACATCGAATATTACCAACAAATAATTGATTTGTTCACAGACATCCATATTTGATGTTTTTAAATCAAAAACTTCTCTATACGATTTTCAAGTATTTTTAATTAAACATAGTCTAGTTTTTCTATAAATATAGATGAAAATATATGATTGATCCTGACAATTAGTCAAGCTCAAATTTGAACACCATCACTGACGAGAATATATTTGAAGCAAATCAAGGGTTTAAAATTTGATCATTAGTAATTAAAATGATTTCCAGAGTGCGCGTAGGTAATACCTGCGTATCGATAATTTAATATTCTGTGCTAGTGGATGAACGCTGCGATAATGCAATTAAACAATGTAGAAATGTGTAGAGTTGAAAACCAATCTTACAGTACGTGCAATGGCGTTAAATGAATTCGACGGAAGGGCATCAAAATCGAACTAGATACCTTATAAACAACATCAGCGATCGGTGCAGAATATCTAGGGATTGCGTTGCTATTGTAATTGGCTAATTAGAAGTGCGGCAGTCTAGGGAACGGTGAAGATGCGTGCATCTCGATGATAGCGTTTGGGAAATAATCCGAATCCTTGAAGCAACAGGCCGTTTCTAACTAGTTGGAGCTTTGTATATCTATGAACAATTCGTTGGTGGTATTGAATTTCGCATTATATTACAAGTTATTCAAATAAACCACCAGGGAATGAACTTATATTATCTAGTGAATAAAATTGCGAAACTTATCTACTATTTTAATACTTAGCAAATATAAATTATATACCTGAAGTTAAAATTAATTTGAAAATTGTCAGTTGTTTCGTACTTCATATTTATACATACATAATTTCATGTCTATTCTCATCAAATAGGGTGGTAGAGAACCTTTTATATCCATTCTTATCTTGACAATCTTTCGCTATTTAACTCTATCCTTACAAAATATTTAATAGACATTAAATACTTATATACTTTTTGCTTCATTTATTCATCAAGTTTTTCATACACACTCTTCTATTCCCACGTATTAAATCTTCTTCGTCAATCTTTCACTCCACATTCATCTAAAATTGGCTCTCACCTATTCTATGTATGTACGACATTTTTTACAATATCGCACTGCCCATACACGCACGTTCAAAATTTCATTTTCCACAGCAGTCACACATTTATGTTTGGTTTGTAAAACTCAACATTTACTCCTATATATATTCAACGATGGCACATTTACACCATTATACAAAAATGTTAAAATTTGCCTCAAAGATTCGTAAAGCCGCTAAGATCTCAGATATTTGAAAACATATAAGTAGAATTTTATTTACCGATATACAAATTGGAAAATATGTCTCTAATGACGTGATAAAGCGAATTTGTAAATATTTGATGTAATTATTTAGATGTCTATTAGATATTTACAGATAATCCCTACATATATACTCAGAAATACACCATACATTTGGTAATGTATACTACCAATAACTCCTTTCATTTCTATAATCTGATTATACTTTTTGGAATGTGTTTATGGCGAAGCTTTCTCATAGCGCTCATTACGTACTTTAGAAATAATGAAATATAGATTGAAGTGCAATATATCGTAATTTATTAAATGCAATTGAAATAAAAATAGAATTCAAGATCGGAAAATTTTATTAAATAAAAGTAGTGATGGGCATAACCGAATAATTTTGATAACCGGATATTTGTATTCGAATGATATTCATAACCGAATAATTATTTGAATGATCATTTGAATAAATTCAGGCTGAGCAGTGCGCATGAGCACGAGCACCACCCGCATTGAAAGATTCGAATACTTTCAGTAATAAATGCAAAATGAAAATACATATGGGAAATTATATATAATAAATCGCATCTACTATGCATGCCAATTATTTTAAATATTCGAATATTTTGACATTTAACATTTATTGTCAGTGTCACAAATAAGTTCAGTGAAAAAACGTTACAAAGGTTAGTAAATAATTTAAAATATTATATATAAATATTTTCTCTGGTTTAAAGTTAATTTGAAAACTAAAAAATGCCCGGCCATAATAATTATTAATAATATGTAATGAATAATTATATTTTCTTTATACTACTATAAAATCCAACATTTAAAATCTAAAATACATATGTTTTTTTTAGAAATCTGACAATAATCTAACTTTACAATTTTACTGGATATAATGCATGAAAATATTTTCTGTTAAATTGAAGCATTTTATATTTTAATTTATATACTATCAAATCAAAATATACTGACTACGTAAAAGAAAGTTTAGGGCCAACATGTTTTATTATCTCATTACAAATTATAAAACGCGCGATAGGATACTTCGCTGTGAGTGAATATCGATAATATAAAAATGAACTAAGTCATCAGGTTATTTTTCATTCGAATACTTGAAAACAAAAACCGAATTACACAGGTTATTTTAATAGCCGGATAACCGGTGATTTTTCATTCGAATTCGCCCATCACTAAATAAAAGACAAGCTTAAAATTGTAGAATGATTAGAACATAATTTAATTCTTTATAAAATGATTACACACTTTCAAAATACTTCTATTTCTATACAGCAAATACACCTAGTATCAAGCTTTAATAGATAAATACATTTTGTCCTTGACCGTCTGCTTTACAGGGTTAATTTTTTTAAGAATATGTGTCATAATATTGACCAATTGATCATTTGATAACCTGGTCTTTTTCGATTTGAATTTCTGTAGTAACTCAGTGGTTGTCATTGGTTTACGCATTAGATACCTGCGCACTGCATCTTCAGTGATGCCCGATTCGCTATAATTCAAAGCGAATATATAACTTATGGAAAAGCAATCAGCAAAATGAAATGTATAACATACTTGGAGCCAGGAATATAATTTGATAATGACGTATCGAATTTAGGTTTTTTAACCACTGCTTCTGAGATGGCAGGCACTTTGCGCTTGCTCCCTTGCGAAGATCCTGGCATTGGTGATGCTGACCTTGAACTATTTGCACTGAAAAATATTTATTGTCCACACACTCTGCGTTAAAATTAAATTTAAAAAATATACCTATTCGATTCTTTTTCCTCTTCTTTTTTCACGGCCACTTTTTTCTTTTCCGTCTCTGAGTCACTGCTATCAGAACTAAAATCACTACTGGATTCTGCAACATAACATTAGAGACTTTTAAACGACAATGAAAATTAAGCTAACCTTTAGTTTCCGTTTTAGTTTCGCTTTTGCCCTTATCTTTCTCTTTCTTCTTCTTCTTGCTGTTGTCTTCCTTCTTTTTCTGTTTCTTTTTACTTTTCTTCTTTTCGGTTTCTTTCTCTTCTTTCTTCTCTTCTTTCTCTTCCTCGTCTTCGTGACTCTGTTCTTTCTCGGATTTGTTCTCATCATCTTCAGAGTCTTCGTCGGAAGTTAACAGTTTTCTTAGTGCTTTTTCCTCAGAGACACCTTGCAAATCTTTGCTTGGTGAATTTTCTGGTTCGCTCTCACTGCTATCACTGATATAATCTAATTCTCTTCCTTCGTTGTCTCCGTCATCAGAATCTTCAAATGCTTCCAGATCAGTATCACGTTTCGGTTTACTTTTTTTCTTTGCATCCGCTGAAAAACAATGAATATACTTGAAGTAATTCATAATCGTAGAAATAAGCTTTATTTTAATAATTCTATACCTTTTTTCCCTTTCTTTTTCTTCTCTTGCTTCTCTTCTTCATTCTTATCCTTCTTTTCTTCTTCCTCATTGGAGGAATCGTCTTCTGAACTTTCCATCCATTCATCCATGTCAGATATTTTTAAATCTACATGAATAAACTATGTAATGCAAGTTGAAATTATGGGGTGAGCTTTAAACCTTTTGTCTTCTTCGCTGCACCTTTCTTCCCTTTGACTTCTTCTCCTTCTTCAGTGTCAATTTCTTCATCGCCTTTTAGACGCTTCCGTAACATAAGTGAGAAATAATTCAACACTTTATTGCGTTTACCGAATTCTTGTTCGGCTTCTTCAGCCGACAACGCTTTGTAACGTTGTATCGGTTGAAATTTATACCTATCATGTGCCATAAAAAATAAATACATGAATAAATAATTTATTTTTTTGTGTAATGAGAAGAATAGATATATAGAATTTATTTTCATATGTTTAGTTATAGGTTTGGTTTAGCGTAGTCCTTATGAAAATTCAAAATGGCGACAATTCTCACCATTCGTTCAAGGGAAATGCTTCAATTGCGCCATCTGGCGCATGCGTAAATACATAATAGGAAGCATTCTCCGAGACACCACCTTCACGGATTCCTTTGAACTTCTTACCCAGACTTCCTCCAGCTTTAAGTAACCATGGTTGATCATCTGGTTTGTATTTTCGTGAAATTATTCCAAGCTTCTTTCGTCTTGCCTCTTCTCTGGCTTCTTTTCCGAACTCGGATCCAGCACCAAATCTAGGTGTGTCTTCTTCGATGCCACGGAACTCTTTCATGTTATTCTCACGTTCCATTTTAACCGACGTCCATTTATTAAACTCCACTCCCAGTGTGGCATTGAATCGCATGACATGGTAGCGTTTCTTAACATTCTTCGGTACCCTAATTGAGTATTCCTGGATACTGGAAGTCTAAAACGATAATATTGTATAACCTACTTTTTTTGCGGAGAAACTATGGAAAACTATACTTACTGTAACAGGGGCTGACACAGACATTTCAAATACGAAATTGGATCACATACAAAATTATACTTATATGTTTAAATTTATCACAAATATAATAATATAAATATCCGTGTCATGAGATTCATGGACAGCTGTCACATGTAAGATAAAGATAGAAATAAAGGAGAAATAATAGGGGCAGAACCTAAATTGTGCACGTGGTCACAATATTTGGTTGTGATTCGCTGCAGAAATTAAAATGTGAAATGATCTCACGTTTAGAACGCGTCGTAATAATCGCGGGTAATATGAATATATTCAATGCAAACTGATATAAATTTAATAATTATAGTTGTAAATAATAAATATAAAAATATGTTCTTGAAGGGAACGAGTATTACAATTTTATTCTGAGAAATAAATATATTAGATGTATTTGAGTGTATTTAAAATCCGTTCAATAATTGAACATAACCGTAGATTGTTGATTACGCTCAATAATAAATGCCTAGAAAATAGTACTTTAAGTATATAACAGAGCGCGCTAGTTACATGTTCATAAAGTTAGATTCACAACGTTTACATTTAACATGTTACACCTTTCTCTATACATATATCTATATAGCTTATTAAATACTCTTTACAATAATATATTAATATCTAGTACTTGATGATGAATAAATTAATTTAATTAAATATTATTCATTGCAACCCATTTTGGAAAATCGGTCAAAAACTTTTCCTTCCAAGTCAATTTCCTCTTAATTTGTTCAACAATCGATATAATATCAGACGCAAAACACATTACTTCTATTTTCCGAACTGTGAACAATTCTATTACCTGTAATATTTTACATATTAAAGAAATTCATGCAAAGGTATTATTTTCCTCGTTAGGAAATAGACAATTGGTTTATATATATTTCATATCTTTTTACCTGGTCTAAGTCAGTTTTTGTTGCTAATCTAGATAGCACGTGTTTTAAAATTGTTATAAATTCAGATTGTGAGTATTTTTCATATATTGTACCCCAATTTTCTCGTAGAAATTTAAAAGCAGTATCAATTGCTATATTAGATGATAAATGTTCCCACATTAGTAAAGAGTTCTGGTTAGACTCTTCTTCCAGAGCATGCGTCAAATATCTGAAAGGAATAAATAATTAAAAAGTATCATTTAAATCAGAATAAGAAAATAACGAATAGACGTGATTTAAATAAAAACATATTTCTGAGTTCATAGTAAAAAATTAGTCTTATATACCTATACATATATTTCATTTAATTAAACTGAAATATAAACAGGCAGAATGGGAATAATTATTAGATTGACTGCCATTTCATGACTTACTTTGTTATCAGCCACGCTTCTTTGGTACACCCTAATCCTATTATAAAAGCTTTCATTTCATCATTCGTATCTTTGGATATTGAATATTTATTCCATAAGAATTCCCAAGCTGTTCGACCTATCATTTGAACCCCTGTACAATAAATAATCGGTCTCATGTTGGCACTCACGCTATAAAAAATAACCGTTTAGAATAATAGTCTTAATAAATTGTTTTTAATTTCTGTATAATACTTTGTATCTTTTTGTTTGTTCAGTAATTCTTCAAAGTGCGGGTAGGCCCAATCGATACAAGGTTTATAATTAAATTTGCATGCCCAATACACAATTTCAGTCCGTAATTTTATTGTTGATATAGAATCGCTTGTTTGATCAACAGTACCTAGTTTATTATATATTGGTTCTATCAGTTTTAGAACGTAATCCTGTAATGATTTATTGTCATTTGTATAGAATAAAATTGAAAAGGGTTGACAGTTGCCCCATTTATGGTAAAGGCTGTTATGATGTGTATATGCATAAATTAAATTCAAATAAAATAGTCTATTGTTTGCCAAATATGATGTAAAAAAACACGCGTGTTTGTAGATTATTACGTCATGAAAATATATTAAATTATGGTGTTAGACAGCGAGTCAATGCTTATAGTTGTTATTAATAATTTAGTTTCCGTTGTAATTAATTGAGTGATTGATGAATATAGGAGTGAACTGTTTAAAAACGTAAAAATAGGAACTATGTCTACAGAGATAAGTGTCACGGGTTGCATATGTGTAAGTATTTAAGATGTTTTAACGCACATTTAGAAAGAAATGTAATTAGTAAATACATAAAAAATTACCTGAAAATCTCCATAAATCGTATGTTTTGCAAAAACTTCAGTTAAACCTTCGAAATATTTTAGTACTGTGGTCCAGGGTATCAAATGATTTTCATTGTCTTTTAAATATCTGATTAGATTTAGAGGAACGTAGTTATTTAGTTGTCCGGTACGTGCTAGATGAAATGCGTCATCAAGCAATTGTGCCCGAGTTGACGGTGAGACGGTATCCGGCTTACTTCTCAACAACATCTCCACCGACTTCCAATTATTTAAATCGTAATTCATTCGGCACAAAGACGTTTGTTGCGTGTTTGAAATGATCCAAGTGTCATTTTCCGTTTTGTTCGCATTGCCAATAACGCGAGGTGTACCATCATCCAGCCATACTTTAGTTGTGGTATTTTTTAAATTACTGTAGTAATACACTGGTAAAATCCACACGTTACTGCTTAGAGACGGTGTTTCAGAGTACCTAGACTGAAATCAATGTGTTACTAAACATATTGAAAAGAAGGCACTTAAATACACATACCTGTTTGATGGAAAGAGTTTTATTTTCTGTTGTTACACTAATTAGAGGATAACCTTTTTCGTTTACCCACGAATTTACAATATCTTCTACTGTATAAGTTTTTGGAGTTGTTTTATTTGATAAAACAGTTAATTCGCTCCACATATTATTTGGTTCTATTGTTTTATATTTCCTAAATTAAATTTTAAATATATATATATATATATATATATATATATATATATATATATATATATATATAATTTGGAATAAATTAGATCAAGTAGTAATTATCTCATTCAATGTTTCGAATCCAGAGGTTTTAATTTCTATAGAATTAAATCAATAATCGGAATTTCATTTAAAAGCGCAAGTATGTGTTTTTCAATTTAAAATACGTTATTAAATTTGGAAAGTTGTTTTTTTAATTTGTATCTGAATGAACTTTTGGATAATAAATCAAAATAGTCTGGATTCAATTTCGTTTTTATATTAAAATATTTACCATTTATCTACGAAATTTTGTAAACCTTTCAGAAATATTGGTTCTGTTAACGAATCATTTAACATTCTTAAAATAGAACTTCCTTTTTTATTGAGCATATTATTGAAACTACTATGACAACCATAAACATCAGTTAGCTTTTGTAAAATGTTGGTACTATCAAAATCTAATACTTCTTGTCGATCAGTAACTGGAAGTGTTTCTAATATTTCCCAAGTTGGTTCTGCCTGTAAATATATATATATATATATATATATATATATATATATATATATATATATATATATATATATAAAAAATATATATTTATGTTGTAATAACAAACGTGATTTCGTTTTATTACGTTATTTATTCCGATATATCGGGCAAAGGTACACATCGCTTCCATAAACCACAAATTATACCACGAATTGATTCCTATCAAATTCCCAAACCATTGTCTTGCTAATTCAGCTGACATAAATTCAGTCACAGTCTCTTTTTGGCTTTGTGACGGATTATCATCACTTAATATTAAATCTTCTCTAAAATCATAAATATATAATATAAAATGTCTATCATGTAGAACAAAAATAGATTTATTGTAATTATTTACCTAAAAAATACTAATCCCCAATTGCCCATTGCGGTAACTGGGTAATTCGGTATTAACACCAAATCAATCTTTGACAACGAGTAATTATATCCGAAATATGTATTAAAGGATGATAATATTTTCGGCAGAACATTCAGGGCGTATGTAGTGTGATTTCGAGTGTCTGGCCGTGTCCAGATTTTCATTAAAGGCAGTGGAACTGTTGTTGTTGTTCGCCTTTCAGTAAACTCAAAAACGGCGAATGCTATCAAGTATGTGGGCATTGGGGGTGAAACTTCAAAATGGTCCCAAACCCAACCCGGTGACCCTGGCCTAAAAATTTTAAAGTTACTTCATCCAGAACTTTTTCAATTTCACTTCTTTGAGTAAACGTCACCACTAAACTTACATAGGTACGGTTTCATTTAATCGTGTATTTGAAATTGCTCTCATATTGGTTTGTCTAGCAATGCTGATTTGAACACTTGTTTTGTATTTTGGATTGTCAAAACATGGGAATGCTAATCGTGCATAAGACGGTTTGAAAAGAGTACTTGCGAGCCACCTAAGAAAAGAAATTGTTTTTATAATTTGTGTCAAACGTTATTAATCATTTAAATGATTCATTTTTCTTTTGGACTTTTATTGTATTTGGATATAAAAATAAAAAACGATGCACCACTCAATTTCTAGACATCTAAGTACATTTATAATTTCCATAAATCAAAATTAATGATTAATGCATGAGAAATGAATATT
Source organism: Nebria ingens riversi (assembly GCA_018344505.1). Lineage (NCBI taxonomy): Eukaryota > Metazoa > Arthropoda > Insecta > Coleoptera > Carabidae > Nebria > Nebria ingens. Next base: position 259,340 of record JADQWA010000959.1, on the reverse strand, counting down.
TTTTATTTACAATTACAATATTGATAAAACCAAGTATGTTTTCTTAATAAATTTAACATGCATGACTTTCTCATTGTTTAGATTAAAATACCAGTACATTGAAATCACATCATAAACAGCGCAAAACTCAACCTTGAGACTATTTTTGATAAAATTAACCGCCGATAAACTTTGTAAAACGTTTAGAAATAACAAAAAAAAAATCAAATATTTATATACTCACTTCGTTTCATTTCCTTGCTTATAATTAGAACGCAGTATACCACCTGGTCCATTCGTCATTTTTCCAGAATATTTTATATTTAGAGTGTAATTTGTTCCTTTTGATAACGCAAATTTCAAACGTATTTTATACGTTTCATCATTTTCATTATACTTAGTCCTAATAACTGGAATATATTCAACTGCTGGTGCAGAATCAGGTGATACGTAAATATCTTTTTGTAATGGGGTTGTTAATACTTCGAATACTTTAGTGACGTTTACTATTGTAGCTATTGTGGTTTCAAATTGTGTTGTATTTAAAATTTCAGTCATTGATACAGTTGAATTGAAATTAGATTCAGTGGTTGCTTCAGTCGTTGATTTAGTTGTATTAAAATCAATTTCAGTCGTTGAGTTAGTTGTATTTAAAATTGATGATAGTATCACAGTTGTAGATGATTTAGTAATATTAGGCGTTGTTTCTGAGCGTGGCGTAGTATATTCAGTTTCATTCTCTTTTGTTTGTGACTCAGATTTTAACGGTACGATGCTTGATACTGTCGGGTAAGTAACGGATATGTCAGTATCCAAAATGGTTAGATTTTTCGCGTTTAATGTAATTGTTGAAGTGGATGGCCCATTTATTTGAAACACAATTGATATTTGACCATCAAATGTGAAGCGATTCGTAGCATTTTCGTTTAAAAACGGTTGGATTTTGATACGATACGATGATGGTGTTATATCTTCTGTCAATATCGAGGCATCCTTTTCGTTGTTTGAATTTTCAGCGGTGTTTCGTAATTCTGATATGAACTCATCAACTACATCATATCCCTGTCATATGATGATTATTATTTTACTGAATTGCGATGATGAATAGTACAAATGTAATACAGTTTTCATAAATATTATTTTCAAATACAAATTCTATATATTGGGCTATCAAATTTATAAGTATAGTATTATATGTATATATATATATATATATTATATATATATATATATATATATATATATATATATATATATATTAGTGTTGATAATGAAATAGGTAGCTAAATGGGTATTTCAAAATGTATTTTCTCATTAAGTGTAATTAAGTATTTTAGACAACTTTACGTTTTTAATAAATATAATAATTACATTGTTGTGTCTGGAATATTAAGAAATAACTAGTGTAATAGTATTTAAAATATTAAAAAAATTAAAATTTGGAAAACTAAGTTTACTTACGTTGACGATAGACTCAAATAAAAAGAAGATATATGACAAACTTACATTTTCATTTTGTTTCGTACATGGTGCATAATGATATACGATAATCGCTAAAGCAACAGCAAGTAATAATGCTAAGGCCCCAACAAGCACTCCCTTTTTATAACTGACAAAACAGCCACCGTATCGTTCATATTTGATATCGCTTTCTTCTAACCGTTCTCCTGGTAAAAAATCCGTGCGACTTCCGAAATTTATTTCACCACCCATTCTTAAAACTCTACGCGGCGTTATTTACGATCTGTACCAAATAAAAAGCGCCTCTTTACACATGTCTATCCATCGATACAAGTATCAAAATGTATTTGTACAGGATTTTACGAGAATCAATATTTTTGTCACGTTTATATTACCTGAGATGAACTATCAGTTTCTTATTGAACTAAACTTGATTCACTGAATATTTAGAAGTGCAGAACTATTGCTTGAAACCGATAAGAATCCCACACTTACCTGTTTAGTTAAATCCCCGCCACTAATTTCACAAGGTAAAATTGTTCACGTATTATAATATTTTATTTATTATTTCTACTAGTAGGCATAAAATATATACTACACACTATATATTTTTTAAATATATAATTAATGTAAAAAGTTTATTTTATTTAGGTACACAAATTAAAAAAAAACTTAAAAATTGTATTAACATTTATAAACAAAATATGAATAATTTGAAATACACAATCATATAAATAAATACGTGTTTTGTTGTTTGTAGAATAAATTTCAATATTAATACTTTTAAATATGCTGGTAAAATAATTTCAAGACGATAATAATAGTTTTGTTATTAAAATGAAAATGAAAAAATCATTCGTTTGTACGAAAATTGTGAAAGATACACGTCATTGTTTAAAACAAAAGCTATTATAGTTAGCCATAACTTAGTTAAAAAAGTAACGCATGCTAAATACTTAAATTAATGATTCTTTTGTTTGATAGCGAAAACATTAAAAATATATAAAAAAAAATATTTTATTTAGGTTTTTACGAAACTTAATTAAAAGCAGCTTAAATATTTTATATGGGCTATAACTATAAATAAATTTAAAAGAAACATTTTATCCATATACAAATATAATTTAATTTAAAACAAATGTATGATAAATCCTATAGAAAAAGTTAATCTGTATTTAAACTTATATATTTTAATTATATAAAAAATTATATATTTTCTACTGATAAATGAAAACTAATATTCATATAAATTGTTGTTTTATTCATTCCTAGAAAATAATATTTCAAATCAAATATTATATTAGCGAGCAGTTCAAAGGTGCAGAATCTTTTATAGATCGTTGGATACGAGGGTAGGTACGCTTCTCGCTGATTCTATTCAGATAAAATGTATGCTCCTTTTTTTTTGTAAAAATATATATAATATTCCTAATATATTAGTTTAAAAAAAATATATAATGTTTTTAATAGTAATTACATCGATGTGAAATCTTCAAATCTGAACCATGTGAAGACGCGTAATACATATTATTTATTATAATTCGCTCTTTTGTGAATGTGTTTATATAATATAATGAAATGGACTCGGTGATGTCGCTGAATAGATGCCGGTAGCTTCTCGTTGACAGACCCCATGGAATCGGTCGGCACTTGCATTGTTGCGCTAACTGAATAATGGTCATCATCGTTGATTGCATGATAGCATCTAATCAACTACGTGTTCGTAATATCGAGGAGGTGATGTTTAATTCGCGAGGCCCTCTCTCCCCCTGTCGATGACCACTAGGTTTGCCCAAGGGGCGGCTAGTTGTGTTCGAGAACTCATTGAGAACGGCGTGAAACCGGCAACCCTCCTTCACGGTGAGTTTCAGTTTTTATTTTATCGTAAATATGGGACCCAATAACCTCTTCATAATCATCTGCAGCTGCATGTTTTTTTTGCTGAGTTACAGGTAGATTTTTGATTTCGTCATAAAAATCTTCATATAAATCTTCGTTTGTCTTCGTATCAACTGTAGCTTGGTTCAATGCAATGACATTGGGCATCCTTTCTTTATTATTATTGGCTACTGGTATCAATTTTGCTTTAAACAATTTAATCCATAACTTCCGTGTGTTTGCATCCAAAACCACGTAAAACAGAAATAGAATGAAACCTTGTAACGTTGCCGTGGCACAAAACAGGTAATAGAATACTGTGATTTGTTTGATTGCTGCCAGAAATCCAAACAGCCAAGTTAGTCCAAGCAAGAAGAATAACAAAACCGCTACTTTCATTTGCTGCGCCACCATATTTTTGCCTTTACTCGTTGATGTGATCCCAGTTTTAGTCATTGAAATAACACTGTATATAATCAAAACAAAAATCATCAAATTCACAAGCAACACAATTATTACCGGCACGAATAGACCTGCATATAATCCATGTCCTTGTGGATAACATAAACTTGGTACTTCCATGGTTTCTGGTATATACATATTTGAATCAACACACAACAATATGATGACTGGTATAGATGGTAAAATCCATCCAATTAATGAAGTTTTTAATAACAAATGAGAAGGACGAACACTGATCACGCGGACAAATCGAAGATATTGAATAACAGCTGTAACTAACGACCAACCAAATCCAGACAAGATTGAATAGTGTAAAGTCGCCCCAGTTAATATACAAATATCAGAGCTCCTCTGGATATTATTCATATCAGCGAGATATAATGCAAATATTTGTAACGCATTACAGACGGCTACGTTCAACAAGATTTTAATTCCAATTTTTTGTCGCCAGGTTTTAAAGATAGAAGCTGTTGCAATTATACCACAAATTCCCATAGTTGATAAAATACATCCAGTTGCAGTGATTATGTCTAGAATCATTTTTGTTGTAAAGTAATTTTGATGAAGGGCTGATTGAATATTCATTGCAACATCATTTTTGCTTTCGTAACCGACGAGCAATGCAAAATTTGTCAAATGTGTAGCATTGCAAATTTTAATATCTTCCTCACTTTTCATATTAAAAGAATCGTCAGTTGCCCAATGACTTGGATATTTTGTATTACCTGCAGTCGATCCAAATCCCAATAAGAACACTGGGGCTTAAAGTCTTTAGATGTATTGGTTGGTCTGAATAATATGGGGATCGGCAACGGCAAATGACTTTCGCGTTCTTTTATGCGAATACTTACTACTTTACTCGCAACTTCGAGTCGTTTATTAATATTGCTTTCAATAAACAAAGAATCGTCATGAAACACAGAAATATGGATTTCAATTTCATTTACATTCTTAATTAACTGCTTCAATAAATCTTCTGGTATATAAGTAGCTAATTCCAAATTTTCATTAATCAAATCGACAATAGATGCATTTGCTCGCACTGGATTGATGATGTAATCATTAAATGAAATAGGTTTAGTAGTATTTGATCTGTATAAAGCAATACCTGTGAAATTAGAAATATTTGGATCGAAATATAGTACATATAATTAGGTTTAACAGTTTTTAAAATTCCATCTTTGTCATAATCGATATGTTTTACATATTCCATGATTCGTTCAGTAGCATGTAAAATAGTATTTGTAGAATATAAAACACGATTTGAGATTTCCAAATAAGAAGTATTTGTTGCCATAATATTGCTAACAGTCGTAGACATTTCATTAGAAATTAGTGTACTATTGCTATCATTCAGCGTAGCCTTATTCAAAATTTGTGATATGTAATAGATATCAGCTGGAATCAAGTCTTCCTTTGTTAGATTTTGATAACGTTTTCAGCACATCTATTGAAATAGAATTGTTCAAATACAAGTCGAATAAATGTTGTGTTACTTGCGATGGTTTGGTGTTGATCTGGCAAGTTTCTTCTACGTCTAACCAGTGAGCACCTGATAAAAAATCTCCAGCGCACATTCGAGTTACAGGCAACAAATTCGATTGTAAACATAGTTCGTTTGAAGCTGTTACCGTTCCGATTTCTGTAAAATTCCAATGCAGTGACATGTTGCCGGTTCCTGTTACAGAAGATAAGCATCCGTCAGAACTTTTAAAAGATATTAATGAACCAGTTCGGTTAAATTTCTCATTTAGATTGTGTTGTAACTTATTTCGTTCTATTTGTATAGGTACGTATGTGTTTCTAGTTCGAATATGTAGTAGAATAGTTAAATCTTCAGTAACATTATCGATGTTTTTGACTCGAACGATTCGTATTTTATTTTGGCTTTTTTTGTTAATTTTTCCTGTAATAATATCAAAGAAATGAAAATGTGGGTCACAGTAGAAGTCTTTCCAGGACCCAGGTAGCCATAACTCAAAAGCGTACTCATGGCCTGGTGGCTCCAGTCCAAATAAGATTTTCTTTGTTACTATTATTTCACCTTTCGGTAAAACTTCTCCAGTACACTGATAATAATTGTAGTTTGGATTCAGTGGTCTTATTAACCATACAGTACGTAGTTCATCTTGCAGAATTAGCGACACTTCAGAGCCGAAATCAGTTGACATGAAAGTCCATCCGAAATAAATATCATCTAAGCTCGTCACTTGGCATACAATTTCAAGAAATTGTGGATATAAATAGGCTGTTAGAATCAATGCGGTTTGATCTTTATTTATTTGTAAAGTTAAGGTGGGGTTGCGGTTAGCGTATTGTTGACCAAGCTGGCAAACCGCACAAGATAAATTACCGTCATGCGATAGTTGCCATCCATTTTTGCTTATAGAAACATTCAGAAAGTTGCGTTGAAATACATTTGATATTGCCCAATCAGAGTAGTTAATTTGCTTTTGCGCAGTTGGCCATTGAAATATTCCATCATCTTCTTTTCGTTTGAGGCCAAACCAACACTGATGGTCACCAATCATTTGTTTGATTAAATAATTCTCTTCACGACTTAGGGGTTCTGCTAGATCATTTTCTTTACAAATAGAATTGTTAGGTACTATTGGGTTTTGCTTCGCCATGTAGAAACATTTAAAAGGGACTCTTGTTGAACAGTATCGCTTAGAATTTGTGACTGCAAATTGACTTAAAATTGGATACATACATACAGTGGGGTACTCTGCACTGCAATTCGTAATTTTTGGTATATACGTAAAACTGTTTTTGTTAATTTTACTCAATAATATACAATCATTATTTGGCGATTCCTTAAATTTCTGCAGCATTGGATGAGTATATGTTATATTCATTCTTCCAGTTTGTTTCCATTCAAATTTACCGAATGGCTCTGATCGTTTTATCGGTAACCACACTTCGCTTAAATTATGTTTGTATAAAATCTCTACGTATTTCGCTTCGGTGATATTATACACGTTAAGCACTGGGCAACTTCCTGTCCATGATTGCGGTTTAGTTTGATAAATACAGATGTCTTCATATAAACTTGCATTTGGGCCGCATTTTGGTTCGAACTTTTCTTGTATTTTTGAGCATACCGGTGCTTGAGGCGGCGACCATTGGCTATTATTCAAACATGTTCGATGTATGAACTCAAAATTACTATTTAGACATATGGGACTTGAGAGGTAGTTGTTTGGTGTACCAGCAGACCAAAGAACGTCTATGTTATTTGCATTGGGCCAAAGTTGATTTGGACAGAACTGCAACTAACAGTAATTTTATTTTACGATTCTTATTATTCTGTATCTTGCATTCACTAATAGTATCCATAAAAAAATATTTTTAGCACATTATTGTTTATTTTACGTTGCCACTGAATGGTTAAGGCAATTTTAATGGTGGTCAAATTCTATTATATGTTGCATATTGATCACTTAAAGAATTAATTTGAAATTTCGACACTTTTTAAAAAAAAGTTACTTGAAATACAAAAAATAAAAAATAAACAAATTGGGATTAGAAATAAAAGACGCTTTCAGTAATTGGTGACAATGAACCAAAACAATTGAAAATTAATTTGCTAATTTCGGTTAAAAATTGTGGCTAATTACTTGTGATGCCCTAACAAAATTATAAGTTATATATAGACACATTAGCTAATTATAGGATGACCTTCCTCCTCCTCTTAAGTGTAAATAGTTACCGTGCAATTATATTGATATTCCGTAACGATTAATAAAACAATAATATTAAAAACTGAATTCATTTTGCACTTTTTTCACAACCTAATAATGATTCTGTTTGCCGAATTCACTTTGCATAACAGCTAATTGCTGTCTCACATTTTACACGACTAGATAATGAGACGGATAAATTTATTTGGAAAGATAAGATGTTTATTGCATTTGTTTAGTACATAATTAACGCACAAATACATGTATTATTGTTCTCATGCTTTCATTTAATATTGTGGTATTCATATTAATCCAATGAGGTAAACCATTATGGTCTTTCCGGTACTAATCAAGAAATTATATTTACCCAATGTCATATCATGACGAATTTTATAACTAGATTTTGCAAAAATAAAAAGAATTTCTTACTTTTTCCGTATACTCATACAAATACCATACATAACAATATTTTTAAAACACACTAAGGTCCGGTATTTAAATTTTGGGTTAAACCGAAGTTTAACGTAATACTTCGTTTTACCATATTTATGCATATTTCCATTGAAGTTTAACTGGTAAACTTCAGTTTTCGTTAAACCGTGCTCTGGGTTGCGTTTACTGAGATAAACTCTGATTAACCTACTTCATAATTGTCATTCTGTAGTGCGAATTTATAAAATTTATTTAAAATAAAAATATTTTTTGCCGTACAAGGTAAGTAATGCAAATCATAAAAATTTCAATAAATATATTGTAACTGTGTATAATTATAAATTTTCTTAGAATTTTTTTAACAAATATGGAGCATTTACGAGAATCATCTAGTGCCGATGAGGCGGTTATTCATTTTATTCTCTAATATTCATCAATATTTTTTACTTTCTTTTACGAAGTAATAAGTAAGTATTGTAATCACGAAAAAAAAACTCGAAATTTTAACGGAAATACACCTTTTGACCTTCCTAGAATCGAGTTTGACTATTTTTGGAATGACGTCTGTTTGTGTGCGTGTGTGTGTGTGTGTGTGTCTGAGTGTGTGGCTGTGATTATGAAACTTTAAACTTAAGATTTGTATATGCCCGGGGCGAAAACCTCCTCCAGTTAGAAGATCTTATCTTATTGATATTGCCATAGTTACGTAGGTATGGGAAATTATATATAATAAATCGCATCTACTATGCATGTCAATTGTTTTAAATATTCAAATATTTTGACATTTATCATTTAGTGTCAGTGGCACAAATAAGTTTAGTGAAAAAAACGTTACAAAGGTTAGTAAATAATTTAAAATATTATATGAAAATATTTTGTAAGGTTTAAAGTCTATTTGAAAACTAAAAAATGTCCGGCCATAATAATTTTTAATAATGTGTAATGAATAATTATATTTTCTTTATATTACTATAGAATCGAACATTTTAAATCTAAAATACATGTTTTTTTTAGAAATCTGAAAATAATCTAACTACAATTTTACTGGACATAATGAATGAAAATATTTTCTTTTAAATTTAAACATTTTATATTTTAATTTATATACTATCAAATCATATACTATACGTAAAAGAAAGTTTGACATCTTCTGTATAATAATTTACAGTCCGTTTCCTACCCTAATTTTTGTTTTGTCAGGATGTATTTAATATATTATTATATGTATATGTTTTACTCTTTTGGAGTAATCAGGTATTTTATGGAGAAGAAAATACAATTATTATTTATATATAAAGTATAAATTTAATTAATTCTCTCTTATTAATTTTCTCTTATTTTATTCGCATTTTTCGCCATTATTCTAAATTTATAATGAGTAAAACTTCAGATAACTGTAAAATTATATCAATTATTTGAGTGACCTTTGTGGGCACTCATTGCCAAAATAAATTGTATATCGTAAAGCTAAGTTTAGATAAACGGTAGACTATATCAAACTGAAATATGCTTAAGCTATTAAGCAGCATTTGAATTTTATTTCCGTTTAATTAAACTTCATTTTAATCCGAAACTGAAATACCGAGCCTTAGTTGCAAAAATAACCCATGCTAAATACTTAAATTAATGATTCTTTTGTTTGATAGCGAAAACATTAAACATTGAAAAAATAAATTCAATTGAGGTTTTTACGGAACCTTATTTAAAAGCAACTTAAATATTTTATATGGGCTATAACAATAAAGAAACTTAAAAGAAACATGGTTAAATAATTGTATCTATAGGTATACAAATATAAATTTATTTAAATCAAATGTATGATAAATACAGGTGAATTCAATTTGTATTCAAACTTATATATTTTAATTATACTAAAAACTATATATTTTTTACTGATAAATGAAAAATAATATTTATATAAATTGTTGTTTTATTTATACCAAGAAAATAATATTTCAAATTAAATATTATATTAGCGAGCAGTTCAATGGTGCAGAATCTTTTATAAAATCCTTTATAGTTTCTGTTCTGATAAAATATACGTCGCTTTTTTCTGTAGAGTATATATAATATTCATAATACCTATATTAGTTTAAAAAGAATGTAGAATTTTGTTAATAGTAACTACATAAATGCCATCGGTGTGGTCTATTCAAATTTGAATCATGCGAAGACGCGTAATATATATTATTTATTATAATTCGCTCTTTTGTGAATGTTTTTATATAATACAATAGAATGAATTCGGTGATGTCGTTGAATTGATGCCGGTTGCTTCTCGTTGACAGACCCCATGAAATCGGTCGGCACTTGCATTGTTGCACTAACTGAATAATGATCATCATCATTGTTTGCATGATAGAATCTAATCAACTATGTGTTCGTAATATCGAGGAGGTGATATTTAATTCTCGAGGGCCTCTCACCCCCTGGCGATGACCACTAGGTCTGCCCAAGGGGCAGCTAGTTGTGTTCGAGAACTCATTGAGAACGGCGTGAAACCGGCAATCCTCCTTCACGGTGAGTTTGAGTTTTTATTTTATCGTAAATGTGGGACCCAATAACCTCTTCATAATCATTTTCAGATGCATGTTTTTTTTGCTGAGTTACAGGTAGATTTTTGATTTCGTCATAAAAATCTTCATATAAATCTTCGTTTGTCTTCGTATCAACTGTAGCTTGGTTCAATGCAATGACATTGGGCATCCTTTCTTTATTATTATTGGCTACTGGTATCAATTTTGCTTTAAACAATTTAATCCATAACTTCCGTGTGTTTGCATCCAAAACCACGTAAAACAGAAATAGAATGAAACCTTGTAACGTTGCCGTGGCACAAAAACAGGTAATAGAATACTGTGATTTGTTTGATTGCTGCCAGAAATCCAAACAGCCAAGTTAGTCCAAGCAAGAAGAATAACAAAACCGCCAGTTTCATCTGCTGCGTCAACATATTTTGCCTTTACTCGTTGATGTGATTCCAGTTTTAGTCATTGAAATAACACTGTATATAATCAAAAGAAAAATCATCAAATTCACAAGTAACACAATAATTGCCGGCACGAATAGACCTGCATATAATCCATGTCCTTGTGGATAACATAAACTTGGTACTTCCACGGTTTCTGGTATATAAATATTTGAATCTACACACAACAATATAATGACTGGTATAGATGGTAAAATCCATCCAATTACCGAAGCTTTTAATAACAAATGAGGTGGCGGAGCACCGATCACGCGGACAAATCGAAGATATTGAAGAACAGCTGTAACTAACGACCAACCAAATCCAGACAAGATTAAATAATGTAAAATCGCCCCAGTTAATATACAAAAATCAGTGTTTCTCTGGATATTATTCATATCAGCGAGATATAATGCAAATATTTGTAACGCATTACAGACGGCTACGTTCAACAAGATTTTAATTCCAATTTTTTGTCGCCAGGTTTTAAAGATAAAAGCTGTTGCAATATACCACAAATTCCCATAGTTGATAAAATACATCCAGTTGCAGTGATTATGCCTAGAATGATTTTTGTTGTAAAGTAATTTTGATGAAAGGCTGAATGAATATTCATTGCAACATCATTTGTGCTTTTGTAACCGACGAGCGATGCAAAATTTGTCAAATGTGTAGCATTGCAAATTTTAATATCTTCCTCACTTTTCATATTAAAAGAATCGTCAGTTGCCCAATGACTTGGATATTTTGTATTACCTGCAGTCGATCCAACATCCCAATAAGAACACTGGAGCTTAAAGTCTTTAGATGTATTGGTTGGTCTGAATAATATGGGGATCGGCAACGGCAAATGACTTTCGCGTTCTTGTATGCGAATTTTTACTACTTTACTTCGAACCTCATTTCGCTTACTAATATTGCTTTCAATAAATATAGAATCGTTATAAAACACAGAAATACGGATTTTAATTTCGCTAGAATTATTTGTTAACTGCTCCAATAAATCTTCTGGTATATAAGTAGCTAATTCCAAATTTTTATTAATCAAATCGACAATAGATGCATTTGCTCGCACTGGATTGATGATGTAATTATTAAATGAAATAGGTTTAGTAGTATTTGATCTGTATAAAGCAATACCTGTGAAATTAGAAATATTTGGATCGAAAATATAGTACATATAATTAGGTGTAACAGTTTTTGAAATTCCATCTTTGTCATAATCGATATGTTTTACATATTCCATGATTCGTTCAGTAGCATGTAAAATATCATTTGTAGAATATAAAACACGATTTGAGATTTCCAAATAAGAAGTATTTGTTGCCATAATATTGCTAACAGTCGTACACATTTCGTTAAAAATTAGTGTACTATTGCTATCATTCAGTGTAGCCTTATTAAAAATTTGTGATATGTAATAGATATCAGCTGGAACCAAGTCTTTCTTTGTTAGATTTGATAACGTTTTCAGCACATCTATTGAAATAGAATTGTTCAAATACAAGTCGAATAAATGTTGTGTTACTTGCGATGGTTTGGTGTTGATCTGGCAAGTTCCTTCTACGTCTAACCAGTGAGCACCTGATAAAAATCTCCAGCGCACATTCGAGTTACAGGCAACAAATTCGATTGTAAACATAGTTCGTTTGAAGCTGTTACCGTTCCAATTTCTGTAAAATTCCAATGCAGTGACATGTTGCCGGTTCCTGTTACAGAAGATAAGCATCCGTCAGAACTTTTAAAAGATATTAATGAACCAGTTCGGTTAAATTTCTCATTTAGATTGTGTTGTAACTTATTCCGTTCTATTTGTATAGGTACGTATGTGTTTCTAGTTCGAATATGTAGTAGAATAGTTAAATCTTCAGTAACATTATCGATGTTTTTGACTTGAACGATTCGTATTTTATTTTGGCTTTTTTTGTTAATTTTTCCTGTAATAATATCAAAGAAATGAAAATGTGGGTCACAGTAGAAGTCTTTCCAGGCCCCAGGTAGCCATAACTCAAAAGCGTACTCATGGCCTGGTGGGTCCAGTCCAAATAAGATTTTCTTTGTTACTATTATTTCACCTTTCGGTAAAACTTCTCCAGTACACTGATAATAATTGTAGTTTGGATTCAGTGGTCTTATTAACCATACAGTACGTAGTTCATCTTGCAGAATTAGCGACACTTCAGAGCCGAAATCAGTTGACATGAAAGTCCATCCGAAATAAATATCATCTAAGCTCGTCACTTGGCATACAATTTCAAGAAATTGTGGATATAAATAGGCTGTTAGAATCAATGCGGTTTGATCTTTATTTATTTGTAAAGTTAAGGTGGGGTTGCGGTTAGCGTATTGTTGACCAAGCTGGCAAACCGCACAAGATAAATTACCGTCATGCGATAGTTGCCATCCATTTTTGCTTATAGAAACATTCAGAAAGTTGCGTTGAAATACATTTGATATTGCCCAATCAGAGTAGTTAATTTGCTTTTGCGCAGTTGGCCATTGAAATATTCCATCATCTTCTTTTCGTTTGAGGCCAAACCAACACTGATGGTCACCAATCATTTGTTTGATTAAATAATTCTCTTCACGACTTAAGGGTTCTGCTAGATCATTTTCTTTACAAATAGAATTGTTAGGTACTATTGGGTTTTGCTTCGCCATGTAGAAACATTTAAAAGGGACTCTTGTTGAACAGTATCGCTTAGAATTTGTGACTGCAAACTGACTTAAAATTGGATACATACATACAGTTGGGTACTCTGCACTGCAATTCGTAATTTTTGGTATATACGTAAAACTGTTTTTGTTAATTTTACTCAATAATATACAATCATTATTTGGCGATTCCTTAAATTTCTGCAGCATTGGATGAGTATATGTTATATTCATTCTTCCAGTTTGTTTCCATTCAAATTTACCGAATGGCTCTGATCGTTTTATCGGTAACCACACTTCGCTTAAATTATGTTTGTATAAAATCTCTACGTATTTCGCTTCGGTGATATTATACACGTTAAGCACTGGGCAACTTCCTGTCCATGATTGCGGTTTAGTATGATAAATACAGATGTCTTCATATAAACTTGCATTTGGACCGCATTTTGGTTCGAACTTTTCTTGTATTTTTGAGCATACCGGTGCTTGAGGCGGCGACCATTGGCTATTATTCAAACATGTTCGATGTATGAACTCAAAATTACTATTTAGACATATGGGACTTGAGAGGTAGTTGTTTGGTGTACCAGCAGACCAAAGAATGTCTATGTTATTTGCATAGGGCAAAAGTTGATTTGGACAGAACTGCAACTAACATAGTAATTTTATTTTACGATTCTTATTATTCTGTATTTTGCATTCACTAATAGTATCCATAAAAAAAATTTTTAGCATATTATTGTTTATTTTACGTTATCACTGAATGGTTAAGGCAATTTTAATGGTGGTCAAATTATATTATATGTTGCATATTGATCATTTAAAGAATTAATTTTAAATTTCGACACTTTTTAAAAAAAAGTTACTTGAAATACAACAAATAAAAAAATATACAAATGGGATTACAAATAAAAGACGCTTTCAGTAATTGGTGACAATGAACCAAAACAATTGAAAATTAATTTGCTAATTTCGGTTAAAAATTGTGGCTAATTACTTGGGATGCCCTAACAAAATTATAAATTATATATAGACACATTAGCTAATTATAGGATAACCGTCCTCCTCCTCTTAAGTGTAAATAGTTACCATGCAATTATATTGATATTCCGTAACGATTAATAAAAACAATAATATTAAAACTGAATTCATTTTGCACTTTTTTTCACAACCTAATAATGATTTTGTTTGCCGAATTGACGTTGTATAATAGCTGATTGCTGTCACACATTTAACATGACTAGATATTGAGTCGAATCAATTTATTTTGAAAGATAAGATGTTTATTGCATTTGTTTAGTGCATAATTAACGCACAAATACATGTATTATTGTTCTAAAGCTAGCCTTTAAAATTGTGGTATTCATATCAATCCAATGAGGTAATTCTGAACTTTTCGGCCATTTCCGGTATTAATCTAAAATTAACCTTACCAGACCAAAAATAATGTGTTATCATAACTAATTTCTTATTATTTCCTTATGTTGGTCAACAGTCGCATAACCAAGAATTGTAACAGAAATGTATTTATTAACAAGAAAATAAAGTTATTTTTAAATCGAAATCGATATGCTGGTACAAATACCATACATAATAATATTTTTAAATCACACTAAAAAGAGTATGCAGATTTTCTGACCTCTCCAGACCTTATATTAGCATGAAAAGCATTTATAGTATTTTTTATTCACAATGTTACTGATGCAATTATTTTATTTTCCAGATCATATTTGCTTGTTAATTAATCTTTCGCTATGCTGGCACCAGGAGTATTTCTACTCTTGTGTGCAACATTGGTTGCTGGCGATTTATTTAAAGTAAGTATCTTTATAATGTTTAGTCACAAAGGTAATGATTATAGTCTAAATTCATGATGAACAATTTCCAAATTTCTATTCTATATATATATATATATATATATATATATATATATATATATATATATATATATATATATATATATATATAAAAAATATAGGTCCATATATTTGTAATAAGCACTACATACATGCAGAAATTGAAAATTTTTTCAGTAATATTAAATTAAAAAGAATGTTAACTATTGTATGTTATATAGTGTACACCATGCGAAAATAAATTGAATCCAAAGACTCGATATACGCGAAGCATTGACCTGAATGCTGCCCATGCACTCATCGCCGACGCTCGCCTTCCCCGAGAAGTGACTCCCAACGGTTATTGGCTCGAGTTACAACCGTTTCCTGAAGACGGTAACTTTAAGGGTCGCGTTAGAGTGAATATTACATGGCAGGAGACAACCAGCAAGATTACGTTGCACGTACATCAAGATTTACAAGTTTCACACTCAGAAGTTACCGTTACACAATATGGCAGCGATGATACGTAAATATTATACTTCATACATTTTACTGCTAGCTATTTAGACTTTATTATCCCATATAGTACTTAAGAATCTGTTCCACAATGCAGTTTATACTATTTATTTTGTTCATTTGTAAGTGTAAAATCATCAACATCCATGCCGCCTACGACAGTAACAGTTCTTCGAACAGAACGAGTAGCGAAAAAGCCTCTTTACGTAATCCACTTGGCGAAACCGTTGGATCGTGGTACCCAATGTCAGGTTGCTTTAACATTCTGTGGTAAACTGATGAATGATACGTCCGAGGCGCTTTTCAGGAATTATTACGTAGACCCGGCGTCCGGAGAAAAGCGCTGGTTCGTCGCTACGCATATGCGACCGAATCTAGCGAGACGTGTGTTCCCGTGCTTCGATGAACCGGCTTATAAAGTACCGTTTTTAATTAGCGTCGCACGCAGAAAAAATATGACGACTTTGTCAAATATGCCTATTTGTAAAACGGAAGATATGTAAGTTTGACGTCATACATTTTATTAACGAAATATATTTATACATAATTAATTTTTTGTTATGTTTCTTAAGTCCTGAAGAAGCTGGATGGGTTTGGGATCATTTTATGGAAACGCCTCCAATGTCCACTTTTACAGTTGGAATATTAGTTTCTGATTTTAAGCATCTCAATGAAAACTCTACAGTTGTGCAACCAGAAGATCCAGGTAATTTAATCATTTTCGTGTCTTTCGTTACAAAAAGTTCAATTATTAACGAAAAATATTAATTTAACTCATAACGTAAATACTCTAAATTGTAAACAAAATTCTATGTTTAATAATAAATAATTTTTTGCTTTTACAAATAATTACATGCAAATAAAACTCAATTTTCTTAACAAATCTTCGATGAGATTCTAGAAGTAATTGGTAACCGGTTGTATACGCGGTGGCCCACTCCTAATAATATGTATGTAGCAACAGTGTGTGTTTTGATTTTAGAAAAAATTAAAATTAATGTTTATGGACGGCCCGATTTTATGGAAGCTTTGAAAGAAGTACCAAACAAAATCGAACAAGTGTTGTGTGTACTTCAAGAATATTGGGGAGTACCATATCCTTTACCAAAACTCGATATAATTGCAGTACCAAACTATCAAGCTGTGAAACCGGCAGACAACTGGGGTTTGATATTCTTTAAGTAATTATTTTGTTATTTTAGTATTCTATCTATGAAATAAAATCGTTATTTTATTAGGGAAAGCGAGCTGAGCAACCGAGGCGTATGGCATGTTGCCCAAGAGTTAGTGTATCAATGGCTCGGTGATTTTGCTACTCCATTCTGGTGGAGCGATGCCCATATCAATAAAGCTCTAGCCAGTTATCTTGCAGCTGTTACATCGTTCAAGGTATTTGACCCGATGGCTATTTTTGCAAACGAAATTTAACAAATATGTATATTCTAAAAAAATAAAAATAACTTTATTGTTATTTTTAAAGATTGACAATGGCAAAGATATGCAAGGAAAATGGCCAATGACCGTATTATATTCTTTATATTACGAATTCAGTAAGCGTTATCCTCACGCTAGGATCGCTGGTATGAAGCAAGAAACGACATCCGTTAAGACTGAGCTTATTTTTCGTATGTTAAATTACACACTGGGAGATAATACGTTTAGGCATGGCCTACAAAGATTCATGGTTGATAGGTAAATTTAGAATCGCACAATTAATATTACAAATAAATATGTATATACCTATTGGAATAATAAACTGTAGACAATTCAAAACATTTTTCGGTGACGATGTGTGGGGTGCTTTGACCGAACAAACAAAATTCGATAAATCGTTGCCAGAGACGATAACGGTTAACGAGATAGCCGCTTCATGGATCACAAAAGATAGATTACCTGTTGTGAATGTCACCCGACACTATGGCAACAACTCGGCTACACTCCGCCAAGTATGATATTCTTGAGTATTCAAATATAATTATGATAATTGTGTAATATAATATGTTATTATAGCGAGTATATTTGAGAGACCGACCCCATGATGTCCCAGATCAAGATAAACTTCTATGGTGGATACCTATTGTTATGGTAACGCAGTCTACTATGAATTTTACGAATTCAACGCCCTTAGTTTGGATGAAAAAAGAACGGGAAATTCTAATTACTGATCTGCCCGAAGAAGATAAGTTTATCATTGTTAACCCAGAAGAAATAGGTACAAAAATTAGTATTTTTTTGAAAAAGATAAATCATGCCAAACCCTTGTGCAATATTTCACATCTATACAATTACAAAACTTAACATTATATATACATAAAGTGTGATCGTATCCACTATATTAATGAAGCAGGATGGTTCATCGGAAGATGGATAATGCCGACTGTTAAGTCGACTTAACCAACAGTCACACGCATGTGTTTTTTGTGTTTGTGTTTTCGTTAAGTAATATGTACACGTTTCGTTTTTCAAATTTTATATACAATAACAATAATAAAATTAAATCTAATTTTTGCTTCACATTTTAACAACATTTTAAACACCAATAAAATCAGCTATTTCTTATGCTCTGAGGAAGGTCGTATCTCGACCGAAACGTTGGCACAAATGGAAAATTGAATTTTACTAATCCGGCATTATCCATCTTCCGATGAACCATCCTGTTTCATTATATATACATAAAAAAAAAACGCAAATATTTTTAATAATTAGAAATAAATTCATAAAATAGACAATTCTCGAATTATTTTCGTAGTATCGTGAAATATTTTCTTAATTTATACTTTAGGACCATTCCCAGTGAATTATGACGTACAAAACTGGAACATGCTAGCCGTATTTTTACTAGAAAATGAAGGAAGAACTAGAATTCCAATAAACACTCGTGCAAAGTTACTCCATGATGCATGGAACTTAGCGTATGCAGGCGATCTCAGTTTTTCAACCGCTTTAAATATGACACTTTTCCTAAAATATGAACGACACCATTTAGCATGGGACCCCGTGTTTACAATGATTGATCACATTGGAAGGCATATTGACAGCTCAGAAGTGCACAAGAAATTTGAGGTTGACTATACTTATAAATTAAAATCCAAACAGTGTAATTGGATATAATTATTTTCTAGACGTATGTTCGAAAATTATTGACACCTTTATACGAGGAATTAGGAGATCAACCCAAAGAGAATGAGGATCCAGGTTCTACACACCTTCGAAGTTTATCTAAGGTGTTTTTGTGTAGAGCTGGCTATAAACCTTGTATAGAGGAAGCTCAAACAGCTTATAAGAAATGGATGTCCAGTGAGAATCCGGATGAAGGCAATCCGTAAGTGTCTTTGTCAACATTTTCATTTTGTCGTACTATTTATCGCAGAGAAATTGTATATCGCGAAAATGATTTAGAAATTCAATTACGAGAATTCCAAAGAATTATTATTATTATTTTTTTAGTGTTCCAAATCAGTACATTTGTCCCGTTTTCAAGTGGGGTACCAGAGACGAATGGGAATTCGGCCTTCAGCGAGTCATCAACTTCCCTGCGTCCAGGAAGCAAAGTGAACGTACATATTTATTGAAAACATTAGCTGGTTGCCCTGTCGAAGGATGGAAAATCGAGCGTTTACTAAATATCACTATTTTAGAAGAAAATGGCAACTTTACAGATAATGATATTTATTTAATATTCAGTATGTTGACAGGGGGAGCTAATGGATATATGACATTATTTAACTTCTTAAACGACCATTGGGACTCAATCAAATTAAGGTTAGTTACAACCATCACAGTACCATTGAGCTTATGCAATAAGCTTTGAAATAATAGAACTTCCAAAATATATTATTATAATTTGATTGTAATTTTTTCATTTTAGATTCGCAGAAAAACCTCATTTATGGGACAGTCTAGTAACATCAGCTACTACTGTTTTCACAACACAAGAAGGACTCGATATGGTTTCAGAGTTATACGTCGAACGGCAAGGTGAATTCGGTACAGCGGAACATATCATTGAAAAAGCATTAAAGAACATCAAAGAAGAAACGAAATGGAGCGATGACAATTTACCGGTGATCGAAAAATGGTTAGATGAATATTTATCAAATAACGAAGATGAATTAAGTGCTGATAAGAAATTTATGTAATCAAATTATGTATAGATTATTTTGTAATACATTCAATCTGTATTATTATGTTTATTGTTATTGATGTATAATAAAAAATATAATTTAGACTTTAATGTTTAATAAAAAATATTTTTATAAATTAATACTGTGTGTGCTCGCATCTCTAGATAGAATTGTTAATTTAATTGTAACTTTTTAATTATTTTAAGAGATTTTTTAAGTTTATTATTACGTACACTGTTGAATGTAAACAGTTAATAAATTAAAGTATTAGAAACATCAGAAATACTGACACACACATTTTATTTGTGTATTACATAATTATTTTGAATTAAACTTACTGATTTTGATAACAAAGAGAAAAATATATTTATACAAATTTAGTTCATTTAATATATAAAATGTTTACAGCTTATACAAAAATGCAATTCAAATATTTTAAAGTATTTAAGTAAACAACATATCACGTAAACCATTTTGTCTATATGCATAACCTATTTACTTTTACTTTGACTCGGGTCGAGAAAAACATAAACTTAAAAGTTCTAACAAGTTTTTATCATTATCTCGTGAAAGCAGTTCATTGTTTGCTACTATTTTCTATTTCATGTTAAATTTATTCACTCTTACTTAAATTGCGTAATTAAAGTTTGTTCGATTTTAATCAAATATTTAGTAGTGTACCTCGAACTTCTAATTAATATGAATTTATTAAAACTCACAATTAAGAATTATAAATAGTCTTTGATGGAAATTGATAAAGACCAATAGAAAAGTGTCGCTTGGGATTTTAAACAACGTGAAATTTGTCTAAAATATAGTAATTAAATTAATTTAGTAAATTAAATGGTATTAAATAATGTAATGGAATGTGATGGGTGGCTCGAGTGAGTGAGTGACAGGATGTTCTATTGCTGAAAATGAATTTAATGCTGTTATACTAAGTCAGAGACGATGAGAGACTCTCACTAGCACTATAGATGTTGTCACTTTTAAGTGATAAAGTGTACATCGTTTGTCACTTTATGTTGCAGTAATGCGGCCAGTACAGTCCATTGAATGTCGCGGTATAAAGTAAGGTACTTGCCCTAAATAATTGTTAGTTTACGTTAAAATGTCTTACGTTCGGTTTCTTTGGGTAAGACACTTGCTTTATAACTAAAATCACGAGCTACTGCTCTTTACAGTGCCATACATATATTTATAAGTTATTCACTCTTAAAAACGCATTCCACGATGATGAATACCTAATTTAAACAAGTAGTAAACCATCAGCTATTGATGTATGTCATTTATTACTTGGAAGTGTGTCTTATAAATGCTAGTGTACGACGTTAAATTAATAATTTGCGGAGAAAAATATAAAACTTTCAAGAAAATTAAATTTGCGCCAAGAAAGACGTAGATAGGTCGTTCTTTTTTCTTGTGCACAAGTTAGGTCTAGTGGGATTTCCTATTACATAATTTTGTGATTATTTTGTTATTTATGGAAGGATTCGGTCATAAAACGATGCAGTTTTCGCGATTATTCATGCATTTTAAATAAATGTTAATTTTGTATCGCCATTTGACTATATCTTAAATATATGATTACTTTGCAGGAAGTAACGTCACAAATGCATTTTTAGGAATAAACGTAGACTTTAGAATGAATTATACATATGTACACTGTTAAACATGAATAACACTTTGCTTTTACTGTTCTACAATGTTATAGCATTTAGGGAAATAATTTGAAACTTAATGTAATTTTATTATAATTAAATAAACTTATAGTTTTAGTATAATAATTAATTTTTGCTTTAAATATTTGAAATATAAATATCTGCAATCATTTTAGATTAATAAGTAAATAATGGTGTCGGAAAACATATTGAAAAATATTGAATGAATTAATGCTAGTGTTGAAATGTAGATCGTATTTGTATGTGGATCAATTGTTTCCAATGCGAGATCGCAACGAACTGATATATCGCGAACGAACGAATTGGAGAACCATTCAAGTGGGCGACATTTTGTTTCCACGTCAAACCCCGCCGTCGCAATTTCCCAGTTAGTTCTGGAAAGCCATCACGAAGTCACTCCATCAGCTCAACCCTTGCGTCATACAGTTCCTCCCACTGGTAAATATATTCAACGGAGAAAATTAAATTAACCCGAATACGTAATGAACGAGTTGATTAGTTGAATATTTGGTACGGAATTTACAACTTGATCGAATTTCCAAATAGTTAAGAATATATGTATACCTTTACATCAAATTACCTAATTGGGTGTGGTTATTTTTGTGGAAACATACGCGCACATAAAAATTAAATAATTATAACTTATATGGTAATGAATTTCTTTAAATGTTTCTTTAGCGGTTTCGAGCTCAACAGGGAGTCTGGAACGTCTTGCAACAGCAGTCCACGCAAATCCAGTGCTGGCCGCATTGCTGATCACTACATTGCTTGGTACGAACAATAGCATTCGACCGATCGCATACAACAGTGCGGCACACGAGCCACCCAATCCATATGTTGCATTGTTACTGTCGAGCTATGGCCGATATATACCACGACCAGGTGTCACTTCTGGCCATGGTTTATATAGTTACAATGCCGCAAACAATATCCATAACACAAGACCGTTTGGAGCTTATAAAATTTACGAAGACTCCAGTTGAAAGTAAATATTATTTGAACAATGATCTCACGACATATACTACCTATTTGTTTAATTTGTATAACTAAACAGTTAAAAGATTTATATCATTTGATAATTTATTTATAAGCATGTAAATAATATATTAACATATTTAGGTTTTAGTAAACCTATAATTAATATGTCAAAACTATTTTTTTTTTAAATAATTTTTAATTATTTACTTTAACAATAAACTAAATCATATTTTTTCTCAACAAATAATCCTGAAGTTTGTAATTTCGAGAAAAACGTAACATTTATAAACGATTTATATTAGAATCACAAATTTGTATAGTACATATGTACATATCTTTCATAATCTAACAGCGTTGATTGTGTTTGTATAATATAAAACACTATATTGCACAATAAAAACATGGTAATCACGATGTATACATATAAAAAGAACAACACATCCGTTTTGTAATTAAAGCAGCGAGTAATTAGTTCTACACATACATACATACATGTATATAACGTGCTTATTTCGACACGTTGATTTCCGTAGGGATATTTGATATTCAGCGTCGGGGATTGAACTTGTCGTACTCTCTTAGTATCGCTATATGTATTACGGCATACATACGTTCGTTTGTGTGACAATGGGACCCGTTCTGAGTACCTTTGTCATGGTAATCTCGCCGTATTGTGACCACAATGGACCCCATCCACATGTACACAATCTTATCTAATTCATCTCTTCCGGATCTTCGCTTTAAACTGATGTGAGAAGACATTCATACATTGGATCATCGCAATCGGTGATGTGCTGTATATCCTACGGAATATACTTGTCTGCGTATTATTGTCTTGTTAAACATTGTTATATGTTGTTTTGTAGCTTATTTTTAACTGTTAACAACAGTTTAAACAACTATTGTTTAGTACAAATATATATTAATCTATTGTTAAATTCATTTAATGACTAAACAATAGAAATAGGATTTAATAAAATTTACATGACGTCCTGTGTATAATAACTTTATAGACTTGAGTAGCGAATAGTTACAAAGTAAAAAAATTCAGTGTTTCAACAAAAGTTATTTTACGACCAGAAATGTTTCACAAGGTATTTAAATACCCAATATTTATTCCATCAAATGGACAAGAATATCGTCTAGCAAATCATTCCGTGTCGGTAGATGTTAAAGTGTTTCGATTTCAGCGAACCACATCTTTCCAACGAATAAGATTGTGTTTCTTTGCAAAGGGAACACACGGATCGCCGGCTCTCCTAATGTGTTATTCGGCAGTCAAGGCATCCTAAGTAGCTGGACGTGTTCTGTTTTACCGAGCGGGTTAAAATCGCGCTATTTTTTTTTTTGCCCACTCGATGGGTCCAATTCTTGTGAAATTGTATAAACGCACACACAGTTCTAAATATTATCTGATCCCTAAAGAATACTCCGGTAGAAATTGAGTGGTGTTTCATTTCAGAAGTGTTTATTAGATGTTTTATCGAGGGCAGATATAAATCTTAAATTTAGGAGAAAGTTGTGTTATGTATAAGCGCATTAGTTATATTAATATGACAAGTCAAACAGTTATAAACTTTATATTAAAATCATGTTTACAAGTTTCTTTAAATATCCAAGCAACTTTTTAATTATACCTTACAGAATATTCATTTTGTATCACTATAGGCGGTATAATGTTACATTGATATTTCGAATAAATTTATTATTCTGAACACTCGCATATACAGTTACTAAATGAATTTCAGAATATCACGAAAATTTAGTTAGTTATTAGATTAGAGTTAGGTTTGGATAAATGTCATAGGTCATGATAAAATGGAAGCAGTGCTTTATGGATTGTCTATAGATAATTTTTTTACAGTGTAGCTACCTATAATATTTAACATTCTGAACAGTCGCCGCGTTATACGCGTCCACAAATCTAACTTTTTCTGCCTATAATATAAATTATTTTATATGTCGGTAAAAACAGTTCAGAATGTATAAGTATTTTGGTATTTGACGACAAAAAACTGACTGATTATGGAAATGAAAGATTTCGCTTTTGTGCTGCGCTCGCTAGCTTGATCCATCGCATATAAGCGTCAGCAGTTCAACGTTTTCGTATTCTAGAAGCGTCAACGTGGCAGCGAGATTCTATGCGTAACTTTGGGGATGCTTTCCAATAAAACGCACCAGGTCACCTTTCGCAACACGTGCTACGTTTTCTAGACATTATATTATACAACTTGCCGCGGTGTGCTGTCGAGTCATGTTGCGTCATGTCTGACTGACAATAAGAAATTACATTTTTTTATCTCTTTCTAAAATATATTTATATACATAGCTTTTCTTTTCTATATTGATTTTCTCATAGCCTTAGGCTTTCAATTGATTTTATGTTTACTTATATTCAGAATTATAGATGTGTTATTTATGTTATTAAGGTAGCAAATTTATTTATTTATTTTATGTAAAAATGAAATATTATAGTTATATAAAAAATATTCATAGCCTGTAAATAACCGAATTATTGTAATTGTGTTTAATGTAACTGTAATAATAATAATAATAATAAAAGCGACGTGTCAGTATGCGGTTTTAAAAGGTTATGAATAGATAACCGTCAATTTTGCTTTTGGTATCCAGATAACCGTGATAAAGAAAAATCCTTCGGGCACGTGTAAAGAGAAGCATACCCCACATACCTGAGATGCAGTGGTGCAGAACATCTTTTTTGCTTCCCACACTAGAGATCTCTTAGATCAAAATTCTAAAGCTTGGAGTACGAAGAAGATTGTCCCTGATATGACACTTTTTCCTTTGGCATTCTGTAATGTTACTGATCATTTTAAAACGACGGGATATTAACTGCTTTGTAGAAATTGTCAATTATTTTAGCGACCACTACTGCTATATAGTACATAATATAGATATCAATCTCTATAGACTTCAGTGTAACAAAAAATGCATGTGAAACACATGTTAATTAATTAATGTATACCCACATTTTATATAGATTGGTATGCGAAATTAATAATGTATTAAATGGCTTGTTGAAATTCAGTTATTTTGATGGGTGTAGGTTGGCAAACATGATGATTGATGTCCGTTTTGTAGGTTTTACAATACCTGTTAACATATGTATGGTTTGTGTTTTCGAGGGACTATAAAACATGTCACTACATTTGTATTCAGTTTTTAACTTAGGATTTTTTTTATAAGCGTTTTGTTTCAAACATAGTCACAAAAGAATGCGACATTTCATTGCAGTGGAGAACTAAGAATATATTACATACAAGAAATATGTTTTATTACTGTGTAATACTAAGAATCTAAAGATATTCATCATTCTTGTAATGTTGTAGTGCTTTACAATATCTATAGGTAAACATATGTAATAGATAACAGAATTTGTATTATTATCTAAGCCGCTTGTATTATTTTAATAGAAAATGTATAATCATCGTTTTTACTTTAATCTATTTTTCATGAAGCACATACATATATTCTTTTTCTAAGTAAATACATCCTTACTTGGCGTGAAAAAAGAACATAGAGAAAAGAAATCGACCATTATCACGTCTTGCGAATAGAGATAATTCATTGTTTCTTGGATTTTAGTTCGAACGTGTTTTTGGAACATTTAAAAAAAAGATCCAATCATTTATATAGACGCCATCCACCCTTTTGCGTGGTCATAAAATTCCGTTAGTTTAAATCTGCGATGTCTCATGATATGCGCATGTGTGCCCATTTTCTTTGAAACACTCTCTTACGCTGAAGATATATATTCATTCTCCACACTAGAAACGCTTACAAATGAACGAATTACGTGAGAATATTTACACGATTGAAAAACGTTTTGATTTTATTTTCAAATACATGTATATTGTTTTATTTATCTTATAACAAACATATTTGATTTAACCAACAATGTGAAATGACCCTGATTAAATTAATATTTGTCAATTTCTGGTACGTTATTGACCGGGCGGCTCTTTACAAATAGCACAAACAAAACATGGAGGTTGAACAGAAATGCAATTACAGG
The DNA here is from genome assembly GCA_018344505.1 of Nebria ingens riversi. NCBI lineage: Eukaryota > Metazoa > Arthropoda > Insecta > Coleoptera > Carabidae > Nebria > Nebria ingens. Next base: position 232,648 of record JADQWA010000959.1, on the reverse strand, counting down.
CCTATTGTTGCATATAATGGTATTTTTGTTCATCGATGCGTACCAATGTGTACTGCAAGTTGCAGATTAGTCGGGTAACTTGTTTTATCGGTACACGTATATGCTACCTTTATACATAGTTTGTATAGTTGTTAATTATTCCTTTATTTACTGTTGCGCTTTATGTATTTGGAACACAGTTACTTCGCCAATTCGTTGAAATATAGTTATATTTGTACCAATCACAGCAAACAAAAACATTTCTTTTGTACTTCTCATTCATTACTGAAAATAAATATTGACTAATGAACCAAACATGTTTATTTGTAATAAACTTCTATTATATATAGACAACAAAATATAATATCTCAAAGGTCTCATTAGCTTTAGCCCTTCATCACGTAATCCTTATTTAACAAGCTTGATGTTAGTTGCACGTATAGTTAATACAAAAAATGTACTTTATTCAATACTAGTTTAATGAAGAAATGCTACCTTATATGGACAAAATCATCAGGTAGAACTGTCAACTAACAGAAGTATTAATCAAAAGAAATACGTCCTCTGTGTGACATTACTAAAGAAATACATACACCTTAGTGAGTCTCAAGCGCTCTACACTACACTATAAAACTTAATTAACAAAATATTAAAAATTCTTTTCTTGTACTAAACCAAGTGTTCTTGTTTTTTAAACAAGTGTTGCACAATCTCTAGATCTGAAGATAGGTTCTTTTATTCCTGAAGAATCGATCCGATTTAAATTGCAAGCAACACGAACGGTGCATTCTTTGTTGGTAAATTGAAAATATTGTGTTTTTCAATTATAAAATCCTATAAAATTTACAATTGTCATAAACAATTTAGTCAAACAAAATTATATTTAATATATAAGTAATTAAGTTAACCAAATCGTTACTTGCAAAAATACAATATTTAACTTGTTTTTATAAACATATTATTAAGATTAGCCTTCATTTAACAAAAAGATTGAAGGACTCGCAATTGCATGTGACATGAAAATTTAAAAAATCGCAAATCATTTGTAGGTTTAAAAATCTCGATTTTACACGATTTTGTTTTAATACAAACTAATCTGTTGAGCCAATAACATATTAAAAACAAAAATTGGTGTTTTATTTTCATAAAATATTTAACATAGAAAAATATATTTATCTAGATCATTAATAATTATAAGTGCTGCATCATTTATAATATCATAATAGTGCTTTAATTAGTGAACAACTTATGTGGTTTAAATTGTTATTTATTAGCATAGCTGCAACTTTTCGTGATATAAAATATAATTCTTCAGTGGTAATCTTAGAGCTGTTCAACTACCTGTTCAACCCTTGGGACGCTAAGGTTTCTTTTCAATATTATTGTAAACACTAATACATTGGACAAACATTGAAAGAATCTTCTAAAATAGTTAACAATTGAAGATATTGGTTTTCATTCCCAAGTGATTATCGCCTAATAAAAAAGCACCCTGTTCTGTTTTATTGCAGACATAAAATGGCATTCTTCGTGGATTCATTGTTAGTACCTTTAGTATCACTTCTGCTTGTGGTAATAACATCGTTGGTGGTCTATTTTAAATACATTGCATTCAATTATTGGCAAAAACGTGGAATATCAGTAAAAGCTCCAACAATACCAGCTGGTAATATTGGTAATTCAATGATTGGCAAACAGTGTCTAGGTGAAGTTATCCTGGACTTATACAACGACTTCAAACGTCAAGGTCTCAAACATGCTGGCGTATACTTCTTCAATTCTCCCATTTACATGCCCATTGACCCGGATATCATCAAGAATATCATAATGAAAGATTTCCAACACTTTGTTGACCGTGGTGTTTACTACAACGAAAAAACTGAACCTCTATCTGCTCATTTGTTCGCTTTAGAAGGCACAAAATGGAAAAACTTACGGGCGAAGCTAACGCCAACATTTACTTCAGGCAAAATGAAGATGATGTTCCAAACTTTGGTTGATTGTAGCGCTGAATTGAAAGTAGTTTGTGATAAAGCTGCTGATAGTAACGAGATTTTGGAAATCAAAGATGTTTTAGCTAGATTCACCACGGATATAATTGGTTCATGCGCGTTCGGACTTGACTGTAATAGTTTGAAAAATCCAGATGCAGAGTTTCGACAAATGGGAAAAAAGATATTTGATTTGAATGCATGGGAAGCTATCCGTACTTTTATTGGTTTAAGTTTTCCAGCGTTAGCACATTTTCTACATTTAAGAATGTTTGATGAGAAAGCATCAACTTTCTTTCTAGATGCAGTCAGGCATACCATCGATTATCGCGAAAAGACGAATATAAAACGTAATGATTTCTTGCAATTGCTAATGCAACTAAAGAACGAAGGGACTGTAGAAGGGGATCAAGATAATAAATCCGCGAAATCAAATGACGGCACAAATATCACTTTCAATGAGGCAGCTGCTCAAGCGTTTGTGTTTTTCTTGGCTGGATTTGAAACTAGCTCTACGTTGATGACATTTTGTTTGTTTGAACTATCGCTGAATACAGCAATTCAAGATAAGTTAAGGGAAGAAGTATTGAAGGTTCTCAAAGAAAGTAATGGACAAGTAACGTATGATGGTATTATGAAGATGACGTACATGGAAAAAGTTGTTCAAGGTTAGATTTAAATAAGGCGCTACTTGTATATTGATTATCTGAAATATCTACGATATAATATCTCCTGTTTTGATTGACCATGCAGAATATTAAATTGTTTAACGAAACATAAAATAATTTTCTACTGATACTAATACATAGCACACTAGTGTATATGACCTCGAACTTGCCGGATAAGTGACAATTCATTGTTGCTAGGTTTTTATCATTTTAATTGCAGAATTATATCATTAAAGATACAAAGCTTATTATTATAAATACATGAAGATAATCACATTTTCATATACTAATATAGATGATGCACCGACACATGAACATTACAATCTAGTGGTGCCCTTTCACACTAATAGTTAAAGTCAATTACCAAACTACGTTATTGTTTCAGAAACTTTACGTAAATATCCACCGGTACCTTTATTAAATCGACAATGCACAGCAACAAGTTACAAAGTTCCAAACACAGATTTAGTGCTCGAGAAAGGTACGAACATATTTATTCCTGTGTTCGGCTTACAAAGAGATCCAGAATTTTATCCCAATCCAGATGTGTTTGATCCAGAGCGATTCAATGATGAAAATAAGGCGAAAAGACATCCGTGTGTTCATATTCCATTCGGAGAGGGACCAAGAGTTTGTATCGGTAAGTTATTCTAAAGAAAGTTGTGTACACGGAACAAACAAATATGTATTTGTTGTTCATTGACACGAGTAATTTGTACAAAAGTAAATTTTTTTTTTTTAGGATTGAGATTCGGAATGATGCAAGCTAAAGTTGGATTGGCAGTGTTGATAAGTAGGTATATCATATCACTTAATGAAAAAACAAAGTTACCAATGAAGTTTGTACCAAAGTCGTTTATTTTGACAACGGAAGGAGGTATTTGGTTAAATGTTAATAAAATCGTTTCCTAAATATAAAATATATTTTAAATGTGATAATTATTACAAAATGGTAAAGAAAATATATTTAAGTATCAGATGGGAAATTTATTATATTATATAATTATTTAAATGTGTAATATTACTATTTTAGAAATAAATAAATTTTATTTAGTATATTTTTATTAATATTTTAGTAACCAATATAGAATAGATGTATGCCATAATATGATATTTGAATAAACATATAAGAATTAAAAAAAAAACTTTATCAAAGAGCAAAGTAAAAATAAGAAAACAAAAAACCTAATATGACCTGGGTCATGATTTATCGAGGAAAAAATAATTATGTGCGGATAAGTTTCATTGCTTCATGAATGCCTCTGATTATAATTTTATTAAAAACTTTAAATATCGCTTTGAAAATTATCATACGGCAATTGGCATCAAATCTTAGTCACTACTGAATAGTTAAACAGTAAAAGTTGGTACTAAATGAGTTAATACTAGAATTAATTTTATCTTCAAGAAATGTGCTCTAACGAAAAAACTATATACATAAATTATAAATCATCAGTAAATTAAAAGTTTTTGTTTTTTTCAATTTCACTTAAATACAATCAGATCTATTAAAAAAATGCGTGTTACTTATGATAAGATAATAAAAGAATCAATACGATATGATATCTAATAAGTACTTAATTATTAAATAACATGTATTTCATATTCAATTGATGTGATGGACTATTTATATGCAATTTATAGTATGTGCTTTAAACAGTGAACAAAATAAGTGGTAAAAATTTCATTTTATATTTAAATAATATTCCTAGAGACTTATTTCACAACTTTACTTTTTAACAACGTATGTATTCTGTCAGTCTCAATATGTGTAAGACTGAGGATACCTAAGTGTTGATTTATCTACGCTATAGCAGCTTGTGACTCTACGTTTGTTATTTCTAGTATAGTAAATAACCCTTTATTGCCAATGTGAAATAGTTGGCATAACATTGCATTGTCATCCTTTGGAGGTTATGTTTATATGTATTTACAAAAATCGATATGTGGAATCATATATACATTTATATGTTCTGGCGAATCTAAATGATATACTTTATTTTAAAGTATACTTATTTAAACAAATTTTTAAATAATGTATCCTATAATTTCATTTAATTGCTATATACAATAAAATATAAGTGTAAAGCAATAGCAGCGAAATGGGACATAAAATATTATTATTTATTACATAATTATGACGTATTCTAACTATTTCAAAATGTTGTTGTTATCCTATAAATTATTAATAAATATGTCATCTCTTGGGTTCAAAGTATAAGACAATACTAAAGCTTAGTTTTAAGATGTTATATCAACGAAAATATTAGAATATTAAATATATATAATCTACACAAAATTGTGTTTCATCTTAGATACAAAATGGGTTTCATTGTGGATTCACTGTTAATACCTCTGGGAACCGTTCTACTTGTAGTGGTAACATCACTTGTAGTCTATTTTAAATATGTTGCATTTAATTATTGGCAAAAACGTGGAATACCAATACTAGCTCCTACAATACCGGTTGGTAATATTGGCAATATACTGATGGGCAAGCAATGTCTAGGCGAACAAATTCAGGACTTCTACAAAATCTTTAAGCGTCAAGGTCACAAACATGCTGGCATATACTTTTTAAACTCGCCCATTTACATGCCCATCGATCCTGATATTATCAAACGTATATTAGTAAAAGATTTCCAACACTTTGTTGATCGTGGTGTTTATCACAATGAAAAAATTGAGCCTCTATCCGCACATTTATTTGCTATAGAAGGTACGAAATGGAAAAACTTACGGGCGAAGCTATCTCCAACTTTTACTTCAGGTAAAATGAAGATGATGTTCGAAACTTTGGTTGATTGCAGTCATGGATTGAAAACAGTTTGTGATAAAGCTGCTAATAATGGTGACATATTGGAAATTAAAGATATTTTAGCCAGGTTTACAACAGACATAATTGGATCCTGTGCTTTTGGACTTGAATGTAATAGTTTGAAAAATCCAGACGCAGAGTTTCGGCAGATGGGGAAAAAAATATTTGATATGAACGCTTGGGAAGCTATCCGTACTTTTATTGGTATAAGTTTTCCTTCGTTGTCACATTTCTTACAGTTGAGAATGTTTAATGAGAATGCATCAAATTTCTTTCTGGATGCAGTCACACATACTATCGATTATCGTGAGAAATCAAATATAAAACGCAACGATTTTTTGCAGTTGTTAATTCAACTAAAAAATGAAGGAACTGTAGAAGAGGATGAAGATGGTAAACCAACGAAATCTAATGACGGCAGTGGTATCACTGTTAACGAGGCTGCTGCTCAAGCGTTTGTGTTTTTCTTGGCTGGATTTGAAACAAGTTCAACATTGATGACTTTCTTTTTATATGAAGTATCTATCAATACAGATATTCAAGATAAATTGAGAGAAGAAGTATTAAGAGTTCTGAATGAAAGTGATGGACAAATTACTTATGATGGTATTATGAAGATGACTTACATGGATAAAGTTATTCAAGGTGAGATTACTCCAGAACTTTTATTGCAATCTCAAAATCAGAGTATCTGTATACAGAAATACATCACATTTATTTTGTTTCAGAAACTTTACGTAAATATCCACCAATACCTTTCTTAAACCGACAATGCACTACAAGTTACAAAGTTCCTAACACAGATTTAGTGTTGGAGAAAGGTACAAGCATATTTATCCCTTTGCTCGGTTTACAAACAGATCCAGAATTTTTCCCCAATCCAGATTTATTTGATCCAGAGCGATTTAGTGATGAAAATAAAGCGAATAGACATTCTTCTGTTTACATGCCATTTGGAGAAGGCCCGAGAATTTGTATTGGTATGTAATTATAATTGTTGAATCGGAAAGTAAGAATATTATAGAAAATAGAAATAAGAAATGTCTTTCTTAAAGAAAATGAAGGTTAATTTGGCAAATAAAAATTTGATGTTGTTTGAATTAATTCGTAGGAGTTTTTAGTTAGATTTTGTTTGTTTGTCATTTTATGTAATTTGTAAAATTGTTTTTGTTTAGGAATACGATTCGGAATGATGCAAGCAAAAGTTGGATTGGCCGTATTACTAAGTAGATATATCATATCACTTAATGAAAAAACAAAATTACCTATTAAATTTGGATCAAAATCAATTGTTTTAACAACAGAAGGAGGCGTTTGGTTAGATATTAAAAAAATGTAATACTACTTATAAAAAAATGTAAAATAATTAATATATGAATTGATATATTCTTTAATACTATTTTATTGTTTTATTATTTGTATATGTAATATTAACGAATAAAAAGAATATATGATTATTTATTTAAGTATGTATCACCAAATAATATCTTTAATTTTCGATGTAATTAATTGATTGTTTGAATCTGTAAACAGTCCAATATCTTATCTTAATAATGACGTACATCACGAAACTACACACACGCTTAGGAACTCGTAAAATTGTTGCCGATCTAAAACGCACACTTACCGAAAATAAAATTATGATTAACATTAGAAACAAAAATATGTTTTACAGATATCGTGTTATAAAAAGCATAATACAGTGGGTAACGTCAGACCACACTCCATTACTGAACAGTTAAATGTCATAGAGAGTGATAAAAGATCAATAAGTTGAAGAAAATATAGCGAAATTAAGCAAAGGCACGCAAGCAAATCTATAAAAAAAAAAACATTTAAATATTTTTATCTGGTTTCACCTATTGACAATATCATTTAAAAAACAATACACTATTGTTAAGTGATGAAATTATCAGCAAAAAAAATATCTAATTAGACTATCAAATCTACTTTCTTGATACGAATTTATATAAAGTGGTGGTACACAACTTGTGTGAATAGCAGTGAACTTGAAATATTCAAAGTAGAAACAGTACTCTAAAAATGGTAAGTGAATAATTATAATTGCACGATCACTTACTTATACGTTGCATTGTGAAAGCAAACGAATACACCTGTTTATGTTTTGAAACTATTTTAACAACGCTGTAGATTTAACGGGGTGAAAAATATGTGTATAATAAATAATATTTATAAAAATATTAATTTGCTAAGATAAATATATTTGAGCCAATATTACTATAGGCTTACCCACCATGGCCATCTATATATATATATATATATATATATATATATATATATATATATATATATATATATATATATATATATATATATGTATATATATATATATATATATATATATATATATATATATATATATATATATATATATATATATATATATATATATATATATATACATGATATATATATATATATATATATATATATATAAATAAATTATGGACCAGATAATATTTTAATATTATCGATATATTTTTAAGCCCCGCTCAGACCGTGTTTATTGGCATTAAAACGTCTATCAGATAACACATTCCACATCTTATCCCCTATGACCTATCGTATTACAGTAAGGTATACTTTTTTAAGTTCATCTATGCCATCTCAGTACATGTGATATCTCGGTTAATATAGTTATCTTAAATTTAAAAGTCATTTTCAGTTCCCATACATATTATCCATCGTTAGAATCGATTCAAAGACGTTGAATACGCGTATAACCGTCAATATGATTTCTATGTGAATAGGGCCTACTTAGTATCTATAATTAGATACGCCAACACTGTGCTTGTTATATAAAAAAAACTGAATATATTCTTTATAAGTTTATAATGATCAATTTATTTATTTTTTTATCATTAGGAGGAAGAAACGCATAGTTCCTTTTTCATCTATAGACTACCATTAATAATTGCAGTAATAGTACTTGCTGTAATTCAGTATATAAGTTACACATTAACCTATTGGAAGAAACGAAATGTACCTTCAGTAAAACCAAGTAAAATCTTCGGCAATTTCTCTGCGTTATTCAACCGAAAACAGTGTACCGCCGAGATAAGTTGGGACTTACACAAAGAACTAAAATCACAAGGTCACAAATTCGGAGGCGTCTACTTCATGCAAACACCCGTATTCATGCCAATTGATCCAGTTGTTATAAAACAAATATTATCATCAGATTTCGATCACTTCAGCGAGCGTGGCGTTTATTTTAATGAATCAAAAGACCCGCTAGCCGCGCATTTGTTTAATTTACCAACGGAACCATGGAAAAAACTGCGAGCGAAACTCACACCTACATTCACATCTGGCAAGATAAAAATGATGTTCGATACAATGACCAAATGTAGTGATAATATTGCTGGCGCGTGTGACGCGAAGGCTGGATCACCAATCGATATTAATGATCTCACGATCAGGTACGCGGTTGATATTATCGGATCGTGTGCGTTCGGTATTGATTGCAATTCATTAGCAGATCCTGATGATAAGTTTAAGAAAATCGCTGATAGGATTATCAACCCGCCGCTGTGGAATGGCCTCAAGACATTTTTGTCTCTCATCAGTCCTAACATCTTAAAATTAGGTAAATTTCAATTAAATATATATAATTTGATAACAGTTTTTTTTTTTTCAAGTTCTAGAATAATCTTATATTTATTCACAACATTTTTTTGATTTCTTATAGTTTATGATAGTTTTTTTAAATCATTGCGTTCGAATCTTATCTTTTATAAAAAAATAAAATAAAATTCATTACGGAAAATTTATCTTATATTGTAACAAGTGTATGTAAATTTGCAATACTTTTCATTTAATTTATCGAATTTATGGCAATTAGAAGAGCGCAGGAAGGGTGAGGGGGGGGGGGGTAATTTTTAGAATATTAAAAAACTTTATAAATAAATGATATTAATTATAATATTAAACAATTTAAATATATAATAGTATTAACGTAAAATTATTAAATTGGTGTAATTATTAGAATTTTAGTATTTTAATGGATAAATTAAATAGAAATTCAAACTTTTTAATGTAATTTATTATACATGTAAATTAGTACTAATTTTTATTAGAGTATAGTATGTAAAATATGCTTGTTTGTCTATATTTATAGGTAACTGTAGTATAATGGAAGATTCCGTGCGTACATTCTTTTTGGATGTGATCAAACAGACGATGGATTACCGAGAAGAGAATCAAGTGGAACGAAATGATGCCTTGCAGCTTTTGATCAATATGAAAAATAACGATGAAAAGTTGGGTGTGAATGGCAATGGTATGAAGATGACGTGGAAGCTCGTCGCCGCGCAAGCTTTTGTGTTTTTCGTCGCTGGTTTCGAGACTTCATCGATGACTATCAATTTATGCCTGTTTGAACTTTCACGCCATCCCGACATTCAGGACAAGGTACGCGCTGAGATTCAACGAGTTATCAAAGAAAACGGTGGCACTATCACATACGAAAATCTCAAGTCTATGACGTATTTAGATCAAGTTATTCAAGGTTAATTTTATTTGCATACACTGCAATTTACATAATCAGCATCATTGTTATGATCAAACTCTCATCTAAACTAATTTATTTTTAGAAACATTAAGAAAATATCCTCCGCTATCATTTTTAAATCGTGTCTGTACTAAACGATACCAAGTACCAGATTCTGATGTGGTTTTGGAGAAAGGAACCAAAATTTTAATTTCTTTAATGGGTCTCCAGAGAGATCCAGAACACTTCCCTGATCCGGAACGATTTGATCCGGATCGATTTAGTGTTGAAAATAAAGGAAACATTACTCCGTTCACTTATATGCCGTTCGGTGACGGTCATCGAGTATGCATTGGTAAGTCAACAATTAAATAACTTAAAGCCATGAAACGCTAACATTGTTTTCATTGCAGGTTTAAGATTTGGTCGAATACAAAATAAAATATGTTTAGCGTCACTTCTTTCAAAGTTTAAATTTTCAATAAATTCAAATAGTATATTACCGATAGAATATAGATCAACTTCGTTTGTACTTTCATTGAAAGAACCTATATTGTTAAATGCCGAAAAAGTATAAATAGATTTTATTTTATAGTACAATTATTAAGGTAGGTTGAAATTTATTAAAATATAACAAAAGAAAAAGAAGTTGGAGTCTATTGTATTTAACTTCTACTGAATTTAAAAATATATGTATTTATTTATTGATCGTTATAGAAAGCTTTGTGCACTTTTATGTATATTTATGTATTATGCGATAAAACACATGTTATGTTTATAAATAAGTGTAATTGAATTTGAAAAGAGCAAAGCGCAAGGCGAATGGTGTGGAAAAGACGATAGCACTATTATCATAGCATACGCTTAGTGCATGTGTGCGCGTGTTTCTTTGTGTCTGTGTGTGTGTGTGTGTGTATGTGAACTGCGGTCCACGACTCTTTAGTTACCTCGGATGACCGTTTTTCGCTGTCGCTATACGTACACTATCTGAAGACATAGGATACAAACACACAAGGTTCAATTGCATTGCCTCCTTTATCCCGTCTGCAGACGAATCCATTTATCTGTTCAATGGATCACATGAGATTGCTTTTTAAACATTCTCCCATTCTATGCTCAGTTTCTTCTACTTCACTAAGAAACCGTAGACAAAATTGTCTAACGCAATCGTAATCGTTGCTTGGTATATATTAACTGCTGCACAGGTTAGACATTGGTCGTCTTACTATATATCATATTTCATCACACAGATGAGTCGTCTTATGCGTTTAGAAATACACAAAAAAAAATTACTCTTTCGGTTACCTATCGCTACTCAGGAAATATTTATTAATCAGTTTGAGACATATTTAACCGGAATTAACTCATTTTTCAATAATAAAAGGAAGAAGGATTTTTATTTCTATATTCTGTAATATATATTTATAATTTATATAAAGAATTAGGGTATAAAATATAATTTTAAATGAATAGTAATTTTGTATCGTTATATTTAATATGCATTATACTTAATTAATAACGGCATTATTAAAGAATGCGATGTAAAGCAGAACGTATACAGTTATATGAAGTAAACAACGTCATCGTTATGGAATGCGTTTTTAAGACAACACATAGTGTATATTGCAAATTTAATAAGTTTATATATAATTTCTAGAAATCCAGCAATCGTATATCAAGTGTTTGAAATGTAGTAACAACACAGTATTAAGATTGTTATCTAGAGAGAGCGAGAGAGAGATAGATTGAGAGAGAGAGGCAAGGTGTCCTTTGTGTTAGCCCACTGGTATTATATTGAGAATTGCCCTAATAAGCACCAGTATATGTATGCTATGCTATGTAATCGATCATCAGCAGAGTATATTGAGTGAGTATACACCGCGTGGGAACCAATAGTTCAATCCGATATCTTCTTGTTCACAGAATGCCGCATCGAAACTAAATATTGCACAAGGGTAGTTTGTAGCAATCAATTGAACTAATATCAACACGGACCTTGGTCATCTCTCAGATTTGCTAATTAAATAGGATTATTTACTTATTACTCTAGATACACAGCAACCACAACCACAGTTTTAGAGGAATCGTAAAACGCTAATTAATAGGAATATAACGTACAACAAATATTGCTTGCTTTAGAAAAAAAATATAAAACATCTGTGATTAAATTTTATATTAAATTCTCAGAATTTTATAATTTAGAATTAAAAAATATATACGTATTTCAGATTTAATTTCTATTAGATAGTTGAAGTATGTTACATTTAGAAATGTATGTAGATTGTGATGGTCAACTCAGATTCGAATGGCAAAACTATTGACCAAATTCACAATAAATCAAGTTGAAAAGACCATCGAAGTAAATTGGAAAGTAAGCCTCTCGGGATCACTGAAATTTATTTGACTAAACCTTTTTTGCATTCGTTTTTATTTGGAACTAAAATATATTCTAATTTTAAAAGGTAATGTTGAATGGAGAATATTTTTTTATTTCTAAATCTGAAGTAAACCTTCTGATTATCTTAGTTATTGGAACAATGATGGTGTCAACAAAACGATATATTGCGAATTTAGGAATGTTATTTTTATATTTGTTATCAACTTTTAATATGCTGTTCTGTATAATCAATAAATATTTAATTACATTGAATTCGAAATTCTATTTGCAACTTGTGTACTTTGTAAAGTCAGCAGTCTTCAAGCGACTTGCTAATTGAGAGAAAATGGTAAAAAGTGCTTGATATTAAAATATATGTGTAGTTAAAAGCTAAAATAAAGTGTTTCATTTATTATAATTTAGAAAAAAATATTAATGTTACAAAAACAAGGAAAAATGTTTTTGGTTTGTGACAGTCTAAAGGTGAAAAATGTTTAATATTTGTGTGTGTTTTCACTGTGGCAATTCAAGTTGTTACGAAATTATAAACAATAAATCTTAATAAAATATTAAATATTGTAATATTGTTTTGTTGTTATAGTAGTTTATATATTTTCTTTATAACTGACATATTTTATAGATGTTTGACGTACAGAAAAGATAAAGCTTTTTAGTTTTGTTTGAGTCTGTTTATGTGAAACTTTGGTCGTGAATCAAGCGGAAAACATTGCCAAAAGCAGACGTTAACACAGGCAGAGCGTACTGTGACAGATATTAGCAATGTTCGTCTGACACGGACAAAGTGAAAAGAATTCCAATTGCACGTTTGATCCAAATCGTATTTTTTTTCGCTCTATACAATACATGTCAAACACATAGATACAATTTCTGTTTAATTAAAATGATAATTAGTTAAACACTGAGAGTCAGAATACACTTTTATGTCATTGTTAAATTAACTGAACATCACTGCTGTTTAAATATTAGTAATGTTTGTTTACGTACATGGACATGACATGATTCGTGTAGTAGTTTAAGTCATATGAAAAATTAATGACATTGATTTGTCGTGGCAAATAAACTTATCGGGAAAATGTACACAGTAATAAATAATAAAAATTGTTTGTCTGCCATCGATTATATATGAAAAGAACCCCAGGTCCAGGTTACTCATAATAAACTGAATCACTCGAAAAGAAATAAATAACACTTACCCCCCTGCATAAAAACTGATGTTGCGTGACCGATCATATCTGGATCGTTTATCAGAAGTTGCTGAGTGGCTGCCTTCGCGACCTTGAATACCCTTGAATCATCACTATTTAATTATAAGTGTTTATGGTCTGTGTTGATTTTACTGCGTGATGCATGTATATGAACACTTATTACCATGATTATATTTTTTATAATAACGAAAACGAAATACATATATAGTAAATATGTATATATTCAACAATGCCATACTATTTAATATAAATGTGGTACCAGATTAAAAACTTTTTTGGTTGATTAATATTAGGTACATAAAATAGCCGGTAAAAAAGTTGAAGAAAGAAATAAAATTTAGATATGGACATTACAATGTGATTGTTAAATTTGTGTATATCTCTTAAAATCAAACGGAGAGTCTCGAGCGAGGTCGAACGAACGCGAACACAAGTTGTACTCAATTCATCCCTAGCTGGATCGCGCGCGTTCTATGCTCGCCGCTGCCGCCGTAGTCGTGTAGAAGCTGTGCTGTGTTCACGTTGCCGTTGGTAGGAGCCGCGACGACGAACCACGCGTGAAACACGCGTATATATGTATATATAACCAAAACATACGCGGATATGATCTAATTTATATAATTTAAGCTAAACTGTCTATTATTGACATGTTAGCAAGCAACTTGCGTTCGATATTCCGTTCAATTCGTGGATTATAAGTGATTATTTTTTTGCCGCAACGCTAGGATGTTGTGATTGAAGTTTGTGTCGATAATTATGTTCGAGCGTCCCGCATCATGTCATAATGGAGCCATGTGCGCTTTCCGGACTCTCATGAACCTGACCAAATAAAGCGAACGTAAACCGAACACGATAACTTGTTTTTAACGAGTGCCTATTGTGTCTGTCACGGTTTCGAAGGGGTGACAAGCACCATGGAACCGGACCCCCTCGTGAATCAGTCCATCACTGGCAAACAGCCGCCTGGCTTCACTAAAAAGACTAGCAACAAATCGCCGCTGCGAAGTAAGAGACCCGCGTTCTCGACGTTGCATCTTGGTGTGCCGGCGAGTACCTCGGTCGCGTCTTCGATCACCTTCATGAACCTAGTGTTGTGTGTTATGTGTGCAATGTGTTTCACCGCGAGTGTGTACTTTGGGTACAGGGAAGTGCGGCTCGAAGGACGTCTCGATGCGCTTGAAACCGAGGTGGGCGCTCTCAAGAAGACCTACTGGAATATGGAACCCGGTGATATACTGATTGAGAGGTTACGGCGTCAAGTCCAGGATCACTTCCAACGACGCGTCACCAGGGATATTGCGCTGAGAGCTGCTTCCAAGTCATTCGCGGACACCGACTACAGTCGAACTGTTCGCGATGCTCCAGAATGCGTCTGTCCACCAGGTATGCATGTAGTAGTATATTTCATTTATTATTTACAGTTTTAACAAAAAGTCATATTATGTTTGGAAACAAATTGGAATAAAGTTAAATTTCATAACTTTTACTGATATATTTCAATATCAAATGGAAATTTGGTTTATATTTTATGGTGAACAATTTCGTGGATGTAAAAATATGTATATTCTGTGAGTTT